>JAWQFL010000023.1:543486-899950 GCA_033442365.1 Creolimax fragrantissima | reverse complement strand
TGTGTGTGTGTGTGTGTGTGTGTGTGTGTGTGTGTGTGTGTGTGTGTGTGTGTGTGTGTGTGTGTGTGTGTGTGTGTGTGTGTGTGGTACGTGTGTGCGTGTGTGTACGTGTGTGTGTGTGTGTTTGTGTGTGTGTGTGCGTGTGTGCGTGTGTGTACGTGTGTGTGTGTGTGTTTGTGTGTGTGTGTACGTGTGTGCGTGTGTGTACGTGTGTGTGTGTGTGTTTGTGTGTGAATAGTACTCTTACATGTAGGAATATGGATGGATACGCTCCCATGATTTTATCTACCAGGGTGTGTGAGTAAGAGCTATGGTTGGCGCACACGACGCGTTATGTGCACTCATCCTTTAGCAGCTTTTATTGTTACTAGGACATTATGTACGCGATTCTGATTGTGTGGACACGTCGCAAGGGCTTACTGTTGGCTGGACAAATGATAACATAAACAAAACATGTTAACTTACTGGCATTTGAAACCGTGTACGGTCACTAATTAGGTCAACATTACTTCCCATTGCCTGCCGCAAAACCTTTGCACTCGGAGCAACATCTCTAGCTAAGCACCTGTACGCCTCCGCTTGCGCTCTAATCTGCATAGCCTGTTCTTTTGCGATTTGAGTAGTCTCCAGCTCCACAACTGTTGCAGGTGTCTCATCCGTGAGAACTTCATGCACGCTATCATGGACACCCGCGCTGGTCTGTGCAGTTGCGGGTGTATTTCCAGTAACATCAGCCATGTTTTTATCCGTTGCGACTGAGCCGTTCATTGTCGTTTTGATGTGGTCTGGTTACTTGACACTTATTACGGTTGGTTTCTATGTTATCTCAATCGAAAAGGCTGTACGCATGCAGTGACACAACCAAACCTACCAACTGGAGTAGGTGTGTCGTGAAGTATGTCTGTGTTACATGCGTATTATATAATCGTCCTTTTCCGCACGTTTTCGTTTCCCGACGCTAAGTTTGAGCGTGTACAATATCTAAAAGTCGTTCAGCTGTATACAAACGATTTTCCATGGCCTCGTAAGGGGATCGTATTTGTTTTTGTTTGTATGTGTGCATGTGTAGTTGAATGATTGAATGACTGAGCAAGTGAGGGAGTGAGTGTGTGTTTGTATTGTATGTGTGAGCGTGTGTTATAAAAATATAAATGGTGTGTGTGTCCCTTCCCGGGTGTATGAGCGATTGAGTGAGTGAGTGAGTGAGTGAGTGAGTGAGTGAGAGTGTATGGTGAGTGAGTGAGTGAGAGTGTGTGTATATATATATATGTGTGTGTGTGTGTCTGTGTCTGTGTGTGTGTGTCTGTGTGTCTGTGTGTGCGTGTGCGTGTGTGTGTGTGTGTGTGTGTGTCGGTGTGTTAAAAGAAAAAGAAGAAAAAAGAAGAAAAAAGTTAAAAGAAAAAATATACAAATCTTTCTCTCGGTACAAAATGGCCCTTAAAAGGGACCCTATGACTTCATTCATTGCCCTGAGCCAAAAAAGCGCGGGGTTTTGTTTGGCGTTGTTTTTTTTGGTGCTGATCGACGTGATAGCGACAAGCACACGCACACACACACACACACACACACACACACACACACACACACACACACACTGCCTCCGTCAGTATATATATATATGTACACACACACTCTCTCTCAGTCACATCACTCACTCACATACACACACACTCTCTCTCTCTCTTACATACAAATACTCTTTTTCTCTCACATACAAATGCCCTCCGTCTCTTGCATAAACACGGGAAGGTACACACATTAACTCACACAACCACACGCATATATGTACAAACACACACTCACACATACAAGTCACACACTAATACGTACAAACACACACTAAAACATACAAACACACACTCACGCACTCACTCAGCCATTCATTCATTCAATCAATCAATCACTCTACTTGCTCACACGGGAGGAGACACACCATACTCTCACACACTTGAAAGATTCACTCCCACAGACACAGTATACCATTCTATCTATATTCAGCGTTCTTTATATACGTCGTTGTGGAGAGCACATACCCTAATGTCTGATGACAAGTATTCTTTGCTAAGCGACATTAACGATGTGAATGTGAAGCGAGTACGCGATGTGCTTAGTCTAAATGAGTCCAAGGCACTGATCTTATTAGAAGCATACAGTGGTGATGTGGAAAGAGCTATTGGTGCGTATCTTGACGGTACTACGTTAGGGAATGAATTTGTTTTCGGCTTACCGTTTCAAAGAAATACATCATTACCCTACTGTGCTGTTGGCAGTAGTCCCACAAGGGTAAATCGATTAAAAGAAACACGAGACTCTCAACCACCACCAAACGAATCATCTACTCTGGAGTTAGTTTCGAATGAGGACAAAACACTCAACAACAATGTATTTGTTCAACAATGTGGGATTAATATCGACGATGTGGTTCATAAAAGTTCAACTATAGTTGAAAATCGGGTGAAGATAGAAAATAGTGTGCAGGATTTTAGTGAATTAGTCAAAAATAATATAATCTCCACGGTTCCACCAACAAGATTTGCTCGTAATAGTCAGCTATCTGACTGCGAGTTGTCACAATTAGCCGCCACCTCTGGAGGAGAAGAAACCCCTACCCTAAATAGCACCGACGATAATGCATCGATAGTGAACATTCAGAAAGAGTATTCATCTCCTTTCGTTTGTGCGGCGGAGAAGATTAACAGCTTAAAGCTCACTTCTGGAGACTTCACCATAGACACTATTAAAGTGTCTCATGAAACACATTCGAATGATTGTCAGCCTTTGACCAATGTCTCTTGCCATTTGACAGATGAGCGTCTTTATCGTGACAATCCCGATTTAAATAACGATTTGCCAGTAGACTGTGAGGAAGACTCCCCATTGCCGTTTGTCTACAATGCGAAAGAAGTCGGCTTTGGGGACTCGATTTGCGCTGGTGCAGGTGGTTCTTCTTCTACATGTTTTACTGCACGTACACTTGAGGATAGTGCTTTCGAAGAAGAGAACACAACATCCTCATTTGTCTGTGCAATGAGAGGGGCTGGCCATGTGGGTGTGAGTGACATAAGTTTAGAAAATCATTCTTTTGATAAGGATGAAAATTGCGAGTTGAGTTCGGAAGGAAAGAGTTTCATCATGCACAATACCTTCCAACCTGTAACCCAACTTTACATGTCCCCACAATCTGTTGATTGTCTATCAACATCTACGCAATGTGTGGGTGATAATGTGGATGCGCGTATGCATGTGGATGTGAAATCTAACCATCAGACAGTCAGTAGACATTCTGCAATAGTTCATCAGCCTGAATACCCATCCTTGACCGCCATGCCGAACAAACGAAAGCAGTGTTCGATGAACGAATTTCTCGGTGTGGCCAAACGTACACGGTGCCTAAAATCATCGTCTGCCGAGGAGAACAAGAAATCTGCGTGGATTAGAAATAGAGAGGCCTTTTTAACTGTTCCTGCAGGAAGAAACCGAAAATATGGTTTCGATGCATATGAGATATTGGCCAGAGGTTTTCTAAATCCGATACCTCTACATCAATTTCAACGACGAACGCCAACATCTGCTATAAGAAACGCATTACCCGAAGTTCGTGGTGTGCATATGTACGGTTATGTCGGTTAAGTTTGTAGACATGGGTTGATGTGTGCGTGTGTGTGAATATGAATATATGTATGCGTTAGGACAATGCTCTGGTCAGTGGGAAGACGAACCGTATAATCTATATATGTATCTATAACTTCATACTTTTAAAGTATTCTCGATCGAGGTAGGGAATTTCTAGAGTGTGGGTAAATATCTATATATCGAACACACACATCTACGGGTGCACTGAAATGTCAGTGTGATTGTTTTTATGTGTGTTGGGATAGGTGATATCCCACCATCATCTGCACGACGTCAACACACCTCTGTGTATAGTGGCTATGTGAACCTATGACTTCATGAACCTATGACTTCATGCAAATATATGCTACATGTACATATGCTTCCATGTACGCATACAGAAATATGTTGGTATTTAAAACAACTAAAACGGCACTTAGCATGAACGAGAGATCCAAGCGCAGTCTTTTAAGTATTGTTTCGATAGCAAGAAAAACATGTTCCCTGAATCTTGTAGAGTAAGAATGTTCAGATCGTATGGAGAACTACAAAGTTGGAAACGTGTATATGCAGTTATGTGAATCACGTGTACTCATTTGTGTATGTACACACTCACACTCGCTCACACATATATATACTTACTAAACTTGACTTTCCCAGGAACTAGCAACTAAACTATTAAAACTTATAATGCAAGAATCAACTGCATGGATACGATATACTCGTGTTGTGTGGAACAAGCGTGTTGTCTCTCCTCGAGTAACAAATGTCTATTCGTTGGCCCCAGAAAATGTCCGTGTTGACTTCAACAACGTTGTTGCTCATGCGGAATCTCATTTATACGGCAATCAAGAAGTGGGTACGCGTAGTAATATGTGGCGGTCCTACATACACGTGTGTTCGTTCTTGTCTCCGTAAGTTGGTACATGTGTGTCGTATTAGCAACTGGGTTAAATGTGTATCCCTGCAACCAATTCTCATGCCCATAGTAGTACCAACGGTTATGCCAATCAACTATACTTCAACTGGAGATTCATTGTTCATTGAAATGATTTGGGTAGTGTTGCAGCATGCTTAAACTAATTCTGACATTTACAACTACGAACTCACATGTGTCGAACGCAATTTGACGTTGTACAATTCACTAGTTGATGTGGAGAGGGATAACGAGATAAAATCGTTGCTAGCAGATGCTGGGAGGGACATCGGAATTATCGTTGATAAACTACACGCAGAGAGGCGACCGAAGGAGGTATGGTGAGTATTTTCTGAAGGGTGTTGAAAGTACTGTTTGCTGTTTATTATGACCCAGCGCAAGGTGCTTGAATTTGTACTCGACCATAGTTAAGAAACAATCAGACGTCATTACTTATTGTTAACAAATATAGATACTCTACACTTGTATGGGTTTGTGATTGTATATGTATAACTATGACAATGAAAATGTATTTGTATGAGTGTGGCATTTCTATACATCGCAGTTTCCGCGCGAAACTAAACTCTAAACCCATACATTCAGTAAACAGAATCTATGTATTACAGTGTATATAGTATAGATGTAGCCCTAAAACAATGTATCCGTACTCTGTATATATCTTAGCTGGATCGAATACCTATGTGGTCACCAAACTATGTTATTGTCAACGTATATCGAAATGGACAGGACTCGACGGGAAAACATAGCGATTCACTTAATGGTATGATGATTTTTTAGTAAGAACTCTCTCACCCCATTGCCAGAAGAGATTATGTAACGTACCAAGCAAAATTAATCACGCATACGTGTAATACCTTGCGACCCAAGCCTAAACCCTACACGATTACGCTATATCTGAATGTTACAGTACTAGGACCGAGACCTATCATTGCCAGTTTGTCACTGGGTGCAGAGCGTAGCTTCAGATTGGACAAAGTAGTTGATCAGGTAAGTCATCCACATACATATATTGTTGGTATTGAAAACTTTGGGCTATCATTTGTTCCGCATTAACTAGTTTCCGTTGCATTCATATCGAACACGATATGTTGACATGAGATCAAATTAAAAGAATATATCAACAGGTACAAATATAAGTGTGTGCTTATGATGTCAGCTATCTTTTTTGCGGAAGTTAGGCTCTGTCATAGAAAGCAATCATATTCGTACTCACGTCTACACACGAGAGAACACATTAGCATATACTGCATATATTCTCTGACATTGGACATATTTGAACAGTCTGCATCTGGTGAATTTGGTCTATGTGATTGGGACGAATCAGCGCAAACCGAGAAGGATGAGAAGGTAGAAGAAGTGTGCAAGATGGCGAATCATGATTATGTCAATCATACAAGATACATTTATTCTTTGTATCTTCACACACATGCAAACGAGTATGATGCTTGGGCACACACCCCCCTATACATTTAAATGAAAAATGAGAAGACATTCCGACGAAATGTACAATAGACTTGTGCGCACTCTACATTATCTCTCACGCATGTCCCGCGTTCTTCTCAAGTATTGTAAGTTCACTTGTACACTTGATGTGATACTTTATCTTGATGTTTACAAGATCCATTTAAATCTATGCACGAGCGGTTGAGGGTTTAGGATTTATGAGCTGGTTCTAAACTCGGCTACGTTTGCTTATGTATGTCCCATATTGTGCAAGTATGCAAGTACACTCACCATTCACTGTTCTGTATGTCTACCGAGTGATGTAATGTTCAACAACATTTGATTCATTTACATCCATTCTTCACCCATCACTCAAGTCCTATACACACTATTTTACCACAAGTTCTCCATCAAGCTGCCACACAACAGCCTTATTGTGATGTGGGAGGGCTGCCAAGAATCGTGGAAACACGAGGTATGTATGTACTGTATTGTACATTCACCCATACTTTATGAAAGCGACCGAACATGCTGGTTATATTGCATGTACTCTGTGCTTACTACCCACACCTGATGTATTCAACTGACACATACACCTGACATAGGTATGTGTGTGCTTGTATTCAAAATATTGTGTTTCACGCACTCCTTTATGTAGATTCGTCCTGAAAAAGATTTTGCTCATCACCAATTATGTGGACCTGCGAGGATAAACTTAACCTTCCGTTTGCAAGATCCAAAGTACATTGCTAGGCAACCACATTGTTGTGGGCCCAACAAAGGTACATGTGCGCGCGGATTGTTTGTACGTTTGTGTACATTATGTTTTTTTTTCAAGCAATGTGTGGTGTGAGATTGGAAACTTTGAAAATACCTCGAACTATTCTGATATTCTTGAGTCAATTCACCATTCTGCATATATATATTGCACATAATATACACACGTACACATGGGCCACGTGTATGGTTTATATGCCGTATAATACATGCTCAAAAGCAAGCTACCACACATACATTTGACAGGTATTCTTAAATCAGTTTTTGTTGACGGCCCAGACCAGGGACGCTATTTTTGGTCATGCCAGGATTGTAAATATTTTAAATGGGACGACGAAATGTAACGATATAAATTTCATTGTCTTTAGTGTAAGACTATGTTTACATGTATTTGTGTTTACCTTGAAGTCATAAAATCTCACTATTACTTAGACAAACGGACCGTGAGTGATACAGCATTTCGTATTCTTGGAAGTGAGTGCACTATAATGTAGTAAACGAAAACATTGGCATTTTACGATAACTAAACTGAGAATATTTCGGCCAGGGGTTGTGACGGGAGGTCTACAAATCCCATATGTATTATAGCTAGGTGGAAGTTCCACAAACGAGCTTGATCCTATGCACAGAGGAAAATCATCACCTACAGTGACAGTTGAAACATGTCTCTTCTTAAAGGGTGTGCAATTGTGGAACATAACAACTAAGCGTGAATACGTCGTTGACGGAAGAGTGGGACTTCAGCTCATTCAAGAGTCAATAATATATTGTATCTTCACGTAGAATATTGCAAGTACATGTGGCATTGATTTCTATTTCTGATTCCTTGCGCGTTTCTTCAATGCCAGCAAAAGAACTCGATCAGCATTAGCATGAAACAAAAATCAAATATATATATTACACAGAGAAAGTAAGGAGTATAAATAGTTTATGAAAAGTAAAGGATCTTCGCAAGTGCAGCGGAGATGCGACGTGGTTATAAATCGGAGCACAGATGCAACTCAATCCCATCGCAAGTCTGAAAACAATTATGACCAGAGGCAAGCATACCAGTATTGACACAGAACAGAGAATCAACCAAACATAATGAACAAAGCAAGTACGCTATCTGTCAAACTCTGATACAACAACGTGTAGTACATGCGAATAAACATTACGCGATTGAAATATTTAGATGCAGAAGACGTTCGTAGCATGGGAAGAGGCGACCAGTCCACCCATAACTAACCCGCCACCTACACTGGTGAGATTTCTCGGGCAAGCATGTAATTA
This sequence comes from Creolimax fragrantissima, assembly GCA_033442365.1. Lineage (NCBI taxonomy): Eukaryota > Ichthyosporea > Ichthyophonida > Creolimax > Creolimax fragrantissima. The sequence continues at coordinate 891,909 of JAWQFL010000023.1, read as the reverse complement.
TCTCGGTAAGGACCAGCGTTCAAGGCGTTGAAGTAACAATTTTTCCATTCACACAATGGATTTAATCTCTTCAAGCGACTTGCGACTCACGTATGAACGAAATGTTTTTAAATAGAATACAGAATAGACTATTTTCGTAGCACACGAAGCGCTTGTTTCTCCAAAAACAATTACATCTCATTGAAGAGTACATGTAGACTTTGTATGCATCAATTTCAGTGTTTGCGTCTGCGCACCGTTCCTGTTCTATTTGCTGCACCTGAACGACACAGAGCGGAAGTATTCATGTTTATTTCTAAAATCCCCGCAAATATCATCAGGGCCATGTAGAGTCGGATTTTGTACCCATGACTCCGCTTGCAATCGTCGGATGAAAGCATCTCCCTCGCCTGTACGGTCTTTGGTTATGATATAGGCTGTAGTCTCTGTAGTCATAAGAGATTCCAACACGGTTAGCAAAGGCTGCATGGGAGATGACGGGTACACTAAATCAGTGCCCACTATGAAATCGAATGGTCCCGCTGTTGATAGTAGTTCTGCTGCTCTCTCTTTGTCTTCCCAATTAAGCAATGCAAACTGTATTCGGCCTTCACACGGAATGTCGTCGATGCTTCGCCTACGTGAGATTTTATCTTCAACCTTCTTCGAGGTTGTTACAATTCTTCTTGTGTGTATATCCACATCGGGACAACTTCGTTGCTTTTGAATGGCAGGTAGTACAGCTATATCCTCAGAAGAAAACGTTTCGACGACGCGTACGCCATTGCTGCATGCATTTTCGGTGGACAACTTCAAGGCCAAGGCTTCGCCGTCTGTACCCACAATGTCAACAAACGGGCATTGCGAGGCAATCACTATTGAAAGTAAACCAGCTCCACATCCAAGTTCAAGCACACGCACACGCCTTTGTGTGCTCTGAAGTAATGTCTTATTTTTACTCTCACCTCTCATCTCAATCACATGCTCGTTCCTGATCGGTAGCTCCTTAGACGTATACCAGTTGGTGAGATATGACGGGAAAAAATGTCCAGCAATGATGGCACTCTCCCAGACAGCACATCCAGTAAGATCATGTTCTGCGACGGGAACATCACCCGAAAATCTTTGCCGAATCGTATATGCGTTTCCACCACACGCTATAGTACGGTGTGGTAGTTTAACTGGTAGACGGCGCACAAGGCTCGCATTATAAAGGACAACGTCACACGCTGGTATGAGTCTTAGTTCAGATTTAGATGTGTGTGTGGGTACGAATATTGTGGTGGGGCTTTGCAAATCAAACACACGTTCGGCCACCGGAGGGTTCGCTTCACCTCCAACTTCTTCACGTGCTTCCACGTGCACGACAGCATACTCATTCAAATACAAACTTATATTGATCTTCGTGAACGACCTGAACGAAGATGATGATGTGTTTAGCATAACACGTAGGGGAGTTTCGTGAGTCAGAAGACATGCGCTAGCCTGTGTTCGTCCACCCGACACCACAAACCACAGACAAGCACTAATCTGGTTATCGATAGTTGTAGTTACACACACAGATCTGGAGAGCGGAAGTGTTTCACCCTCCTGTGCAATCACATGCACAGTTCCGTCCGCTAGAAGAATGCCCAAAAGCAAAGGCGTCGTAGTAAGGGAGGATGGGGGACCTAGCAGAAGCACTGGCGATGCTTGTTCTTCAACCATCTTCTGAGATGCTTGCGGAAGAGCTTGGGCGTGCGTGTGGACGTGATGTGCGCTTCACTGTCACCGTTGAGCTTAGACATCCCTTCGCTTTGTGTTTCGCGTAGAAGTAGGTCCTTAACCCACGTGCTCTGACACCACGTGCACTGACATGGCGCGTTGACACGACTACCAAAATGTCACAATTCAAAATCTCTTGCGATCGCCCCTATCGCAAACAGATCGATCTCCGCTCTGTATACTTCCGAATATGCTGTTGTTAGTCTATGTATATACTTGAGCACGGTCGTAGAAATGCATTCAGAAGACACAATAGCATATCGTGGTCGTGGCACTATTTATTCACTATGTGCACGCATAATGCAGACATAAAAGCATAAAGAAACTTGCTTGTTATAGGCAAGAGTACAGCCACATTGTCAGCATACTATCTATAGATATAGTTTTTGCAATTCAATCATTCATTTAGGTATGAGCGCAGCTGTTTGTGTAGTACCATGGTTGTGTTGGTGCTCATTGTAAACATGAATGTAAGTAAAAACACGGGCACCGAGTCTGCGGAAAAACTAAACACTTCAATTCGGTTCGATATTGTCAATTATCATACCGCCTACACTGCATCCCAGCGTTTTATTTGAACGATGCCAATATGCACTGACCGTTGTTAATACATTAGAACTTGGTTTGGAGTGATACTTTTTTATACCGCTGCACCCATCGATAGTTTTGCTTGCCTAGAAAATATGACATTGTAGCGTTTAAGTGAAGGTCCAAACACTGCCTTCTAGCACTACGTAGATAAACAGCTTTGCTTGAACGATTATCAATGTATCACGTCGAAAGGATCAGTTGTTATACCTTCACAGTTTTGGTGCGCACATGTGCACAGTAACTGTAACGCACGTTTTCTTTCATGGAAATGTTCTTATGGGTTATTTGACGAGCTTAGGTATAACGTTGGCACTAACCCCTACATCTAGTGTCCCGCCCATGGGCACCTGGTTAGTATCACAGTATCATGCACGTGTGCTTTCACACACATGCATGACTGCATTGAGCGCACCATACCCATAGATCAATTACCGCCGCGAAAGCAATGCTTCTTCTCGAATATACTTTGTATGAACAGAAAACATACTATCTATCTGCATACATGAAGCGGCATTATGAAGGTTCCGGTTTTTGAGGAGATGTGTAAAATATAAATTGCTTTTGACGTCTCTCTATCTGTATACGTGCAACGGCATTTTGAATGCTACGGTTGTTGAGGGGACATGCGACAAACGAGACATACTATATATCTTCTGCATGCATACAACGGCATTTTGGAGGTTCCAGTTGTTGAGAGGATATTTAAAACACAAAGCGCTTCCAGAATCTCATTCAGAGCACTGGTCGAGAATCACATTGCGTCAATACCACTTTCGGGCCATCGCAATGCTTTGTTTTAATTAAACCGTCGGATTCACCTTGTCAGTAACCGTTCTTGGCCGGTTGATCATTGCTAGTCATACGTGCAAGCACTGCTTAAGCCTCCTGCACTCAGTCCAGCTTCCGGTTCGGCAGTCGAAGCTACTAGTGCAATGCCGGTCCGAATGCACAATTGTGGTATTTATATGGAGGCCCATGTACTTTGTCGCATCCAATTATGATCTCAACGACGATTTATATTATAACTGTATATTATTATACTGTTGCATCGAACAACTGTCTAACAAAACTCTATCGTGAACCATCAGTTTGAACAAACGTCACAACAACGAGTTGTAGATGCTATTTAACACAAGCACTTTGAATTTGTAGTGCGTTATTGCAAACTATTGATAGTTGGAACAAGTGTATGAATAATATCTTGAAATTGTTTGTAAATGATGTTTATTGTTATAGTACAGAAGAATGATAGTTACCGGTTTTTGTATTTAATCAGCGAGACATATCACAAACAAGTACGTCCACAGGATACACCTGCAAGTTGACGTGTATCAGCCTTTTATTTTATACGAATTGGGTACCTTTATTCTATGAGTAGAAAGCTTCAGTATATAAGGTCCGCTAGTATGAGCAACCACAACATATACACTCCCAACGTGCTGTTTAAACTGGATTCAGTAGTGGTCATGGAGACTTTCTCTGATTTATAGGTGTGTAACAACCTAGGCGTGTTCGCCGTCAGCATGAATGAGTGAGTGAGTACGGTATCGAAAGCACAACTGCAATTTTGGCATTTGACGCAATATTTGCATTTGACGCGATATTTGCATTTGATGCGATATTTGAATGACTGTAGGGAACCCAATGAAAATCCGTGACACTATGTACACGTACGTACACGCTTTGTTTGAAACACATCCATTCAACCCTTTCCACGCTTCGTCCTTATATACGTGAATGTATGTGTATGTGTGTGTGTGTGCTCCTGTGCCCGCTCTCCGATCGTCATACGCTCCATCCTTATATACGTGAATGTGTGTGTGTGTGTGCACTTGTGCGTCCCCATAGGCATCAAGATTTGTTCAAAATCGAGACAATTGACAAATATATTACACTGAAAGTACATGAAAGTTGTCAAGTTTGCATTCCTTTTCACATTGTACATGCTATTTAAAGCAAGAACATATATACAGCGTGCTATCTTCACCCCACAAGTACACACCATGTTACATTATTATGCCTCTGCGTCAACTAACGCTGGTCTCGTAAAGGGATTGAGAGATTGTAGGATTCTGCAGTCCCCTCGAGTTGAGGCGGCCATGCTGCAAGTGGACAGGTAAATTGTAAATGAATGTTTGTATTTCTGTATATTGCATCTAACATATAGATACTAGCCTATACTGGTTTTTCTATTTTCATACAATGTTCCTATCTTCATCCAATTCTGGAACACACCAAGTGTTTATGTTGTCATACAGACTTTGCGTGCTATTGCAACTCAATATATGTTTCACACCACTTATATATATAATTGCATAGATATACAACAGACCAATTGTAGAAGTATTAATATACATATGTATGTTGAATTTAAGAGTGTAATTCGATTACATCAAGTTTCCACATGGAAGAGACACGGGGAAATCAATACTTGTAGGTGCATATACAGGTGTATATTATATAAGTATATTTCTCGTATTGTATATAGTGATATAAATAGTTGTACAAACGATTAATCGCATATCTAAATTTAACGTTTACCAAACATTTTCCGCTTTTCCCTGAACCGTTTCATTGTTTCGTGACCCATCTTTGTAGAGGAGACTTTTCGGTCTCCGGCGAGGATCCATATAACGACAGGTATCATTAAGACACGCAGATATTGAGTGTATGTACATGGATGTATCTTGTAGTACGATAATCCATTTGTGTTCGTGTCAAACTCCACACCATAACACAGCGTGGTATAGATGTTTCAGAACGTGTATTGTAACATAGAAGTATCCTGGTATAATCGTGCGTAGGGTTAAGTACATTAACACTCTAGCGTTCTTAAGATGTGTGTTTTAGAAATTTATTTCTCGTTGGATTCACACAAAATCACACATGGGCAATCAGAATTAGTTGAACACAATGATTGCATCAGCACTTTTCAACACATTTCATTTACTGCAGTCCTCATAGTATTGGACACGGACAAACGATCTCGGCTCCGCATATGCACGTACATGCACTCCAGATGCTAGAGAAACACTTCGTACCGGGCAGTAGAATTCTTGATGTTGGCAGCGGTAGCGGTTACTTGGTACGTTTGTATTGTACGTACTTCTTGTCTTTATCAATTATTATACGCACCCGCATAATTATATAAAAGCAGTCTTTTGTTCCTCTACCTACACGTAAATGCATGAATGGATATCCAGATTTTTATCATTTTATTATGATTCACAACACAAGGAGTGTCATCTATGTGTATTACCTTATATGATAGTTCCGGAGGGCATTGTTCTTGCACTTACGCTCACTAACCAATGTAATGCTGCGCAAGTTTAGGCAGTTTGTATGTCAAAGATGATCGATGACACAGGCAAAGTCGTAGGAATTGAAGTCATTCCCGACCTAGTTAAGCAGAGCATTGGGAACGTGCGTAAGAACCACGCAGACCTCATCGACTCAAAAGCAGTTGAGGTATTTTGAACGTATTATACACTAGAAGCGCGAACGTCCAGAACACACACATACACGTATATGTACGGTATGCCTGTGAGAGCGAACTGAAGACGTGGGTATCGGGCATCCCAAGAAGCCCCTGTGCATGTAGCGGTTACGACTTGGACCATCTACCTCTGCATGTTTGCACATGCATTTACAAGAATAATTACATTACTTACATGGATCTTATGGGCAAAATTATACGCGCTTCTGTTTATATACATTAACCTACTGGTTTATACAGTTTGGGGAATGATGCCTTCCCCGAAGTTTTGGTCAAAGCATTATATGCCTGTAAACATTGCAGGCAGATGTTGCGAGCCAAGAACATAATATTGTGTACCGCCTACGATTGCATTTACACGCACATTTTTACATGCATGCTCACTCTCGACGCACTCACACACACACGAATCACACCTGTAACATCATACACCCGAAACACACACTCGCCTACCTGGGGACCCACTTCTCAAGCCAAGACTTATTGATCAGAAGTCCTGCAATATGCTTTATGTGATTGTATGATGTACTTACAACGTAAGATACGCTCATACAACATATATCTATAAACCTAGATAGCACTCTTAACTTGGCATAAACCCATTCCTCTTTAGCTCAAATATGGTGATGGATGGGCTGGTGATCCTGACAATGCTCCCTTTGATTGTATCCATGTGGGTGCCGCTGCAGAAACTCTACCTAAGGTAATAACATATTATGAGATTGTGAATATAAACATGTTGAGGACATATGTATTTGTTTAGGAGGAATGTATCCGTGTAGAACTCTGTTAAAGAGATGGACTATCCACTATTTAAAGGATAGAAACACTAGAAATCTTGGACAAACGTGACACATGGCGAGAGAGAGTGGATGACACATGTCGACACATCTATAAACATATAATAGATAGCCTACGTTGCAAACTCTATTTAATCACAGGCTTTAGTCGAGCAACTAAAGCCAGGCGGAATCATGGTTATCCCAGTGGGTCCCAGTGGTGCTCAAGAATTTCTAAAAGTAACGAAATCACTCGATGGCACTGTGCATGAAGAGTCTCTGTTTGGTGTGCGTTATGTGCCTCTCATCAAAGTGTGAGGAAGACTACCCTGTATGTGGTTTTAAATTTAAAAATGGAATGCATGTATACCTGGACGCGCAGAGAGTAGAGTGGCAAGCGGCCATACACGCAGAATCAGTTTACAGAACAGCTACTTTTGTTCGTTCCGACATTACAATTTCATTTATATATGTTCGTATAAGCTTCTCTTCAGGTTCATGTACATCTACGTTCAAGTCTTGGTTGAAATGGGCTGAAGAGACATGTACATGGAATAACTGATTGACGAATTATTGTCATGTTTATAGCCCGTCAACTTATTTTGAACATCCCAACGATAGGGAAAGTACTATGTTGTTATACATTGATCTTGGATCTACAATCTCGAAAACTGTCCCGAATACTACGCGCAAAAGTGAGAGATGGTCGCGTCCTTGTAGTGCCTTCTCTGATTAAGCTTCAATTCTTAAGGATCATTCTGAAATGTTCAGTAAACAATTGAAATAACGTGTACTATCATGGGATTTTTTGGCTTGTCGTCTGCCTGAGTTGCTGTATACTTCGAAAACACGCTTGGCACTTTTAAATCCAGGACCTACACACTGTACACCTTGAGTTTATAGCAATCAATGTCAAGGATATTAATACACACTGCGCTGCCGGTACATATATGTGTATTAACTCTTTGGTAGTTGCAAGAATCTGTCTCTGGGATTTCGAGAGATCTTACTGAGTAATTGCTTTCTCTACATGTGGTATGTATGGCGTATCCTGTATCAACGAAGGACTATGGGTCTAACGAATGACGTACGCAGGCTGTAGATATTGTACTGAACTTCTAGTTCATGCATAGCAATTTAGTGCTCTTTATTTTTATGTATAACTCGAACGATGGTGAAGAAATGGTGGAGAAAAAGACATCTGAGACTACTTGTTATGAATGAACACTGTCACATTATATAAGTACATTATATAGCACTACGAAGGCGTCACCAGTGGCAAGACTTTGATGTATTGCAAACGGAACCATATATGCCAAAGAAATGTCATTCATCAAAATTATTATAGTTAGTCCTTCGTAATGCCCTCACAATGTAAGCATGCAAAAGAGGGGAGGGAAAGCTTTGCATGTTCATAATGCTTCCTTCTACTTACAGACCTGTACTTGCTAGATACTTGGTTTTACTTACTAGTTCTCGATGAGTTATTTTCGATGGGACTTTTATAATATAAACTCTCGGCGGCTTTTGTTTCATCGACCTTCTGTTAAAAATACTTGACTTGTACTTATTGCGTTTCATTTACTTATCTTTCCTTAACAAATGGTCACTACTCAGCTGAGCTAATACGAACTGAAATGGTTATTAACACAAAGGATATTGGCACATGATCACAGAATAACGTTTTCAGCTGCACAAACTTGTTTAGACGGTCTGAAGTACACATGCATTTCGAAATAGAGCGACAATAGAAGACCAAAATTGCCAATATCTATATATAATGTACGCAGTACACAATTGTACAGGTACGCACACACGCACTTACACAACCACATACATATACTTACATTTAAATCTCCTTGGAATCCAGGATTTGTCTGCAGCGTAAGTGGGGGTGACCCAAACTTGTAGAAGTTCTCAGTCAAGTCGGTCTTGTCTGGCTCTGGAAGATCTGTAATCCATTTAGGCAGCTTTGCTTCCTGTGGGGATTATGTGTATACATATAGGTGGTACATATGCTCATGTGTATTACGGAAGTGTTTTTGGCTGTGTGAGAATATATACATTTACGTATATGAAATTTACTCAAACAACATGAATTTCACTATATTTCTTGACGATAGCATGATGTATGTAGTGATACTACTAGTCTTAATCCACGTATATATATATGTACTCTTTTAATGTACATCTACTCTCAATCGCATCGCTAAACCCATTCCATACAAACAAACGTGTGCGTGTTTCGTAGAATCAGCTATTATGATCTAAATGTATATACAACGAACACATACCACTGGTCTAGCCATATATCCACGTGTAAATTGTACCACACGGTCCGCTATAGAATGTAAACATGCAGGCTGTTATATATCCGGCTCCCAGACGACCTGCCGATTGCCCGTGTTTCTGCCATGGTCAAAGTTAAACCACACAATCATCCGTCCATACTACAACGTAGGACGATATTCATGAAACGGATTAGTGTATGTATGGTGCTTATTTCTGTCCGGGTTAAAGCTCATTTCAAAGTCTTCTCAATGTTTATGTACATGCTGTGTGACATCCAAGTGTAAACTTTGCTTTTGAAATTGATCAAGCAAACTACTTTTCGTTCTTTGCTATACCTTGTCGTGCGTATATTATGTGTCGCATCACAATAACACTGTATTATAAATAAGTTCGTAATATGAACCTGCATTCGTCTCATATAATAATATGTCATATCTAAACTCCTCAAGTGGTTTAACTTCATCTAAGAATTTGCTAAGGCACTAAAGCGTAATATACCGAAGTTCTTTATGACCTGAACCAGTTCAGAGATTTTATTCTCTTCGAAGTCAGCCAGATAAAGTGTGATATGTGGTTGTCAGACACCGGAAACAAAATCAAGCTTTGATTTCTTTGAGAATGTCGGTCGCAAGTGAGTTGTATACCTGCACCGGATTATTAAAACTAGTAAGACATATACATATGTTAATAAATGCTTGTCATCTGTGTATGTCACACTTGCACGAACACATGTAGATACGAGTGTGTACGTGTGTACATATTGTCAGAGAGCGGATGCTGTGATTCTATATACACATACATACAACAAGTCAAACCACACACATTTCTGACAACTGTTCATAAGTCTCAAGTGTTTGAAACATGATTTAACAAAATATTAAGATATCATACAATACGACATTTCAAGAACCATATCACTGATGCATTTACACACCGTGGCTTCGCATTTTTCGCTCAATCTAATATAAATGAATTTAAACTTGCTCTAGCGGCTTTCAAGTCTAGCTTTACAAAATGATGTAGAGTCCAAGATGATCTAACTCACTTTTTGCATGGTATTTTATGACACCTTTATTTGTACCTGCCATTTCGTATTCATAGTTTTTATGTCAGCCTATCATAGCATCTCATCTGTCATAAATTACACTAGCATTAATGTTTATAGTTTAATTTGTAGAGCGTATCCCATCAATACATATACGGTTCGCGGGATCGTGTACATTACTCAAAGCACAATACGTACAACCACGCTTACAAGCTCAAGCACACCAAGTAGCACACACACTCAGTTCCCAGTTGGCGCGTCGGAGGGTTACTGCGTGACTCTACATCGTTAAAGCTCTATACGAATACGTTGTGAACACGTGCCACATGAACAAATTGAACAAGTTGACAATGCTCCGCAGAAACCATACTTACAAAACGGGATAATCGGGTTTATGGTTCTCAATAAAATATTGCCGAATTATGCATTCTTAAAATAGATTTGAAAAAAATTGGAATTTATTGTGTTTAAAATATGAGTCCCCCCCCCCAGTTCGTATAACATTTCGGGAAATTGGCCTTTTTTGTGTTGTCATTTCTCCAAAATAAAAAATTAGGTCGATCGGAACCCCCTGTTTTGGGTATTCTTGCGCATACGTACACCACTCATACACACACACACACACACACATACACACACATACACACAAACACACACAAACATACACACACACACACACATCCACGAACACATACACACACACACACACATCCACGAACACATACACACATACAAGTTCACACCCACACTCACTTGCACTGTATAGGTAACACGAAGAATCTATACCGTGGTCGTAGAGCAAGTTTATTAGCTGTAGAGCAAATCAATACAACTGCGCATCATGAACAAGGTTGCTAGTGCTGTACGGGATGTCACCCAGTCATTTAAGGCTGGAAAAACCATGCCACTTGCATGGCGGAAGAGCCAATTGATTGCCCTTCGTGCTTTGATTGTTGAAAATGAGAAGCGCCTTCTAACTGCAGTGCAGAGTGATTTGGGAAAGAATCCTAGAGAAGGGTGGTTAGTCGAAATTCAAACACCCCTCAATAGCATAGATTATGCACTTGCAAACGTTGAGAAATGGATGAAGCCTACTATTGTTCATACAGACGTTTTTAACTATCCGGCAAAGTCAATGATAAGACCGGAGCCTCTTGGTGTAGCTCTAATTGTGGGATGCTGGAATTACCCACTTACACTTATTCTTGACCCCTTGGTTGCGGCAATAGCAGCAGGGAATTCCATTGTTGTTAAGACAGCGTCGGAGGCACATTCTCCTGAGACTATGCAGGCCCTGGTTGATCTATTACCTAAGTATATGGACAAAGATTCAATTGCTATTGTCAACGGCGGTTTGAATGTACTTGAAGAGTTATTGGCAGAACGATGGGATATCATTTTCGCAACAGGATCACCACAGCTTGGTCGTATGGTGGCCAAGGCTGCTGTTCCAAATTTGACCAAGTGTGTTCTTGAGCTCGGTGGAAAATCACCAGTGTATGTCGCAAAAGATGCCAAGCTTGATACTGCTGCAAGAAGGATTGTGTGGTCGTCTCTCGGATTGAACGTTGGAATGACTTGTATCCGTCCCGATCACTTATTTGTTGATAGGTATGCGTGTTTCAGGTTATATCCTGTTACCCTAAGCCGTTTCTTAATACGTTTGAGAATACGTTTACACGACTATCCATTTTTTGTCAGTAATGAGTTCTTCACTCAGTAATTTGTGTACGAACGTTCTGGTGACTTCTGTCATCAATATAGGTGAGTGTATAAAAGCAATTATACATGTACGTGTATTTTCTATCTTGTAATATCGTTTTATTGGTTTACTACCCGTACATGAACGGCTACAGTTCTATTGCCGACGATTTTATCCGTCACCTTAAAGAGGAGATTGTTAAATTCTACGGCGAAAATCCAAAAGAAAGTGCAGACTACGGCCGCATTGCGAGGGTCAAAAGCTTTTACAACCGCTTGACAGGCATCCTCAAGACGGATGAGAAGTACATTGTACACGGTGGAGACACCGATCCTTCCCAATTGTAAGAAGCTTGTTAGATGTATAGCATGTGCTTATTTTAGTACTCAGACTTTCACATGCCATTTAATCCATATATAGTGTGTGGTACTCAACATTATTCACGATAACTGACCCTGTTTACTACCTTGAACAGTTATATCCAACCCACCCTGTTGGACTTTGGTACGGATTCCGTTGCTTACCACAAATCGGGTGCGATGGCTGACGAGATATTTGGTCCTATTCTACCGATTCTCCGCGTTGCAAACGAAGATGAGGCTATTGAATCCATCCACACTCGAGAAAAACCGCTTGCCCTATACGCATACACTAATGACAAGGCGATCCAAGAGAAGTTCATGAATGTGGCTGCTGGAACACTCCAGTTCAACGACAGCATTACGTTCATGATGAATCACGATCTTCCTTTTGGAGGTGTAGGTAACTCTGGGAGTGGCAAATACCATGGTGTGAAAGGCTTTGAGGAGTTCAGTCACATGAAATCAGTTTTGATCAACTCAAACTTGAACGATCTCTCTGCGCGGTTTTCCCCACAATCTAAGTTTGACATGACATTGTTGAGAGCTGCACACAGACATCTTCCTGATGCTGTCGTCGCTGGCATAAACAATTTGCCAATAGTTGGTGGTGTGATAGTACTCGGTACTGCGGCATATATGTTTATGTGAAAAGTATGTGTTAAATTGCTCATATTCGTATGTACTACAGCAAATACCGTCTACTGTGGCACATGAAAGAATTCGTTATCATGTCTTCATTGAAGTTCTAGTGTATTGTTAAAAATTTCTCTCCCCACTTGTAGTTGTTCTGTAAATGTCACTATAAACTGAGTAGTGAGTTGCTAAAACCTAGCCAATCTATCAATCGTTTATTTCAATAAATATCAGACATTTCGCTGTTATCATGGCCTATTTCACAAGCGACAGTACTTCATCGGAATAAATTTTTCCACACTCCCGTCACAATTCCAAAATTTTCCCCTGACGTCTACGCTGACAAAAGTATGCATGGTTGAATATATTGTGCCACGATATGTGGACGAGTTATATGATATTGCTACTCGCACCTTACTTCATAAGAGTTTAACTATATTATCGGGACAATAGACAAGATTTTTCCAATACATTCAAACTGAAGGTGTTTCAGATCGTCAACAAAAACTGTGACGACTGTATGTATATAGGTGTGTTTTTTGCAGTGGTGTATACAGACAATGATTTAAGTTCAACAGTGGACTTTGTTCATGTCAAGTCTTACGACACTCGTTCGTAAGCATAGGCATGTATATCCACAAACACCAGCCAGGTACACCAACCGTGTGTATGTATACGTGTTGTGCGTATACATATAAAATTACTACATATAATAAGTTGGCGGTATTTACTCGATCGCCTCTTTGATGCCTTGACGTTCTTTGGCTATGCTTTTGAGATAAAACTCTCCAGCCTTATATGACGAACGCACCAAAGGACCTGCAAATATTTGACAAGACGAAATGGGTGTTGCCTGTGTCAGTTTTTTTCCTCGTTGAGATGAAGTGTTATGTCTATGCATGTAAATGTACATGTGTGTTTATATGTTGGACACGAGTACTGCTGTGGTGGTGATTATGGGCAACGATCACGTAAGAGATCATAAATCTGCTATAACTTGCTGTTATGAGTGCAGAAACGTATGCTAAATCCCATACGTACACAGGTCATGAGACACAGTACATACCAGAAGCAGTATATTTGAAGCCAAACTCGTCCCCCATTTTGCTCCAATAGTTGAATTTTTCAGGAGTAACATACTCGAATACTTTCATATGTTTCTTTGTCGGTTGCATATACTGTCCAAAGGTCACACAGTCAACATCCACGGCCCTGTGTTTGAGTACGTATATGGGATTTACACATATTCCTAGCATATTTGCCACATAATAAATAAAATCATTGTACATTAGACGTTTCAAGTTACAAGATCTCTCGCCATGAGCGTAAGATCTATCAACCCTCAGTCATTGCGTAATCTTTATGAGGAGTTCATTTATGCACATGTATAGTACCTCACAAGATAGTTAATACAACAAATGAACACAATAAGCATCGTACCTTAAATCCTTGAGCGTTTGCATTACTTCCTCATCTGTCTCACCTAATCCAAGCATAATACTTGTCTTAGTCACTAACTTAGGGTTATATTTCTTAACACTCTCTAGTACACTAAGCGACTGTCTATACTTTGCGCGACGATCTCTCGTCCTGGGTGTCAGACGCTGAATATTATCGAGAATGGGACATGTACGTTTGGGTGTGCGTGCAAGCTTTAGTTCGGATATATGCAAGGTAATTTGATCTATTTGAGATAATCGGGCACAGAAGATGGCTGAAACAGGAACACGTGTGCACTCTAATCTTATATAAAACCTTTTCTGATGTAAATGTTTATAAATTTCGAGACGGTCTATGCATGGATTCACACGTACGAATGTATACAAGTGCACGGATGGGTACGTGTGTGCGGAGCGGACATGTACGTGTATGTACGCGTTTGTATTTTATGATGGGTAATGGTTTGTCATCAACAAACGTAGAAACACAATACGTACATAAGTAAAACGAAAAATATGGGGCATGATTACCTCGACAGTTTCTATATTGTGTGCGTACACGTCTAGGCCTGAGCTCGCGACAGTCTGAACATGATCAAGATTGCCCTGGAAATCAGGAGTGAGACACTCAACCAAAATGTTCGGGACTTCGTTCTTCAACTCACGTACTACTTGAGCAAAATGTTCTGAACCACCATCTGCAAGATCTATCAATTGTTTAAATATTATGCACAAAAGTGAACACACATGTATGTCTATGAATGTGTACAATCATTGATGTAAGTGTACGAACGCATATACGGATACACGTATGAAGCATGCATATGTATATGAGCGTGCACAATCATGAATGTAAGTGTGCGAACGCATGTATGGATGCACATTTGAATTAAAATTATCGGCATTTGACTGTTAAATTACAACGTTTCGTATACGAGAGACACCGTGTAGCATAGGTCTCTAAATTCTCTAAATGGCAGTTGTACGTTTACAGTACAGACACACAATGCTTGGGAGACTATATACGTGAGTCTACTCTTGTGCGTGGTACTGGGTAAGTACAATGCATGTCAGCGCCATATATAGACAAAGGTATACCTATTTATATGTGACGCAAATATAGGTAGACAACAAGCAAGACAAAGTACATACAAAGTATACAATACATGCATGATCGCATATATAATCGGTAGTGAATGAAATAAAAATGATGGCCTGCATGTTGTACAACAAGCACCACTCGACACTCTACTCTGTAATAGCGTTAGATATACATACAAATACTTGCGTCCTTTATAAACAACAGAGCGTATATATGACACGAATAGTCATATATTGATAAGCATACCATCACGATCTACAGAAGTAAGAACAATATAATCCAGACCCCACTCCGCCACAGTTTTTGCTGTATTGATCGGTTCCATGGGATCAAGCGCAGATGGTGCTTTTGAGGTCTGGGAAGTCAGGATTGAGGGTGCGCACGTGAAGTATTGTGAACATATATATGTGTGTGAGTGTGTTGTTCTTTGTGAATAAAGTTTGCATCTACAAATTGTGTAAAGGTGCGTGTATATGCTGCGGCTGCATTGCCACAGCTTATATGTGAAATTGCAAGACACACCTTTACAGCGCAGAATCGACAACCGCGGGTACACGTATCTCCCATTATCATAATAGTCGCTGTCGCCGTTCCTTTACCGCCACCCCAGCACTCACCGATGTTAGGACATCTAGCTTCTTCGCACACTGTTGCTAACTTTGTAGAGCGAAGCTTCTTCTTTATTTCATCAAATGACTTTCCGGTGGGGATATCCGTTTTAAGCCATTGTGGTAGTCTTTCTCTGTGAAGGCGATGTACGAAACATACGTGTATGAGTGTGCTTGTAAGTGAGCAAGAGTGAAAGTGAATATACCATAATACTTCGTAGGCAAATGAACAATGAAGGAAATCCTTGGAAATTGGTATTACAAACAAAGAGTCCAAGCCTATGCACCCAACAGATATCTGTAGAATCACACTACATATAAAATGACAGCATATTTGTCAGCTTGTGGTGCATTTGTGCGTTATTATAAATATACAAACCTGCGTTTCAAAGCAGTAGACACTTTCTCTCCAGTGCTGGCAGCTGTGATGAAATCTTTGAAATCTAGGCCATCCGCGGGAATAGATCTCTCCGTAGCGTACAGGTGCTTGGACGCACAGCCACGAACGGAGATCGCTCGCATATGATTATGTAAGCTTGTGTAACGCAACAAACTGCTGCTACGTATTCCAACCGACATGACTGCGTGGAGATCAGCAGGCCGTATGCTGTGTATGTGTATGTGTATATGCGTGTGCGTTTATACCTGATGTACTTATGGGTGATTTGTGTGTGTATATACGGGTGCGTGCGCGCATGTGATGTACTAGTAGGTGATATGGTGCGCGTGTATACACCTGTACGTGCACGTACGTGATGTAATGGTAGTTGATAATTGTGTGTGTGTGTGTGTTATGTGAGTGAATGAGTGTGTGTGTGTGTGTGCGTGTGTATGTGTGTATGTGTGTGTGAGTGTGTGTGTGTGTTTATGTGAGTGTGTGTGTGTGTTTATGTGTGTGTGTGTGTGTGTGTGTGTGTGTGTGTTCGTATGTGTGTGCGTGTGCGTTGTGTCCACATACACACACACATCATAGCACAGAATTTCCGCAATGGTATTGGAGCGTAGATCATATTTATTAATAACCACTTAACGCAATTGGTGATCGTTGAGAATCACTTGCGTTGTCGCATTTGAACACTTAATGAACA
Source organism: Creolimax fragrantissima (assembly GCA_033442365.1). Lineage (NCBI taxonomy): Eukaryota > Ichthyosporea > Ichthyophonida > Creolimax > Creolimax fragrantissima. The sequence goes on along the minus strand of JAWQFL010000023.1, from coordinate 875,029 downwards.
CACACACACACTCACACTCACTCACTCACTCACTCACTCACTCACGCACTCACACACACCACACACACACACACACACACACACACACACACACACACACACACACACACTCACTCAATCACACACACACACACACACTCACACTCAACTCACTCACTCACTCACACTCATAATAGTATGTTAGACACTCAGTGGAAAAATAAAAACACGTATATAGTACATGTGTTCATGCATGTATATGTATGTATGTATGTATGTATGTATGTATGTATGTATGTATGTATGTATGTATGTATGTATGTATGTATGTATGCATCTATTTGTCTTTTTCTCTTAATGTAATCCAAGTACCTAGTTATGTCTACGTATCCCCCTATCTATCTATCTATCTATCTGTCCGTGTACGTATCCAAGTATGTGTCTAGGTATGTGTGTCTGTGTCTATATATCTAGGTATATTGTTATATATATATGTACACGCTTACAAATTATAAGACACCTGTAAAGAAGGGTAAGCGTGCACATCTTTTAATCCACACATACATAGCACACCTGTGTCGTTGTGCAAGACTCCTCCGCTAAATAGAGTTGGCTAATCTTCTTTCCAATTGTAATGTTATAGTGTTCAAGACAAGCACCCGTATACCCATGTATTCTCGTATCGACCTTTATGGCATATAAAATAAATGTTTCAGAGATATATAGGATGCTTATGGGTTCAACATACAGTTGAAATCAAAGACTATATGGAAGAGTTATTGGTACAAGATAAACCTTAATGAATTTATGAAGGAGGGTAAATACTGCTAATTTACGGATGTACTAAGAATTCTCGTAATTCTGAGCGTGTATACTGCATCTTCAGAATATCATGCTATCCCCTTAGTGTTTGTTTGATCTTATCCCCTGTCATGTTGCTCTCAGCGCATATGCTTATAGATATGATCGTGTCCAGGAATAGATACTTACTACTCGACACAACACAACCAATTCATCACAGTTTTGATGTGCACCAATTCTCTTATACTGTAATATCTCTTGTTGTCCTTTAGAGTGCATATTTTCAAAAATAAAAGTACACAACTCGTTATTGTGTGCGGAGATTTTCAGACTATTAGTATGGTGTCTATATGGATAAGTTTGTCGAAATGCGGGTATCACACACTACTATTCCAAATTTGCCCCAACAAAACCTGGACATCGTTTGCACCGTCACTTCATATATTATATCGACGAAATGTTCCTGATGTGCAGAGATATACTCAACCCCCTGCTAAGATAGTTTTTTGTGGTGTAAGCGGCAGTTGTTGCTTCACTCGAGTATTTTAGTAAGCTATACAAGGTGACTTCCTAATAATTGTGATACCGAAGGAGTGAAACCGAAACAGGTACAGACGTTCAACAACATTTGGTGGCAAATTTGTGGTGACCAGTGTCGTAAGAGCGTACGCTACGATAAAATATACAGATGTTCAACAACAATCCATTGTACATTTCTGATTTCCGGTTGTCTTACGGACGTATGCTACGGTAAATAAAAATATTGTTAGCAAATCTCTCATTCGAAGGAATGGAATACACAAAATACCCAACAACCATGAGTTCCATTTTGACTGTTGTACGCAATCACCTAGAGATGTACCTAGGATGCTGTACATGGTTGTAAATATGTCTCTTATGTGTGTATCTATCCTATGTATGATATGCATAGCTATGTCAGTGTTCATTACTGTATGAGTGCAGGAAGGCAGATAGGCAGGTGAAGCACTACATAAAACTGTAAACAAACAAATACACACACACTCTCTCTCTCTCTCTTACACCCACACCCACCCACACCCACACACACACACACACCAACACCTATGTTCAGTCCAACACTTTTAAAGGGCATCGTCTCTAAACCAAGGCACGTACACATCGTGAGATTCAAATCCATGTCCTCGGCAGTTCAGCAAGCGGTCCTCCCAAATGACCGAGAAACGGGTCAAAAACTGTTGTACACGCCGGGACCCCTTAACACCTCTAAGGCTGTAAAGGAGACTATGTTACTTGATTGGGGGTCACGAGATGTGTACTTCATTAACGTAGTCAAGAATGTACGCAAAGTGTTGCTGGACATTGCTGGTGTAAATACAGACACACACACATGTGTCCCTATTCAGGGTGCCGGTACTTTTGCTATCGAGTCCGTGATATCGTCCGCTATTCCCAAGCCTTCTTCTCCAGGTAAGCATGTGTGTACGTTGTATATATATGTATGTACATTTTCAATCGTGTCAGCGAGTTCCCCCACAGAACGAATCACTTGTGTACTGTACACTACAAACGTAAAAATTCATTTTCACTCGATAATGCGTACATATTAGAGCACGTACATATATGCGCAGCAACAATACAATATCTCATATGCCGTCATTCTCACGTGCACCCTACAAAATCGCATTCAGCCACGCTAATTCGTAAACAGAAATTGCAATAAATAACCATGTAAACCATACACATTCCACTGCAACTACAGGCGATAAGAGTGGAAAAATGATTATTTTTTCGAACGGCTCGTATGGAGACCGCATGAAAGCTATTTGTGACTGTCACGGAATTGAATACGTGTTTGAGCGTACAGATGAGAGGTTACCGGTTAGCATTACTCGAGTGAGAAAAGTCCTAGAACAACACAAGGACGCGTGCATGGTATGTATATGTGCATAGTTCGACATATACACGTACATGTTTATGGAGCATGTATACACGCCTCTGTGTCTTTCTGTCTGTCTGTAGCTAAGGGTTAATTTTGCGTGTGAATACATACACATGTATGTATTCGATCATTCAGTCTGAACACGCATATGAAAATTTTGATTAGTTTTATGTCAAAAGAGAGCGGTGTTGAAGTAAACAAAGGATACCTCTTTTAGTAGTGAACACATGGACGTACAACACTGCTTCTCAAAGAGGTCTGTATAAATGTGTTGACGTCCTTCAGTTGGCTAGGACTCTTCAACAGTTAAAAGGATAAGGTGTCTGTAGCAAAAGAAAAGCCGTGTCATTTACATGAATGTGATCGTAACAGAGAGATTGCACAAGCAAAAAATAATCTCTTTATATAATATCTATCTACATATATGTGTATGCATACCTAGTCGGATTTTTAGCTTTATGTTGGTTCAACATCCCACGTCAACACATGCACATCTTGTGCATGTTGCATTTATGTATTGCATGGTCTATCAAAAATAAGCAACCAATACTGTTGTGCTAATACGAGAAGTTTTACGCGAAAAAGGATACTCCTAGTTTGCAGGCTTTTGTTTTCGTATACGTCGTCATTGATAGGCGGCTGATCATGTCTGTCATGTAATGGCCACGAGCTTCTCCTGACCAGTGCATTTGTTTGATCTACACAGTAGGTATTGCTCATGTATGTATACAAAGTACCACCTCATGTTTACAAACTTTTATAACGTTACAAACATAGGTGGCGACTGTACATAGTGAAACTAGTAGTGGTCTTATTAACGACGTATCTGCTATGGGAGCTGCTGTGAAAGACATCCTTCCAACTGGCACACGCTTTTTCGTTGATGCCATGTCTAGTTTTGGCGGGATTGAGTTAAACATGGTGGAGGCAAAAATAGACTTTTTAGTTAGTAGTGCAAATAAATGCTTGGAAGGTGTACCAGGATTCTCATATGCGATTTGTGCACGAGACGCGATCAAGGAATGTAAGGGCAATGCACGTACTGTGAGTCTCGATCTATGGGCACAAAACGACGGTTTGGAGAAGACAGGACAGTTCAGGTGCGTGTGTATCCAAGTGTATGCCTTATTTATGCGTAAATATGCATATATCCATGTGCTTACGGGTGTTCGCGTATATCTGATTTCTGAGTGTCTAAAGACTTCTGGTTATGCATGCAAACTAATCGAATCTGAACGTACGCGTGCATTGGCTCCGCACTGCATTTATATATTTGGACAGATTCACTCCAGCTACGCATGCGATGATCGCATTCAACCAATCACTGATTGAGTTCGAAGCAGAGGGAGGCTTAAATGCTCGATACAATCGTTACAAAACAAACAACGACATCGTGCTCAAGGTGTGGACATGAATACCACAGCTTTACGAATATGTAGTATACGCGCGAACATACATAGTTGTCAGATGCTGCAGAGCAAACACCTCATCGTACCGAGGTAAATGGAATGCATACCAACATTCACGCACTAAAATGGAATTCACAATATTCATCAAAGTGTATATCCACAGACACACAAACATGTGCTTGCATATACTTAAGGAATGCAGCGCATGCTCATACGCACGACTCGTGTTGTATATAGATTTGTAATGACATCATAGACATGTGCGTGCGCGTACATGGTGACTAAACAGTTTGTATGTACGCATCTATACATAACGTACGATTACACGTACACAAATATGAGGAGATGTATGCTCATATTGTTCGTGTATTATACGCTGATATGTAATGTGCACACTTTGCCTCCAATCATCCAAGATACGAAAATCGGTGTCCTTTAATACACCAGATCGTTCGTATACTTCACCAACGCACGCACACTTACGCATATACCAACCAAGGTTACAAATATGCACAACGAACTGACTAAATATATATACAGGGTATGCGTGCACTTGGATTTGAATCCTTTTTGAAAGATCAAGATCAGGGCCCCTTCATCACTTCGTTTATCTATCCTAGCCACAAGAACTTTGATTTTCATGTGTTCTATGAGAAATTAAATGCAAAAGATCTATGTATCTACCCCGGAAAGGTGTGTGGTGTACGTATGATACATTTCGCCATGTTTTTTTTGCATATCTGATTGCGTCGATAGATGTGTATGGCTATGTCTAAAGATCAATGACTCCGCCACCCTATACAATTGCATATGTGTAGAGAACCTTATCTTCATCATTATATACAACAGCTAAAGTATGTGCCAAGTTTACGTGTTCTATGGTGGTCTATATTGAGATAATGTACAGATACCACTGAAGAGATAATTCCTTGTCTGAACTTATTTATGTCTTGGAGGGGGTTGCTTGTTTGTGAGGAATGTATCCGAATGTATGTGTATGTATACGGTTTTGACAACTGTTTCCAAAATATATGAACACACCTATTCGTTTGCAAATATACGTAAGTTCGTAGGTAAATATATACTTGCATACATGTGTATAAATGTATTGCATAAAAGTTGTCCAACACTGGTTTCCGAATAACATATCGCCAGTGCGTTTGTACATACACGGAGAGATGTACATGCAAACGCTATTTCATTCTCACCTTCATGAAATAGGTAACCAAGGCCGATAGTTTTAGAATTGGAAACATAGGGCAGCTATATCCGGAGGATATGCACGCTGTCGTGGCAGCTGTTGAGGTGGCTCTCAATGAAATGAACATCCCTTTGCCGCTTACCAAGTAGTAAGTTAGACCGGCGGGTGAGGATCTGTTGTAGGAATTCTATACCAAAAACACGAAGTACTAACAATTGAGAGTGTAAATATCGTGGTATGTGGAGAATTTGGATATCAACCAGAATGCATTGCTAGCTGCGCACGTTCGTGTCTACAATTAGCAAAGACCAGTATGAATAGTACATACAAAACGTCAATACTGCACATATAGGCGCGTGTACAGAAGTACATATACCAATATCTTGGAACGCATATTATGGTGTGCGACATCTAAGAAGTAGTTGCACAGCGTCGTGTCTCAATTGGGAGGATTGGATATGTAATTGTTATAAAAGAGTTAGTTGCCTATTTTATATATCACTAACATGCCAAACGTGTTTGATATGTCTCACATTCATCAGTACACCACACGTTCTTGCTTATAAAATCCACTACCCATGGCGCAATTAATAGACCATGTGACGCGGTTGTAATCATTGTACTAAATGTAAATAACAATTTATACGAATCGTATCGAAACGTAAGCAGAAGCAGATTCATTACAAACCGCATTATTCACATCGATATAAACACCCATACTGTCATTCACTTACCCACCATGCACATGATGATCAACATTGTCGCTTGCAACGGAACAAATCAATGGCTATATCGTTAGGAATAGTTGCCTTCCTGCACTAAGAGAATTAATGGCGTGCAGCTAAAACTTCTACTCCACATTCATATTCACTAGTATATATTTATTTACTTATTGTATCCAAGTCAATCCCACTTTGTGCTGTTTATCACAGCTCATAAGGTGTAAGCATGCTGTACTGTATAATCATTGCTCACTGGAGCTCAGTTCAATCAATTGTGAAAGTAGGTTGAGTACTTCAAACTTCCACGATCATCTCCGTTAAACTTGCCAGTACTATATCTGACCGTGAAAGCATGCTATCCACCTTCTCGTTAAATGAGAGATAGATTCAATATATGACACTAAATACACATGCCGTAGAGGATGCGTGGTAAAAATAGCGCTAACACAATTTAGCGCCTATACCCACCTCTATATTGTGGGCCAGCCGCCTGAACTACGTAGGAAGGCCTTCCACCTCTATGCATAGACGGTCGTGGTGCTCTCTCGCCACCTCTTTGGAAATTGCCGTTGTTACTGTTGCCATGGAAACCACCACGCATACTATCAACATACAGATTACCACGCACTCCCGGACGTTGAGAGTTATTTTGGTATGACTGCGGTGGCCTAGCAAAGTTGTGCTGTCTATGCTCTGAATAATTGCTGCGTGTGTTGTTGTACTGGTAGCTTTGCTGGTGATTGACAGGGGTGTATACACGGCTATTCTGCGCACGAGTATACTCCTCGCGTTCATTCCGGGTGTCATGGAATATGGTTCGTTTTCCCTGTACACCTTGGTTAGAATTACCTAGCAAGAGTTAAAATTGTTTATGCACATGTGTTTGTTGTGGGCGTGAGTACAACGCATGTGGGGGCGTATGTGTGTGCTATGGGGGGCACCAAGCAATGAGAATATGTACAAATCCACACTTCAGTTTGCAAAAAATACTGAGAATACTTACTCCCTTAACACACGCCCATGGATGTTTAAGTGTGTGGGGGTAGTTATATACACACGTGTATCTTCAAAAAAAAATCAAGTATGCATATCCATATTTACACTTACGCATCCTGATTTCCTTGCATATAAAATGCGTGGTAAATATTATATATTTTGGCGTTGTAAAAGTACAAATCCAGTCGCTTCAGTTCATGTCCTGCATAATTCGATATGGTGGACATGCACAAATAAACACGAGTATATATACTCTCATTATAGTATGGTTACCTGAAATATACCGCTTATGGCCATTATGTGCTGGGAGTACCAGAGGATCTATTTTTAGGACTACGCGGTAAAAGTCGTCTCTATTCCCATAAAACTCCACATTCGCTCGTGAGGGCACATATCGGTTTTCTAGTGTAGATATCTTGATGCATTCCTGTTTTTTTTGTGAACATATAAGTTTAGGATGTGAAAGGCTAGTTTTATTGTCGAAATACTGTGGTAGTGGTAGTGTGTGTACTCGTTCGAGTGTTTATGTGTGTGTGTAATACGGTGATCGTACATACATTCGGCAATACTGTTGAAAGAAAGAAATGTCTCCAATATATATGTACGTCTATTACTAGTGAGTGGGTCGACTGAATGATTGGAAACAAATGACTAAAATACGTTGCACGCCGTAATCACTATGAGTAAACAGACCTGCATATATTTGGCGTGATCGCTCTTTATCTATATGCATGATATATACGTATAAATACATGTACATAAACATACATCAATCAAATGGCCTTCCTCGCCACAATTGCTACACCATTTTGTCGTGTTTTTTGACGTGATTGGCACAATGGTACCGCTTGTCTGCATAGATCGTATGACGACAATTGGGAAACGCAGCATGAGCGTGGATACGTGTACATGGGCATTCGAGCGGTCATGAGTGAATTAGAAGTCAAGGTTTATGACATTTATAATACGAGTACATACACAATGAACTGTTCTCGGAATTAATATACCACCACATGTACACGTGAACGAATCAGTTTGCATGCATACAAACATACGCTCACATATTCGCAAACATTCGATGCATTTATTCAAACGTTTACCTGAGTCCATAAATAGCGCTTATATAGTTCTGGGCAGTAGTCGCAGCGATGCCCCTTTCTTTTACAGCGTTGGCACGGTTCATGCACATGCCCACGGACAGACGGCTCTCGGCAATCCTATAGAGAACACATATATAAGTTAGGAGCATATATACAAACACTAATGCTAGGTATGCGTTTACGTTTATTTGTAGTGCGTGGTAAATGAGCATCCCATGCTGTGCGAGAGACTTCGTATGATACCTATGAACGTATACATATAGAAGTATGAATGGGCCTTTAAATTCGTATGTATTGTATCCATTACTCGATGCAACGTGAATCATTAACTTACCGCCATTCTATGACCGAATTTCATACAATTGTAGCATACGTCCAGCGGACATACCAAGCGGTGGTGACCTACATTTCCACAACCAAGGCAAACCATAACCTGTATATATGGATGTGAGTGTATGTGAGTTCGAGGTGCGGGGTTTGTATTAAATAGAAATGTGAGTTAGCACAACTTGACTCGATCGTTGTGTGAATGCGAATGTGCATGCATGTAGATGGTGTGAGGCAGGGAGCGAGTGGCATGCTTGCTCGAAACATACAAACTGCACATCGAATCAATGATATTCAATATACTGTACTCTCTATTATAATACAAATACCCCACTAGTAGAGTAATCCTTGATAGCTTTCATCACCACCGCATCATACATGTCTTCATTACGGAACTTATACAATTCACGAACACAGTCGCATGTTCACAAACAAAAACAAAAATGTATATACACGTACATCTCTATTAGGGCACTCTCTGGACTGATGGCCTCTATCATTACATATGAAGCATCTAGCATTCGACGCTGATGCCTTTTCATTACCCTGGTCATCCTTTTCGACCCAGTACCTACTTTTTCCTCTCAATGTGTAGATGTCCTCGGGTTCTAACTGCCATGCGTCTTCTTCACTCCCTGTGGGAAGAGAGTTTGTGATATTGTATTCTTGTCTTGGTGTATGAATTATTATGTGTGCAGGGGCAGATGTATTCGCATCTCAACAATTGCGCATATATGAATACACTCACTATATATGCAGGTGACCCGATAAAGTTCGCGTAGCAGTATTTGTGGGTAAGATACGTGTACGGAGGTCTTTGTGATTGTCCTAGTACATACATGCTTGTGTGCTAAACACTCAAAGGTATGTATATGTTTTTCTACTAATTTATGCGCATGTGTATTATGCAATTTTCACACGTATCCTTACCATCCGCAGCCGCATGCTTTCTCTTTTTCCTGTACTCACTAGTGTCCGCTACTTGCTCGTCTACCGCTGCTGGTCGTAGTACATTGTTTACCATGGTAGGAATCTCAATTGCAATACTCGCTTTGCATGCATTTATATTCACCTTTACATCCTCGTCTACTTCTACAACATCATGCTCTTCATTGTTACTGTCTTCATCGAAGTCAACAACCGCAATATCATTTGATGCATTTGATGCGTGTACTATGTCATTCTCATTCTCACTACTACTATTATTATTATAACTGGTGTCAATAGAAATCATGCACGCCTCTTCTCGTATCCGTGTTTTCCTCTTTTTACCTCCTCCTTTACCCTCTCTCTCCAGTGCATCATCTCTCTCCTTGTTCACATCCAACTTCTCACTTTTAGTGTCATTCCTCAAAACCCCATCGTCATCGCTATCGATATTAAAATACATGGCTACATTAGTTCTCCCTTTGACCTTTTCATGCATACCCAATGAGTTGTCCCTTGTAAGTTTTTTTGTTCTTGTTACAGACAATGCTTCTTTCTGTGACGAACTATCAATGCTAGAGTCCTCACAATTACTACTAGACTTCCACATCGTTGAGTCGAGAGTTGGTTGCCGTTCTTTGTCTGTAGATAGATTATTTCAGTCAAAGCCACAACACATACACGTACACGAGAAGAAGAAAAAAATGTGAACACAGGCGTTCAGAATGTGATGTGTTCTTTCGTAATAATGCAACGTACGAACGGCAGTTTATGCAAGCCATTTTGTATGTACAGATCAACACCAAATACATCATATACATATAACTAAACATAAAGAAACGCACACGCACACGCACACGCACACGCAAACACACACACACACACACACATACACATACACACACACACACACACACACACACACACACACACACACACACACACACACACACACGCGCGCGCACACACACACACAAATAGACACATATATATAACACAAGTACACACACGCATCTCCGGCGAGAGAAGGAGTGTAGAAATAAGTTTGTTAATATACATACTGGATTCGAACTCTATCACAGATGCGTAATGAAATTGTTGAAGCAGAGCCTCCTCAACATCACTCCCAATCTCGTCGTCCTCGTAGCCCGAACCTGGGTCAGGGTACGGCTCCCATTTCTTACTTACTTTTCCACGGGATGACATTGTGCAACGTGTTACTCTCTATGCATGCATAGATGTTCGCTGATCAGAGTATATTAATGCTGTATGTGCGGCGTGCTTGAGAGTGTACGTCCACGTTTGTGCGCGTACTGATAAACGCCCGTCTATGATTGAATTATTTGTTGTTATACAGACAATTTGATTGCCTTTTTCACTTTGCATATGTGGTTTCGCTTGTGCGAAGTTATTTGTGCGTTGTATACTTATGCCTTCTATGTATATGTATATGCGAGGGTGCACTATTGCATGTACGTTATAGATACATATATGCGTATAAGCATGCAGGCGTTAGTGCACATATATACAAAGAACGACGTCTGTAAACAGGTAAGGGAACCAAAGAGTATACATAACCAGCGACAGCGAGTGTGCTTGTGTGTGTGTGTGTGTGTGTGTGTGTGTGTGTGTGTGTGTGTGTGTGTGTGTGCATTGCCTTTCGTTACACGTGTGCACATAACGTTATCGTTCATACACATACACACGCACATACCAAACACACACACACACAAGCACACTCACGCCCACCGTCAATCCCATATGCACTCGCACATACAATTTAACTTGCACTTCAACTTGCCCTCATGCCCACACGCTTGGTCCCACTATCATTTGTACATTGGTAGTTACAGCGGTTAACACTTCGTGTCAGCAACGGTAGACGCATGCCATTAAAACAAACACACATCGCTGCTCTCGATGTCTCTTATGTACCTTGGCTACGAAAGTGTATAAAGCAGAGTAACACTTAATTTCTTTGGCATAAATATTTTGATGAAACCTTCCACGTTCTTGCGAAATATTATCAAGCACAACCGTCTGTGTGTCTGTGTAGAACCCTCTCTACCCATCCTTCCTCTCTTTGTCGATTCTCACATTTACATCATATTCTATATTTGCAAGTGTGTAGATGTGCGCTAAGGCTTGTGTGAGCATGTGAACCCGTTATGTGTGTCAACCGTTGTACAGTGATATATACGTGGGTATATAACTGATCATCCAAATACCTGTCATGGAGATGTGAGTACGGTAGGATATCTCTGTAAAACGTGACATATTCGGCACGCTTAACAGTGATGTGTTCATCGTGGAACATGACAGCTAAGAACTGGTACTCTTGTTAGTAACGTGAAGGATCTGTGAATGTACGTAATGGAAGGATGTATGTGTGCAATGTATATGAGTACGTTACGTGAAGAAGAAATATGTGTGTTTCTGGCGGCAATGTCACAATCCTTGTTTTTCGTAAGTCTTGCAAAGGGTGGAAGTTACATCGATTGAGTTTCGTTTTGCCACATACGTAAATGCGTACATTGGATTTGTTCCTTTCTGCACTCCTTATGAAAAGAGAATACTGTTACGTGCGCGTTCTACAGTGTAGGTCTTGCATATGCTTCTGAACTCATATTTAACCAACTACTGGTTATACTTTTGTTTACTACAATTAATATTCATGTCCTTTAATGGCGTATACATGATAGTTTTGTTGAGAGGATACATGCTTTCAGAAGTTTCATTGCCCAGGAAATTTGTTGACTTTGAATATATTTAGGTATTATGGTGTGTGAGTGTGTGATATCCAAGTATGTATGGAATATGGGTTTTTGATATCAACCTAACAGAACTCCATTCACGAACTCTTACGCGACACGATCCTGCCAACATCTTCCCTATCAGACGGCCACGTAAAGTGCTTTATCTTATTAAGGAAATGTACTGTATATGGTCAACAGTTTTTCAATAAGAGCATCGATGTTCGTAGTATGGTTGACATGTTTGTCAATTGTTCAAGTTGCGTACACCCGACGCACTGGCTTGTCAACTTAAGCATATATGGATGTCTATATATGTTCGGTTTTGCTTGCACAAGCCAGTATATACTTAATAATGATAGTGCGTGTATGACGCAACACATGTAAGACTTGTCATGATGCGGTACATTGTCGTTTTCTCTAAAACAAATGATATTAATAAAACATATGTCTGAACAGCCGTTTTCATAATGATATTTCCATGATTATTCAAGAAATGCGCACATGAAAAGAAGAGTTCTTTCATGGTTTAATGTGAACCTATTGATGTATATGACTTAACAATATGATTTTACAATTGGTAATATTGGACGTTTTTGGTTCTTTGGAAGGACTATTGTTTAGCAAAGTCTGAACTAACATATCATTGACGTTTGGCGGCGAGTGTCATTGCGTCAATACCACTGCTATAAACTTACCGGATGTCGATGTGAGGTTCGCCCCTGTTGCCATCACAGCTTCTGATATTCTTGGGTTTAGGTGGCGCTGATGTTGACACAACAAGGAGCCATGCCACTCATATTCTACTGAAGACAAGAAGGTACAATTCATGGCGCTGATGTGGACACCGTAAGGAGCCATGACACTCATATTCTACTGAAGACAAGAAGGTCCAATTCACTGACATCTTCTGATCCTTTTCAACTTCTGTAGTGTTATCGGTGGTATTAACACCTTCTTTATAAACGGTGCTGGCAACGAGCGGGTGGTATCAACGTAGTCACATATTTTAATTTTCGTGGTATCATATTGGTCGGTGTACTATTTGCATTCGTGTTCGTTGTGCACCCGTCCAGCGTTGGCAACGCCATTTGCGAGATGATTGAATTCGAGAAGTCCATATCACGTTGGAGTGAGATCAAATCCGTATACAAATTAGTTACAAACAACCACATGCTTTTGCTCTTGTCGCCACTTAAGATGAAAACATTCTGGTCTAAAACATACACGTTTGGCGCTGTGAATGGAAACTTGTCTGATGCTGCAACACGTGGTCTCAACAGTGTCATCTACTGGCTAGACAATGATAGGTTCGTATATTGTCGGTATTGTGTTCCTCAATACTAGTAAGATGAAACGTCGAAAGCATGCAATAGAGGGGTTATGTTGGTTTCTATCGACTTCATCAGTGACCAGACGGAGCTAAGTACTGGGTTCCTGCTTGCCTGTACATGTACGTGGGCGTCGTTAATGCAATTTTCCTAACGTACATGTAGTGGATTCTCGATGCTATTGCTAATTCGACCGCGATTTTGGTACGTTATGCGGTTGATTATAACGGCATTTAGTCATCTAGCGTATCCACAACGTGGTTGATTGATACTCCGCATAAATGGCAGTGAGTCATTTGCATGACTTGGGCAACCACATTTCCTGTACCTAGGCGGATCTTAGCAACTATGGTGAGTAACCACGGAACAGAGGAAGACGACGAGAGTCGCGATACGGGTGTCAGTAAGTGGTAAGATAATGCATGTAGTCGTTCAAAAAATATAGGTGTATGTATTCAATTTGAACTGTATTCATTATAGAAACAAAAATCTCTTGTTGCCACTGAACAACTTCAATTTCCATTTAGTATCCCACAAGCACAGACGCACACGTGTCAACCTCATACACTGATAGCCGTGCTCATTGACGTTTAGGTCATCAACCTTGCTAAACACATGAACCATCTTAAATCCCGTACAATATCACCATCTAAACACTCTTCATGTAGCCTTTTCATAGATTTATCTAGAGTGAACACTATATACCTTCAAATCAGTTTAATATCTAGCATTTCTACTAAAGTACATGTATAAATATTCCTATCCTTCTATGTGGGTATCACTTCATGACTTCATGTGATGACACAAACAGAAACAGTCTGTTTGAGAATCTACTATACGTTGTCGATATTTTCTTGAGTACTACATATTTGTGGAAGGATTTCACTGTATAAACCAATTCCCAACTTGTTTGAGTGTCTTCATGCTGTTGTATGGTGGCTGTGTGGAAGAAATATAAACTGCACGTTTTGGGCTAATGTGCGTATATGAGTATGTGTCCAGTTATATGATGTATTGGTAACATCTGCTATGGGGTACATAATTGCATCCTTGTCATCATTCTTTCGGACAATTGTATCATTTCCACACATCCGGGGACAGCATGAGAGACTGTCAAAGCATTCTACTTTCGGCATGTATTCTGCGCTTTAAAGCATAAAGTTTACTCATGTGTGCGTTGTTGAACGAATTGACCAGTAAAAGTGCGGCTGTGATAGTGGGTATACCCATTATTTCTGGGTAAGATCTATGTGCTAATTGGTCAGAAAATAGAATATGATTAACGTATGCCTAAAGTAATATTTGTACAGCCTGTGGCAGTCTACAACCTATAAACCTTCTAATTAGCATTTCTATGACGGTGTCTTGACGTTTGCGCGTATTGAATATGATGAGGAGAATGCCAATGGAATCTCTGGTTATTGTAGTTGTGACCACAATACTCCGAAGCAATGTAATAAAACTGAAGAAATGTAAGGAACTTCTTATATCTCCGATACAACACAGCCTCAAAATGTTCCAAACAAGCCGGTAAAATGCACACTCTTAATTTTATCATGGATGGATTTGCGTCCGCAGTATATTTGCGAACGGAGATTGCTTGAAATATAATTTCCCGCACTGATAGTGAGATGCCACAAATTCAGACCAATTGACCGCATTGTTCCTATTTTCGGCTTGATGGATCTCTAAAGAGGGTACTAATGATTGAGAGACGGCTTGCGATAATATCGTTTCCGCGTCCTGTCAATCTAATTTAACCACAATGCGCATGATAAGGTATCACCCTCGATATTCACACATACTAGAACATACTAGAAATTATGAGAAACATTCAGTATACTTGCATCAATTTGTAAACGCCTTATCGTGATGACAGGAAATCTATTGAACGTTAGGGATGGTACAACTACAATTTGTTCAACAATAAACTGTGCTAAAGACTCAGCACACTTCGTGCTAAAGACTCAGCACACTTCGTGCTAGTATATACCAATCTCTGTTGCGTGGACAGTTGTTGCAAACACGAATGTTCAAACGATTAGCTGATGATAGCATGTTCGAAAAATATAAGCACCATTGTATGCTCTTCATGTGTATCAGTTCAAACTCTAGCATACTCGGTAGCACCGGAAGAAAGGCATATATCAGCATATACTCGGAAGTAACGAAAGATAGACCGACCATCACATATGTGCTTTGAGACTCAAAATAGAAATAAATCGAAAAAACTATGCCAATACCACATATCTCCTCCCTGCTGCTTTACCCAATGATGTTTTGCACTTATCTGTTTCTGTACAATAGTTATGAGCTCATCTGCGTATTTCAACAGATTGCTATTTGACATAAACCTGCTAAACTCAAAACAGCCTGGGTGGTTTTTTTTAGACTACAAACTTTCATGTTGGATTGTAACCTCTGTTTATATTTATAGACCGAAATGTGCGGTACAGCACCCTATTGTCT
This sequence comes from Creolimax fragrantissima, assembly GCA_033442365.1. Classification (NCBI taxonomy): domain Eukaryota; class Ichthyosporea; order Ichthyophonida; genus Creolimax; species Creolimax fragrantissima. The sequence goes on along the minus strand of JAWQFL010000023.1, from coordinate 859,093 downwards.
GGTTGATCATGAATTCACTCAATTCCATTTGCGTGTGATTGATCGATCAACAATTGTTGTAAGACTGGGTATTAAGCATTTGCTCAACGCTGAGCAACGCTGAGCAAAATGATGAGCAAAATGCTCACTACGCAAAGAAAGAAAGAAGATATAAAATGTTATCAGATTTTCCCACAATGCACTTGAGAATGGCAGTGAATATCTTGTACAATATATGTGTCAAAAAATCACAATGTGGTCATAAACAATTCCGGAGAATTTTCTCAACTATATTTCAGCAAGATGGAGGGACCAAATCCTTCCCCAAATGTACCAGAGTTGTGTAATAGCATCGCAAATGAGAAAAAGATACTCGAAATGTCCATTTCTAAGATCAGGAAGGAGACTGCGATAGCATGCAACACCAAACCTGCTGCTATGTTTTCATATTATATGGATGTCATCCCACTTCCAGCAATGTTTTTAACCGGGTTCTCTCAAAACGCTATAGCTGGAATTGTGTGTCTATGTTGTCCAGGCATCTTCAATGCCCTCCAAGGTTTAGGAAACGGTGGAGGCACTGATCCTGGTGTTTCCGCGTCCATGAATGCTGCATTTTACGGATCATTTACTGTGTTTGGTTATTTTGGAGGTCTAGTGTTCAACATGATTGGAACTAAGATACCAATGATGTTTGGTGGATTGTGTTACTGCTTCTATGTCTTTTCGATTTACTTGTGGAATGTTGATTCGAAGTTCGCCCCTGTTGCTATCACGGCTTCTGGTATTCTTGGATTCGGGGCAGCGCTGATGTGGACAGCGCAAGGGGCTATGACACTCTCATATTCTACTGAAGACAAGAAAGGTCAATTCACTGCCATCTTCTGGATCCTTTTCAACTTCGGTGGCGTTATCGGTGGTATTATCACCTTCTTTATAAACGATGCTGGAAACCAAGCGGATGGTATCAACGCAGCCACATATTTTACGTTTTGTGGTATCATGTTAGTCGGAGTAGTAGTTGCATTCGTGTTCGTCGTGCACCCGTCCAGGGTTATCAAAGCCAACGGCGAGATGGTTAAATTCGAGAAGTCCATATCACCTTGGAATGAGATCAAGTCCGTATGCAAATTAGTTACGAACAAGTACATGCTTTTATTATCGCCGCTCATGCTGCAGTCCAACTGGTTTTACACATACGCATTCGGTGCTGTGAATGGAAACTTGTTTGATGCTGAAACACGTGGTCTCAACAGTGCCATTTACTGGGGTATGCAAATGATCGGTTCGTATATCGTCGGTATTTTGTTCCTCGACACTAAGATGATGGGACGTCGGAAGCGTGCCATGGTGGGGTTACTCTTGGTAAGTACAATTAACATGATCCAGTGGTCCTACGCTGCTTGGTATCGATTTGTTAAGGGTTATGACAAGGGCACCCAACCGAATCCACTTATCAATTACCATGATGGAACTGAATACTGGGTTCCTGCTTGTCTGTACATGTGCATGGGCCTCTCTGATGCAATTGTGCAAACGTACGCATACTGGATTCTTGGTGCGATTGCCAATTCGACCGCGGTTTTGGCACGTTATGCGGGTTATTACAAAGGCATTCAGTCATTCGGCGCATGCATAGCGTGGTTGATCGAGTATGCTGGTGCTCTGTATAAATGGCAGTTAGTCATTTGCATGACCTGGGCGGTTATATTTCCTGCACCCACGTGGATCGTAGCAACTATGGTACGTGACCACGGAACAGAGGAAGACGACGAGACTCGCGATAGGAGTGTCATTAAGTGCCCGTAATCGTTCAAATAATATAGTTATATGTGTTTAATTTTAATAATTAATATAAAACTAAAATATCACATAGCTTTGCCACACAAACAACATTAATTTCGTCTAGTATTTCATAAGCACAGAAGCACACATGCCAACCTCATAAGTTGATGACCGCACTCATGAACTACCAACTACCTTGCCATCCAAGATGGTATCAACTTTCATACGTCAACAATGATGATATGAAATTCTAATATGAGTGCCTGTAGCCTAAAACACAAAACCATCACACAATATCAACATCCAAGTAAGCACAATTCATGTAGAATCTAATTAATACATTACAACCGTCTTCATGCATATACACCGTGGCCACTATACCTCTGCAAGCCAATTTAATATCTCGCGTTATAAGTACATGTAGAAATAATCATACCCTTCACTTTTTTTGCGAAAACCTTATCGCGCAATCAACTTTCTCTTCAATTAGTACAAATATCCCAATAGTGTATGGCGATATCAATGAGTTTTGTAGGAATTCATGTTGTGCACTTAAGATATACGTGCTTGTCATTAATATTCCCCACCATTGTACATGTGAATGCTAATGCTTGTATTTAGGGCACATATCCGTATATGCCTTGATGTATTACATAGTATGGTGCTCTTGCGAGGGGGAGGTGAGGAGCAAATATGACCTGAGCATCTCTTAAAACAATGTCGTTGGGAGCGTCATGAGTGCCCATGTGTGTGTTAATGAGCGAATTGTACAATGGAAGCACTGGCAGTAGCGATAGTGTTCCCCGATCTCTCCGCGAAAGAACTATGCGCTGATTGATCAAATTTGCCCAAAGTAGACCAAGAGCTGACAACGATAGTGTGGGCGTGTTAGTTCGTGTATGCGTATGTATGGGTGTGTACAACGTGTACTGACTCATGCGTAGGTATTTACACATCTATAAATATGGACAAACGCACACGTTCACCAATTGATACGAACGTAAAACAACCTGGTGTTGACTGGCAGTTACTCTCGCTGGTAGTTTGGCCGGAAGTACCATTGTTGTCATCTATAAGAGCGGAAACCTAGCATTCGTAAAGGGTATGCACAAATGTATGTAAACCTTTTTGCGGGCGTGTTGTATTTGTAGATGCATATATTATGACCGATTCCATACCTGATTAACAACTACAACTGCTACACCATACTTTGAAGCAACCTGCGAGAGTGCGTTTGCCAGAGTATACAGATCATCTCCACGGTTTACCTCTTGTCCTGCACTGTGAGATTTAGACACGGAGTGTAAGGTACATTCATTGTATATACATAAGTACACAGGCACACAATGAAGCACAAGCATCATAATCTGGTTGGCCACATTGTCAATGAGTGTATCTGCAACAGGAAACACAAAACGTGTCATGCTTGCACAAACGTACCCGTACTCCCCTCGGAAAACTGCAGTGACAGAATCGATCACAATCAATTTGATCTTTACAGTGACAAGTATAGGTATGAAACGTAGAAAACAGATAAATTTATTAGCATGGAATGTAAATCAGTCAACGGGGAACTCCCATGTACACCACATCATATTCACAAACTTGTACAAATAAGTACATCTATATATATGCAATTCACCAAATGTAAAAGTATCGATATTTATGTGCCTTCACTTGTACACTGCATACATAAAAACCCTGAACTCCTAACCGACATACTCATAGTTTTACAACTTCAGCATGCACACAGCATGACTGTAGACAACACTCACATGTACACAGTTAACATCATACATACCGCTCTTGTGTAGTAGTGAAAATCAATATACACAGGCAAACAAACGCACGCACTCAAACACACAAACACCTTCTGTAATTCAATGCGTTTTGGCAAAAGGGTTGTAATCGTGGTGAGTAAAGTCGTTAAATCGTGCGCTCGTTCCACAAACACCCGCTTCAGCCACTCATGACCAGGTTGCATTTTGAAACGATCTGCCGCGTACTGGGCCAAGGTTATTAATCGACGTGCAGGGAATTTTGCTTCCGTGCAAATATATAATGCACCTGTACACATGTGTGAGGAAAATGTTTTTCATAAATAACACGTCAGTAGATATTCTCATGACTTTTCGTGCATTCTATACTACATCTGGCATACAGTGTACGGTTGACAAGTGTATGGCTTTTGGGCAAGTCAACGGACTTTGATTTCGTGGTTTTGCGTCATTCAATGTGACATCATTTTCCCCTCATATGGATATAAAATTTATGTATCAGAAAACAAAACACAGACAGTTTACATAAGATATGCATCTTCTTTCTTTCCTCTACATGCACAGATACATACACCCATCCAATCCCCCGACTTCTGTTGGTAGTTGGCAAGTGAGGCACATCTGTAGAGCCCACTGAGTCTTTCCAGTAGCACTATCACCAGAGATTTCGGTTATGGAAGGCTGAATATGCATGTACATGTGTGTCGTGTGTGCGTATGTGTGTGTGTGTAAAAATTATACACGTACCATTAATATGCGAAGAGGCATGTACATATAAACATGTCAAAACATACGTACACTGATACGTACAGCATTGTACAATACACATGGTGCTACTTAAGTCAGAATACACATTTGCTGGAATACAAACATATGCAAGCATGTATATACAAGTACTGAAAATGTGCACATGCTCAGATCCGTAAATATCTATACGACATCCACTTCAACATACATACACATCACAAAGTGTACAACTACCTACCACCAATAAACCACCTCTGAAATACGAGTCAAGAACGGGACAGCCCAAAGTCAAACGACGTTTACATTCATCTATAGTTTTCACTTTTTGTCTACTTTGGTTTATTAGCAGCGGTACAGCGCGAGATGGTATATCCAGATCTGTCCCCTCGACACCTTGTGAAATGATTTGAGTTTGTGCAGGGAATTCGTCCGGCCTGGATGACGGGATTTGTAAATTCGTGGGATTGTGTATACCCGTGTGCGTCTGTGGAAATATCTTTTCACGTTTGGCGGCTGGAAGTGGTCCTTCATATGTGGTAGGTGACGGATATTCTCGTTTAGTTTGTAACCTATGGCTGATAGACATGGGATGCGAGAATATTTTCACAACTATGAATGTGATGTTATGTCATGCGTGAGCATAAAAGTGTATTCGAACACGACTGTATACGTGTGCATGTTGGGGTGGGAATATGTACATATCTATATAGGTGTGCACGTATGTGTACATAGTGCCCATATCCATCTACTTTGAGTTCCGTGCATCAATTTTCTATGGAATATAAACAATATATTTATACACAACCACGCACATATGCGTCACTAATCACTCCCTGATATATCATAACGGGATAATCCGTCTATACTTACGGTACTAACCATGGTACGGATATATGGCATACATACGTACATACGTTTTCTGCGATATTTCGGTGTAGCTCTGATAATGTTGCCAGACTACGTCTGGTTGATACATGGAAAGAACAGTACGTCCCATTTGCATAAGATTATACGTATGATTGCAGCAGAGAGTCAACGCCAACACTGCATCATCTTCTATATATATTCAAAAGTAAGGGGAAAATAATTTGGTATGTGATATCAGGTGTGTCGAAACAACAAAATAGTACTACTACATGAAACTCTACAAACTGATACCTTGGATTGCACCATCTGGGCAAAAATAAGAACAAATTGTACAAACACGAATGTAACACGCAACTGTAGAGTTACAACTGACCAGATTCAATATGGCAATATTGTAGACACGCACACATATATACATTCTTAGTTATAAAAAGCCCCATATATAGGGTGGTGAAGGCAATTCTCAACCACTTCAGCACGCACGCAAAGTATAAGAAAAATTATTATCTTTTATCATTCTGCTCTCATCGAATATGCGAATGTCCGTTTCGTTCATCTTAAGGTACATGTGCACGAAGCTTTTAACGTACACGTACACTTGAATTGACCGCTATAGGGATAAAGTACAGCAGATGTATACAAATACGCTGTCACTGTCTGAACAAAAAGCATGTAGTGGTCACACAATATTTATAATAGTATTCTTTTATATCTCGTATTCCTGAACACACAATAGCTGGCGCTTCCTTGCATACAAATCACAAACATTGATGAACACGCCTACCACTTCACGAACACACTCTACCGAAAATAACACGCACACAGTGTGTATAACTATCTTCTCTATAAACTCGTTGCACACATGCACTTCCTATGTGATGTACAGGAAAACAGTTCATACATATACCATGTACATAAACATGTATGTACATGAAATTCGGGAGTAGCATACTATTTAAAGCAGTTTTTCTTTGTATTGTGGAGGCCGTTAACACTACGACGTCCTCTGCACGTTTGAGTTGACCTGCAGTCGACATAGTAAGCACAACAGTGAAAAACGTTCACACATACGACACGCATATATATAAACCATAAACTCAAAACACTATTTTTATATACATATGCAAACACACATCAACTGGATTGTGCATCAACAGACACAGAGGCGCTAAGGGTTTAGGGTTGATGCAATTTGCCTTTGCATGTTGTGACTGCGTCATGTTCCTTGGCTACATGAGAGCAAAAACAGCCAGTATAATTGTATGAACGTAAATTTGTCGGTAAATGTAAACTTGCTAGCTCAACTATTAGAAGCATGATGTGTACATACCAGACAGTAATGCCTTCGAGACGTGCGGAGGAAGATCTACCTCCATGCTTCCTTCAAACTCAGCTACTCAATCATGTGCATATAAGGGTGTACGCGTGTACGCGTGTATGTGGTTAGTGTTTGTGTGTGTGTGTGTGTGTGTGTGTGTTTGGTAACGTTTAAAACCATGACACACTTGCATGTATGTTGCAGATGTGTACATGTTTACGCGAATGTATCGTGTGTGTGTGTGTGTACACTTGTGTCTGTATTAAGGTAAGGCAATAGGTAGTTTAGGTGGTGTGTGTTGTACATGTCCGTCACATAGTTCAATTGAATGAGTGTCGTCTACAAGCTGTGGATTTTGTGTATCTGTGCGAACGCAACATGTTCATACTACAAGCATGTTTGTTCATGTTCTTCCTTTGTGAGTAGTTTTGCTGTGAATATGGATGTGAATGTAGTAGTTTCACATGTGTGCAATAGGTTTTGATTTTCATTCCTGAAATATAGCCGTGCGCTGCGCCTGTGAATATAAAATCAAATAAACAAGCTGCATTATACTTACCTGAACTTTACCACTATTTGCGTCGCACTATAACAAGTCGATATACGTCACTTGTCTCTTATTAAGTTTCATGTAGAAACAACTTATTTCAAAAATGCTCAAATGATGTTACCACATTACAGGAAGGCAATATTTATAGAAAACTTGAGACAGAGATGGAATTTATGGATTACCACAGCAACAAGTCGTGGACTTTCCACAACCCTCCGCTGCATTTGTCAAGCTTTGTACAACTAACAAATTTTACTTCAAGTCGCGAGAAGGTTGTGCTTCTGGTTCGCATTAAGCAATGCATTTATTGCGATGATGCCCAAACAATCTTTACCCAGTTTGCGTACAAATATGTTGTAATATGAGATTTACCATGTGGTACTCCATCATCTCTAGGGTTGATTGGAACTCCAGTATTTGATGCCATGGGCCAAGGGCGGGAGTTGGTCAGAGTGACTGCACTGTGTGAAGAAGCGTTCCTTCACATGTTGGAAATTAGAGTTTGATGTTTTCCGAATTACCAGGCCATCGAAAGATCGAAAAGTGCAGTCACGTACCAAATCCACGAAAGATTCTTCATTGTATGGTGCACGCGCCAGCTGTTGCACCAGCTGTGCCTCCACAAGCAATCATACACGCGCTCAGTGCAGTGTTGCAGCCGAGAATGACAGCAGGGGTTCCGACGCCAGCGGTAACTGTTCCGAAAACGGCCCCAGCTGCCCCGTAGCAAGCAACCGCTCCGGCGTTGCACGCACTGAAGCAGGCAACAGGTGCTACTATTGCAGCAACGCTTTGAATTATCACTAGTGATAAACAGGCAATCAACAACCTTCTCATTTTTCGATTTTTGTACTGGAAAAGTGAGAGGGGAGCTTCAAGGAAGTGGTATGAGGAGTTCAAGTGTGATCATTTTATAGTGGACCTGTGCTATGTAGATGTGTGCTTTGCCCAACAAAACAAAATTCTCTCACAAGGCATTGCACAGAAAACCGCTAGTTAATTTGCATGCTTTCAGGTGTTTAATCGTGCTTTCAGGTGTTTAATCGTGCTTTCAGGTTAATCATGCTTTCAGGCTAATACATACACACACGCACACACACACACGTACATACACATTTGATTGTGTACACAACATGAAACGCATCGCAACGTCCACAATTTAATAAACTCAAGTACACTTAGATCTTAACACTCGTGTCCTAACGTGTCCCAAAGTTTTTGAAACGATTGGGCAACATCTTAGTGCGTCCAATAAGACTGACTATACGCCCTGACTATACGCCAAACATCGAAATCCGCATTCCTATCTTTTACGCATTTACTCTCATTTACTCTTATTACTCATTATTTTAACGAAACACCTACGAACTTCCATGCATATTACAGATTCAATTGAGATCATGGGTATACTAGAAAACTGAGCGGAAGGAGTCATATACAGTTATTTATGTGTCGTTCTACCCCGTTACTCCTACGTTAAAATCAGTATACTTCATTCGTTAACACTTGAACTTGAAAACTATTACTCCACACTTCCTCCGGGAATCACTTCTACCTACAGCAAATGCGTATACGTAATTCAATATATAGGGCTTCTTCTTTCAATATATAGGGCTTCTTCTTATGATTTTAAAGTTCGTTTATTAAAAAACCAAGTATTGGACAGTCATCATGAATAACCAAAAAGTTAGAAACGTTCCCAGCTTTCCGAACCCAGTTTTCGCACAAATACGGTTGTAATACTTCACTTGCTTTACTTGCCTATATAAATATTGGAGATTTACCATGTGGTACTTCACAATCTCTAGGATTGATTGGAACTCTAACATTTGTTGCCATAAAACGAGGGCGGGAGTTGGGCAGGGTGACTGAACTGTGTGAAGAAGCGTTTCTTCAAATGTTAGAAATTAGTCTGATGTTTTCCAAATTACCAGGCCATCGAAAGATCGAAAAGTAGTCTCGTACCAAATCCACGAAAGATTCTTCATAGTATTGTGCACAAGCCAGCTGTTGCAGTAGCCGCGCTTCCACAAGCAATCATACACGCGCTCTGTGCTGCGTTGCAGCCGACAATGACAGCAGGGGTTGCGGCGCCAGCGGTAACTGTTCCGAAAACTGCCCCAGCTGACGCGTAGCAAGTAACCGCTCCGGCGTTGCACGCACTGAAGCAGGCAACAGGTGCCATTATTGCAGCAACACTTTGAATTATCACTAGTGATGAACAGGCAATCAACAACCTTCTCATTTTTTGATTTTTGTACTGGAAAAGTACGAGTAGAGTTTCAAGGAAGTGATATGGGGAGTTCAAGTGTGATCATTTTATAGTGGACATTAAAACAATTCCATTTATAAGTTCAAAGTAGTTTGTTCGTTTACTCTACAACAAGTATTGACAGTCATTGATAAGAAGCTAACCAAAAAGTTAAGAAACGTTCCCAGTTTTCCGACACCCCGGAGTGACAGCTCACCACCGCACATACACACACACAGTATTTCCTTTGAAACACCATGTAAGTGTCTAGAGAGCTGTTACATGGTTTCTGATGTCGTCTCATATTCATGCGTACTGCAAGCACGCACACATACACATATGTATATATCATGTGTATGTGTAATATATATACATACACGACAACAGACGGACACACGACAACAGACGGACACAGAGTGGACACACGCACGACACGCACACACACATATAACAAACATAAACAAACATTTGCGAGATTTTAAATACCAATACGTCGCAATTTATGCCCCGCCCTGGTGAATGAATAAAGTTGAAGAATAATAAAGGTATGTCGTATATTATTGCGTCGGAGAGAAAAACGAAAAAAAACACGGACTGAAGTGTTAACGATAGACCTATAAAAAACATGGTCCAATTACGACATATTATAAAATGAATGGAAAATAGAAGATAGGCCCCATGGAGGATAAGTAGTAGAGTTGAAGTATAATAATAGTATGTCGCATATTATTGCGTCGGATAGAAAAACAAAATCTTAAAAAGACCGAAATATATATACGCTTCCAGTCGAGAGAAGATCTATACAGAACATATTTTAATTACGGCATGTCGTAAAAGGAATAGAAGGAATAGAAGGTGAGGAGATAAAACTCACAGCATGAGGACGCAATCGTCGAATATTATTGGCTATGATTGTTCTCCTGCCTCTTTCTCTGAGAAAAACAATTCTATAGATTTCTGTCCGTCCACTTTCCCTGGCTTTTCTTCGATACACACTACAGAACTCACAAAGAACATCAGAAGCATTGTCCGTCCGGCAATACATGGTCAAGCGTGAAATCTAGAAAGAGCTAATGAGTAGAATTTTATCATTAAAATTCGGAAATCTCATCGGTGGAACATTTAGAACCGAAAGAACATGAAAGAAATTCTATCTATACATATATATGTCCAATCATGTACTGTGCAATATAATGTTCTCTCGTCACTTGGTACCCCTCATCATTTGATTGATGAATCAATATTCTCCTCCAATAATAATGTTTTTACCCCAAGTTGTCAATCACTGTCTGCTCTTTTGTATAAACGGATAGCCCTTTTTCAATTTACGTAGAATGCAACTCCCGTTTATAATGATAAAAAGGTCTTCTGATAACAATGCCAGGGTGGTTTATGTAAAACCGTACTTTATTTCAGTCTGTAAAATATAGTGTTTTTTTTGCTCACCAAATTGTCTATAAACGAAACTCAATTGGTGTCAACAGAATCATATCGAACCAAATGGAACATCCCATTTTCACCACTCATGTTCCTTAATTTTCCTCCTCAACCACTCACGTTCATCCATTTCGAGCGTACCACTGACGTTCATCTGTTTCGGTGCACTTCTATGCCCACAGTCCCAACACACACACACAGACACACATACGCATACATACACATACACTACACGCACATACACTATAACACACACACACACAAACACACACACACACACACAATACACACTCACTCACACACATACACACACATACATACACACACACACACACACACACACATACACAAACAAATGAACACGCACAAATAAGCACACAACGAAACAAAATGATCCCGATCTTGTTCCATCAAATACGTTTTAATACCAGTTTGTAACAAAGGAGATGTCACATATTCACACTTATACTTACACTCACACTGTCACACTTACACAAGTAAACACATAACATACAATCACACAAGTACACACATAACAATACATTCACACACGCATAAATCAAATTGTGAAAGAGTTTCTGATTTGAATTGTTTTCGATATATGAAACGATCTTGAAAGTGATTGTGAACACCTGTACCCTGTATGCACCATGTCAGCCGCATCTACCTTTTTACAAAAGCTTCTCACTATGCTTGACGACCCCAAGAGTGAGGAGTTCATTTCATGGTCTGCCAGTGGCACTTCCTTCTTCATATTTGACTCAGTGACGTTCTCTAAGGATATTCTTCCTCAGTACTTTCGACATAATAAGTTTGCCAGTTTCGTTAGACAACTCAACATGTACGACTTCCACAAGGTTATTACTCTTGAGATTTTTATTTCTGTCATGTCAAACATTCTTGTTTCCACTTGTAGCAATCTTTTGACTTTTTTGTTCAAATTTGGACGTGTAGTTTGTAGGAGAATGCACTTTTTCTACTAGTCTTTCATTGGGAACTAAGAATTTCCTTTTATTACATATCAGATTCCAATTGACGCTGCGCGGCAACAAGAGAACGAGAATACAGTCCAGTTCATGAACCCTTACTTTGTTCGGGGACGCCCTCATCTCCTTTCCAACATGAAGCGTAAAGCTGGGTCGCGCGTGGACGGTAAACTCGATGCCACAGCGTCTGAGCAGGAGTATATTACCACTGCGCTTGCAAACCTACAGTCGACTGGGTCTAAAATCGTGGACAGGTTGGGTGGCGTGGAAGCAGATAATTTCTACCTTAAGGAAGAATTTAGCAAGTTGTGCCAGAAGAATGAACAACAGGAGCGCACTGTCTCTCGTATTATGAAATTTTTGTCTTCTGTGTACGGTTCTAGTGGTGAAACTGGCAGCGCACTACCCAGTAACTCATCTGTGCCACACATCCAGTACAATCAACACTCGAGTACGCCAAAATGTGATCATGCATCGTTGGTATGTATTTCTCGTCAAATATGCGCTTTCACTGTTTGTTGCAAATTTCCTAAAGGTTAACTCACTCACCCTTACCTGTGTATGTTTTCTAATCGTGGCAGCCGTTCGTCCCTGGTCTTGAGAGAATGAGTACTGGTTTCTCTCCACCTCAACAACCTCAACCATGGTTAGCTTAAAATGGCGTGCACAATGTAGAACATTTGGAGAAATTGTATAATCCAAAGTGATGCTAAGGGCAATCAATGTTAGGAGTACATAGCCAACGGACCAGAAAACGCACATAGGCAACCTAGAGAGTGATCCCGTCTAATCCCATTCCAAGAAAAATAAGCATGGCTAGGAGTGGCTCACCCGAAATCTAAACTACACTAGAAATATATACTCAAGAAAAAAAAATGTAAATAAAGACTAACACCATGCAGAGAAATGTTGGATCAATGGAAGACTTGAAATATATGATAAATCTTAACAATATTTTATTATAGAAAACTATAATTCGATCAAATGTTTAAGTAACATTTAGAGAGTGCATGTGTTCAAAGTTTGAGGAAGGATGCATGTGCAAACCTGGCTTCAACATGCGTTGGTACTGACGTTTAAATCCTTACCCGCAAATTAGTACAGATATATACGACGTCTAAAAAAAAGACATAAAGGCACGAACTTTATTTTTACACTGCTCCAGTTTGTTAATTCAAAGACAAAACTTGTGCCCAGATGCGACACATTTGCAGTGGTTGAGACATAAGAAGTCTTAACATTTGTCGATGGTGCTCGTAAATGTAAATACTACTAATCACACTAGTCAGTCACCTAATTGGCCACTATGCCGCACAAATCGAACATATTTCATTAGCGCGTCTTTATGCTTTTTACGTACTAGGTAAATGCTACAACGATATACTTGGAAAAGCATGCTACCACAGATAGAGGGGGGACAGGCCTCGTTAAAAAGTTTACCAGAGCGTACGCTAGCAGATCAATCGGCTATCCAACGATGAGTTCGTTGTAGTTGGGTGTCTATACATATCCGTATATTTGTCTGGCGTTTTGTACGCGTGTGCACATGGCCTCGTAGTTTATAAATGTATACACATAATGTACATGCAACATAGACAGCTAAGAAACACCATGTGACTACAGATTCAAATGCCTAATTAATCACTATCGTCGTCAGATTCGCTCAAATCCAAACCATCGTCGGAGGCTCTCCTTCCACCATCATCTGCAGCGCGAAAAAGTTAAATGTGCAAGTATGAGTACATGTAATGGTTAGTTATGTATGTAACTTTGTATGCATTTACCTTGTAGTACTTATTGAGGAACTATGTGTACATAGAACCACGGATATATGTACATGTGCACAAGTGTGGACTCCAGTGCAAATACCATATTCAGGCCATGGCACACAAATATCCAAAACAACAAGAATGTCAATACATGCATACACACATAATAAGCGCATCTTCAAATCAACACGCTGACAGGTACGTACCTTCAGAAACACCTCCACTCGCCACACCGTTCGATACATTTTCTTTAATAACTACGTCGATATCTCCTGCTAAATCATTCACATCTGCACTAGTTGACTCTTCATCGCCAAATAAGTCCGATTCTATACTTGCGCTGCGTTTGGGCTGCGTGTATTAAAAGGATAAACATAAATCAACGCAAACAGTGAATCAAGGGGCGTGAGTATGTCTGTACGTGCATTCGTGCGCATGCAGACATTCCTTTCGGTACAGACATTGGCAAATCACCCACATTCTACCAACAACAAACATACACGTACAGATTCGCCAACGTCAACCATCGAAGTATCATCTATATAATTTTTCTTAAGAGTTTTAGCATCCGACCCAGACGAAAAGCCGGAACTGCTTGACGAACTACTATCACTCCAATCACCATCATTCTCATGCAGTACATGGTCAGAACTGCGCCGTCTCCGTTTCTTTGACTCTGCATCGGCATCGTCATTAATATTTTTCGCATGGTTGATAAGTTTACCGCCCTCATCTCCGTTTGTAGTTTTTTTGTCATCTGCATACACGTATATACACATACATATATCAATAAATACATGTACAATGTGTCTATGAGGGACCAATGTTAAAGAGCGTGAACCGTCTACATGTATACTCATGAACAGACATGTTTGCACACAAACATGCACATACTGTTCAACATATACACATCAATACGCTATAAAGATTTTTCAGCTGAATGTAACAAAAGATATATATATATTGTGGTTGAAAATATCTACATACATTACAGTCGTAGTTTAAAGCGTGTCATTCGCTGTATTTCTCTTCATATGACTGTTTGTTGGTTATCGCATACTCATCTTATGTATACAGCTAATAGGTTATGTATCCTATCCATACACTATACCATTTCTCTCCATTAAAGTGATCATCTCTCAATATTCTACTTCTCACACATACACATCATGCACATACCATGGCCATTACTTTCAGTTCGTGGAACGTTGTAATCCTCTATGCCATCACTTAAATCACTGACATGACTGTCATTATCAAACATCTCACTGTCATGCCGTCTAAGTGGATGTTCTGCGTGCATGTACATAAGAGTATAGACAATTGAGTATGTGATGTATGGATGTAAATAAGGGCCGGTATGGGAATCTAAATATACATATGTGTTATTACACAAGTATATGAATAGTGCTTTGCACGTAGTAGCAGCCTTGCTATTTCCAGTTCCCACTTACATGCATACAATAAACGATATCTAAACACATGCACATACCATTCGCGCCTTCTTTCTTCAGTCTCGCGAGATCATCAAGATTTGTCATACTTGATACATCCGGGAGGGATAAATTAGACACACCTCGACTTTGCTTCAAACGTACATGTGTGTGTACCTGAAAAAAGGACGTATATGTATAGGCGAGTCCACGCGTGAGAATATACAAACATGTCTATGTACGTCTACGCTTTGTGTGTATACGTATACATACACAGACGTACAAAGAGATATACATACGCACATGTACAATTAGTACGACACACACCAGCTGCATTGTGAACTCTCCGGTTTCCTCGTCAAATACGATTATGCAGTCCTTGCCGCCTGTATCGCTCTTAGCTCCTTGGTAGATAACTGGTTCTTCGTGCTATACATGTGTATGTATGAAAATAGATAGTACATAGATCCTTTTGCCATTGTAATTATACCAGCGTTCAATAGATCTACTCTCACGCCAACAGATCATATACATGTATGTGTACACGCGTGATTCCAGCAATACAAGAAAATTCATAAAGAGTACATAATCCCGTACAAGTCGAGACTTGACCTATACTGACTTGGGCATGAACTAATCAAGTATGAGGTAGTCATTTGTAAGACAAAACATTTCACACACCGTTTTAGTCTGAAACCCCACTGTCACGGCACTCGATCCGCTCTCAGCAATTTCTATTGACCCAGCAGTCGATAAGTCAATGGACGCAGGTTTAAAATCAACTGAGAGAGGAGCATAAAAGTATACGTATGTGTATACGTGAGTTGTACATACTTAACGTACACCTGTCTACATGTAGTGACACCGATTTTATACGTAGAAGTAACGTCAAAGGATACAAATAGTTTTCATTTATGTAAACACACACATAAATCAAAACACACACACAGACGAACACGAAACACATTTGTACTTACATGCAAAATTATAAAAACTAACGGGCGGCTTTTCTTCGAAAGTGTCACCGAGTGCTAACTTATAGCATTGGCCACGGACGGGCTCGTTAGGATTTTCAGTATCTCCCATGACTACGTACTATCTATTCTTATGGCATATGAAAATATATATCACGTTGGTATGACTCCGTACTTTTGGTATTAGTGCGTACGTTTACCTATGTGAATTTATGCGAGTGAGCAAATGTATTTGAGGGTTAATGTACGTGCATTTGTAAGCGTGAGTGAGCAGATTAGAGACAGAGAGTGTCTTTTTGCACTCGAAATCACAGGGATGTGTGTGTGTGTGTATGTGTGTGTGTATGTATGTGTGTGTGTGTATGTATGTGTGTGTGTGTGTGTTTGTGTGTGTGTTTGTGTGTGTGTGTGTGTGTGTGTGTGTGTGCGTGCGTGTCATCGAGAAGTGACGTCATTTCAAAAAGAGGCCATTCGATGGATTATGCGATAGCGAACACAGACACACAGACACACACACACACACACACAAACACACTCACTCACTCACACACACACTCTCTCTCTCTCTCTGTGTTTTTGTTTTCTGCTACATATGCTTGTATGGTTGTATAGGAGTGAATGCATTGGTGTTTGCATAATATTACGTTGATGGCATTTCTTGAAGTTCAGACGCCTTTCCATTTTGTTTCTCCCACCACCGATTATTCTGGCTCGCTGTCACTTCCCCTCCTATATAGTGTACTTTGAAGTGGTATAATAGTGTGCATGTATACGTGCACACTTGCGCAAGAATCCCTATCATCGTACACACGCACAGAATTTGCGTACGCAACTCGAGGAGTTCATTCACACGAACCACTAACTACTAGACACGTGTAGGACATTCCCAAGTCAATAGAAGCAAAAGATTTCTAGCGAAATGTAAGTACTTTCAAGTCATCAAACATGCAATCATAAGAATATGCACCATGGCCAAGGTTGATATGATTCAAGTTATTTTGCTGGTGATGGGTATAGTGCGAAGAATTTCGTAAGAACACACCCAGTGCGCTAATCCTCCGTCCACCCGCACCAACGCACTGTGTTTCAAATTGTCAAAGCCGAAAATGATACAACATATCTGCACTCATAGTTGTACACCTTGTTCATATTTAAAAACGTCGTCCCTAACGTAGGTCTTCGACGCGACAAGCTGATGCGTTCGATGTAGAAGTACCCGTATACATTCTTGCTTTTACCTCGAAATTTGTAAAGATAGGTAAGAATATGATCCAAAGAACATGTATGCACAAATAGCACGTCTTCATGCAATTGGCAATGTCACGTACGAACAATGGCAAACTTGTACTTAAATTGAGTTGTTTTATTTTAGCAACTGATGACAAACAACAAGATCGTGTGCAAAAGGACACACCTGAGATGAACATTGACGTAGACGTTCCGAACCAGGTCACATCGCTCGCACAGCGTTTGACAACAAGCTTACTAGAAACTGGTTTGCATGTGTCTTTGCATACGAAAACTCACATCAACAATGGACTACCGTTCTTGATAGTTACCATGAGCAGAGCGTCATTATTTTCTGAACTTGGCCATTATAGAAAAACAAATGAGTTGGAGGTATAATATACCTGCATATGTGTTTGCATACGACATACACGCATATACATATATGTATCATGTATGTACGCAATTTTGAAAGTGAACGATCTTTCGATCGTACGTTGCATAGAAGAAACCATAGTTAACTACCAAAAACATGTACTTGGACATGAATCCTTCAGTGATTGAAAATTGTATGTATGTGTGCATGATGCAAAATACGAGCAACAGGAGTATACATTTATTCTCAACTACATCTGCGCTTCCACTACTCCCACACAATAGTTATATACGTCAAAATTCTTTGCCAAAGACATTTACATTTGTAGTAGTATATAGATATGAATGCATAATCTTGTCTAATCGCACATTTCATTTCACCTCCACACATGGCAACACGAAGGATTACTTCTTGTATTACTCACAAACACCCAATGTCCAAGTTTTGCGTTCTGTGGAAGATACCGTATCCAAAACAGTACTAACATCAGAACTTGCTGAAAGGCTACTACGAGCAAGGATAAATGCAAGTGACGTATGTTTCAAATGTGTGTGTCCATGTACATATATACCACAGTTGAATATCAAGTGCCGACGAGCAAACGACCAAAACCAGCTACGATGTATGATGTTGCCATCCATAGTATCAGAGGATTGTCTTGCACACAGACTTCAGATAGAGATAATGTCTTATCGAAAGTAGAGCTAATACATATATGGTTTCCGCACAAGTACTTTACATCGCAAACTCCGAAAGCATCAACATTACACTTCATGATTTAGTTGACAATGCAGCTATGAGAAGCATAGTAATCGGCCAGTTCCAATACTGTAGATACATGTCGTACATAATGTTGATGAGTATGTGTATACACATAAAAATTACTAGGCATCTAGTGCCGATGGAGTATTGGTAGAAGAAAGTGTACGTGAACGAAAGATTGATATACCATTGGTGGATGATCTCCAGTCTCGCGGCCTGCTGGAGGTGTTTCTCTTGCATGACGACAACCTTGTGCGGTATAATTATATAGATACGCGAATATGTGGTGTGTGCGGATGAGTAAGTGTCGTTCACTGTATATCTATGTACAATCATATATATTATTGGACTCATGAGTGATTTTATCTGTCCAAGTCACACCCACTTTAGTAGAAGAGACCGACTAGAGAGCATATGGCTCTAAAGTATCAAGCTTGTAAGCGGACACTATTGATAGGATATGTTTTTGTATAACACTACACACATCACACATGCGCACATGTTAACACGCAGTGCCCTACTACATATACTGCAATAAAAGATTTGACGTTGTTGTGTATGTGAGTTCGAAATGCTAGTCCCAACTTCTAAAGTAATTATACGCACGAATTCCCTTCGCATAACAGGTCGATCCAGGATAGTGCAATACATTCATTCGATGTCCCTATACAAGCAATATACGAGTACTTTGGTTCCAAGTTGGCCATGTACTACGCGTGGTGTGCATGTTATAATAGGTGTGTGTATGTGTAGATGACGTGTGTGTTATTTCGTGGTGATTGAGTTATACTCTTAATAAAAGTTTAGAAACGTTGTCTCGTGTATGTTGCTGTGCGCACCATCAGTTGTTTCCTGAATCGATGTGTTTAGGCGAGATTTAAGCACTGCGGCATGTGTATATGCACTGACACGTACATGTACACATGGACATGCTCACGTGCCCACTTCCAGGATGCTAGTGATACCAGCTGTCACTTCTATCACGTGGGTGGGATTAGGTACAGAGTTTGGTATTGGCCTCTTGCGCGATAGCACAAATGATTTTTTCACGGCGCTTTATGCCATACTTATGGTGTTGTGGGGGTCCACGTTTATTAAGAAATGGGAGAGAGAGGCCTCGCAATGGTCGCTACGGTGGGGAAGTGGTTGCACCGTGGGTGTAGGTACGTGCGTATTCAGTATATTTAAATGAATATACATATATTGTATGCCAACTGACGTGTTACTTACAATCAACACCTACTACTGGTGTGACGCTTCTCAATAGTACGGAAGAGTGGATGTACAATCAGGCGTATATCTAGTATGTGTATGTCAAATATATGAGCGTGTCATTTTATGTATATCGATAAGAGTATTCAGGTTTGATTTATGTGCTAATGTAGTTTACATGTTGTATGACAATACTTCCATGGTATGTGCGTGTAACCTTTTGATGATTCTGAAAGATCTCGTATTGGCAGGATTGATCCGATTTCGTGTAGTACACATACTGATAATGTTGTGGAGCTATGTATGATATCACATGCCATATACGTAAATATTGCACATATTACATCTCTACATATAAGACGTTCAGTCTTGCTCCAGATGGACTCAATAGCACGTACGCACATTTATATACAATATAGTGTATATGTGTGTAGAATGCATATGGTCGTATATATGTCATGGACAGATGTCATGGACTCTTTCTATGGCTTGTGAAATTTTGTTTACATTTTACTTCAATATACATATTTATGTTGTTGTACATACAATGAAGCAAAAAAAAAAAGGCTTGCTTAATCAAATAGGCGTGTAACATTTAAAATACCCACGAACAAGTGCACCACGTTGAAGTGGTTCAACACGTCATTATGCATAGAATCGGCATTTAAGGCAAATTAAGGCCATCATAGAGCAATGGATGTTCTTACCATAGTATTTTACACTACATGCTGCCTTCTGACAGAGGGGTCGCGTCGTGCCATATTGGAAAGTGAACGCGTCTTACCTGACTTTCAAGGCGATAAACGTACAGATCCAGTAACTGGCCTATCAGAAATACATTTTGATGCCAAGAAGAGACGTATACGTACACTACGAATAGCACCAATTATCCTTCTTATGTGCATTGCCGCAATTGTAGTCATGACCTTCGGTTTAAATATCACGGGATACGTAGGGGTAGGATCACCTATCTATGTAAAGGTAAGCTCGATGGGTGCATAGGATAACATACCAAGTTTATATATATATATGTTTACATATTGTGACGTGTTTTATTGTATTCCCCTAGTTGTGTGCGTACTGCCGCTGTTGTATGTATGACAGCAGATAATATGAGCGACGATGTGAAAAAGTGGAGCAAATGTGTGTGTGCATGTCTTCAGTATTTATGTGTTTAAAGGATTATCTGCCTATACAAATGTGTTTATATTGCTAGTTGAGTGCTTGCCCCCTTGTACATTACTACCCTTGTGTTCAGCAGGTATTTGTATACACAGGTATGGATTTTTACTATTAACACGTAATTACAGAATAATATCTATAGACAAGAACGATGGTAGTCGGTGTACCGTGCGAACATGAATGTACCTTCCATCTCAGTACGTGATAACGAATTTGATATTGTTGAAAGTCTACACTGACGAGATAGCCCCTTTGTCACATACTTCCATGTTCAATTAACGAAATTCTCGTAGATGGTACATGCATACATTCTCCGACCGTACTTGTGAATGCATACTCTGGATTAATACTTATCCATGTATGCCCGTGTTTATGTGCAATAATACAATAGTTTCTGAACTCTCGCAATCCCGGACACCCTGGCTTGACATTTCCGGACGACCCGCTTTTTATACATGTGCTGCCAAGTATAATCCACTCAGGTTTAATTGTGGGTATTAATATGTGGTTCGCACAGATTGCCGTTGAACTAACAAAATATCAAAATTGGCGCACACAGGTATGCGTTCTATTCGCAGTTATATATAGGTGTATGTTCGTGTGATTTATATATTTTACTCAGCCCGGTCTACTGTCCAACAAATGTTTTGTATATCTGCATTTAAATATGTGTAAGAGTACACGAAGCCCGCCCACGCGGATCACCACGTTCACAACTCGCCTTCCCACATACAGGAGGAGTTCGAGACATCGCTGATATACAAGCGTGTACCGTTTGAAATGTTTGCATGTTATTTGTCCCTCTTTTATTTGACCTTCTACGAGAAAAACATGACTATGCTTAAGTCCAATTTAAGGGCTTTATTTTTAGCCGACACGCTCAGACGTGTGGTGACGGAGCTTTGCTTACCATATGTACGACAACGGTACACAATGTACAAGATAAAAAAACGCAAGGGTGAGCTTGCCCAAGCTGTGGACAATCATGCAAGCCCCAGTGCAGATAAACTGGCCCATGAGGGTGTGAGCGAAGGTGTAGAAGAGTTGGAATGGCCATCTGATGCACGAATTGCGAAAGCGTTCGTGAGTGGCAAGCGGCAAGACTTCGACGATTACATTGAGTTGGTTGTGCAGTTTGGTTATATTGTGCTGTTTGCGGGGTAAGACAAACCATTGGTACTTGTAGACGCTCAACTGCAACGCATCAAACCCCACACCTACAAGAAAGTCATTTTCATAGTGAAAATGAAGGCTCCTATTGTTAATAGTCATGTATGCAAACACACATTTGCATAGCAAGCAATTCCAACGAGACACGTTTCCGTAATATGGGCACTTGTTGTTGTCCACACATATTTGTTCAAATGTACTCACTCTGGTCATCCCCACACACGCATACCCAGTGCATTTCCAATGGCGTCTTTCTTCGGACTTATCGGCAACTTTATTGAGGTCCGTTCAGATTTGTCAAAGCATCTTCACGTCACAAGGAGAGAACCTTCATTATATGCCAATAATATTGGACCCTGGCTGCCAGTGCTCAAGATTATATCAGATTTTTCTGTGCTCACGAACGCTGTAATTTTCGGATATACGTCTACACAAATTGACAATGTCCTGTTTGTGGGAGTGGTAGAGGTATAACATGCGATATATCGAATATATTTGTGTATACATGTATATCCCCATAAGTGTATGTGTGAGTTGGATAATTTTATGAAAAATAATTCATGCCGCCTCACTGTGTTACACTGATTTAGTTTCATGCAATACATTGTGTTACGAAGACTGTCGTGTACCATAAATATCCTCAATAATTGACCTCGGTGTAGAGTGCTACTAACATATATATTTTGAATATGCATACATGTGTTCGTGTAGTATAGGAAAAAAGAAAGTATGGTGCACTACGTATGGGTGTCGAGAGTGACTTACCTTACAATCGCATATTACATTTATTGATACTTTCAATCACTGCTTAGCTACTCACTAAGAGTAGATGTATGTGTTTCCGAGTATATGTATGTGTTTCCGAGTATGTTTAATATGTTTTATGCATAACCATCTATGCAATATGTTTACATGCATGTGTATGAGCATTTTTTGAGTTTACACATGTCTTGTAGCATCTGAAGAATAATATGAGATGCAAACTATACACGCGTGTACTCTTATGTGATCCTATCAATTAACTGCATCTGACTTGATACTCGTAAGTCAAAACAATGGAATTGATCAAATTGCATACATTCACTGAGGTGGGCTAGATGTAAGAATAGTAGTGTATATAATTGATAGGCCAGACTCAATTTTCAGTGAATTGACGTATAGGTAAGGGTTAGTGTGTTCCTTCATATTTATATTTAGTACTGATAGACAATTCTTTCTCGTTTAGGGTCCAGTTGAATCATATTCGTCTTCAGATCGGATAACTGACGTCGGCCTGGGTACAAGATTGGCTATCATTCTTGTTTTGGAACACCTATTGTTTATTGGCAAGAGAATCATAGAGACCACCATCAGTTCCGTTGAAGTGGGTGTGAAACGTACTTATCTTCGCCGCGATTACATCCGTTCGCAAGCGCTTAAGCAATTTAATATGCAGCAGGAAAATCGAAAGATGAATGTATTAAGAAAAAAGAACAATTAAACAAACGATGTCTGCGTTTTATGAGAGTACATTCTATGGAGAACACAACAAATACCACATGTGGGGCAGGTTTTCTGTTCAGTGAATGTGAATCTTACTTACCTCTGTCAGCTCGAAACGTCTCAAGTTGCTTCGTAAGCGGTAGAACGACGAGACAACAAGACATGATATCGAAGCTCGAAAGGTACCGATGTTCTGAATTCTTCTTACTTTCCCCTCTCTTGACCATTAGGAGTATAAAGGCCTTAGGAAGAAGACGTTATTGGCCATCACTGTTTCTCATTGTTTTCGTATACTCTAGCAATCATTCTAAGGCTGGAGTTATTACTAGACCAATATCAGTTATAACAATTGTGTTACAACGAACTGTCGTGACCATCATATACTCTACATTGTGTACATTCAAATTTCTTAGTTCCTCATAACATGTAGATACTCCCGAAGTGGATCTGTTGCAACTATCCTTTATAAGCAAAACTTACCCAGGTTTACAAGAAAACAAGAACAACAGCTCACATGTACGTAACTTTGAAGACAATTTGTAGCTAAATCAGTAGGAAAATAGACTTGCATTCGAACTACAGGGAAGTGCCGTTTATCATATTATCCGAAGTGACCTGAGTCTGTTGAGTTTTCTTTATATATATATATATATGTACAGTTTAACACCCTCCCACTCTCCCAACTACAATCGTGTACGAAAACTAGCAGGATAACTTACGTGCATAGTAATTCTGATAAGAATTTTGATAATTACTAGTTGAAAAAATATCAGTGATGGCGGCGTTAGTATTAGAAAGCGCATCTCTTCGTTTACGTTCACATTTACATTCACTCTTCCATCTTTTCTGCAACGGCTTTCTTTTGTACAGCTGTAACGCGCTGTACTTGTTCTTTTGTTCGGAGCGTAGGCGCAGCAATGAGATTGATACCCCTCTCCACCTCTTGGATTGCCAACTGATTCTTGTCCTCCTTGCTCTGCTTGAGCCTGTATAACAAATGATTGATATGGAAATATAAAGATCAATCGGCTGATATATCTTGGTATTCTAGAATCTCGTAACAACTTGGACACACAACAAATATCAGTCCCAATGTATTGCGCAGCACATTGACAATCGAGCGAAAGTGGGTGAGCACATGTAGGAGAAACAAATTATGATAGATTACATATATGTATCACGAATTATAGGTTCAGCTCGGAAATGTGGTATTATTAAGTATTTACACATCAGCGTGTGCGACTATGAATTATAGCGTTGCATCTGTTTTAAGTTATTGCCAACGAATTACATGAGCGATAATCGAGAAAGCATATTTGTAGTATTTCATACAACCATAAAAGTACGACTGAGTGTAAACACCACAAATACGCAAACATGGACGTACCTGTCCTTGATGAATTGGCGCTCGCGTTTCTCTTTGATTTCGGCAATACGCTTCATTGCCAGTAGTGTGTTAGCCCAAAGATCCCGATCGTACTTGAGTGGTACATTTCTCTTCTTCTCGAAACTGTATCAAATGTATTCATTGCATATGAAAGGAACACGTTTTTAAAGATGCTGTTTGGTTTTGTAGCGTTGTGAGATTATACCATTACACGAAACAAAACACGTTGTTGAACAGGGAGGGGCAGATTATCAGCAGAGGCTTATACACACTGATTAATAGGCGAACATTTTTCAAAAACTACCAACATTGTTGCGGAGAGGAACGAACGAACATTGGCTATACAAGTTACACGAAATACCTGAATGTGCTATCTACAACCATCTCCTTTCCATGAGCCTTACGGTAGGCCTTAGTCCATCTCATCTTACGGGGGTTACGTTTCATCTTGAAGTTCTTTGAACATTTTGACCGACAGAAGCGAAAAATCTGTACACGAACGAGACACGGAAGACAAAACAACAATTGATTAGCAATCCATACGATGCAGACAAATGTATCCTATTTCTACATGTGGATTTTTTCGTTTCAGTGTAAGATATAAACAGAACGTACTTCTGTTCATTATACGAAGTCCTACACTGGACCTATCGTATAAACTCGAATATATACACCCGTGTGAGACTCCATGTCACAAACACAATCTTCGTAAGGATATGTAAATCCATAATACGTGCTATCCACGTCCTCATCGGTGTATGTTTATACTATTCGTTACCTTGCTATCGTTTCGGACAAAAGTAGAACCGTGACCGGGGTAAACAGTAGAAGAGCAGACGTAACACTTTTCCAAACGCATGTTGACTTAAAATAATCAAACACTAGCCGGGCTATATTATTTATATATGATGAAGACAAGGAGAATGCAGGATAAGAAAGAAGACAAAAATGTGGGTGTGCGTGTGCGTGTGCGTGTCTTAGTATGTGTGTGATGCGGTGTGTGTATGTGTGCGTGTGTGTATGTGTGCGTGTGTGTATGTGTGCGTGTGTGTGTGTGTGTGTGTGTGTGTAAGAGTACACATGTGTGTGTAACAAATGCACATGAACACACAACACAACCACCGCGCACGTGCCATTACAACTTTTATGCCCTTTTAAAGGCCCCACTATTATCCTCAATAACCCCACCTAGAATGGAGCTGCCATCCGATGAAGATGAATAGGTAAAAAAAGAATTACAAATTGATTATGAAATACATTTTTCAATGTGCTTGGTTACGTAAACTCCTATCTATAGTTTGTTTCTATAATATGAGTTTCTTCAATATTTCTTCAATATTTCGTTTACATAATTACGTAATATGTTTGCGATACGCGTATAAAGCGTCATATTAGGCCTCTATTAAGCCGACAAATAACTATGTTTTCCGGGGTATGCGCAAAATGTCCTACAAATGTCCTAATAGTGTCCTCAAAATGTCCTTGTCTTATATAGTATACTTCTAAACGGAAGGACATGGTACGATACACCATTGTAACAAAATTGTGTTCCATTATAACAAGGGTACAGTCATAACTATAAACTATAACTATAACAGACTTGGATAGTGTTTCTCCTGCAGCGATGATTTAAGTGTGTTTATTACAATCATGCATTGCCCTTATTTCTTATGGACTAAAACAAAAATCTCACTCAGGAAAAAGGACATGTCCATACACGGACAGGTATTCAACTCACTCACAGTGACACCATATGATGGCTACGAATGAATGTGTGTATCAACTCACTAGCAGAGACACCGAGCCATTGAAAGCTCGATGATTACGGACGAGTATATGCGTGTGTGTGAGTGTGTGTGTGTGTGTGTGTGTGTGTAAGCGTGTGTGTGAGTGTGTGTGTGTATGTACGTGTGCATGTGTGCATGTGTTTGTGTTGTATATGTGTTTGTCTGCGGAACGTTGGCCGCAAGGCACATTCGGTTGACGTGATTACGTGCAGAAAGGTTGTCCACTGCATTTAGAACACCTTCAAACCTAAATTGTTATACGCAAGAATTCAAAACAACCAACTCAAGATAAATCTCTCTCTCTCTCTCTCTCTCTCTCTCTCTCTGCGCGTGTGTGTGTGTGTGTGTGTGAGTGTGTGTGTCTGTATGTCTCTCTGTGTGTGTCTGTGTGACTGTCTGTATGTAGGTGGTGAAACCCATAGAGACTTAAAATAGTCACCAATCATTAGGGTGTACGTTAAGACTCCTTGACCAATCCTATAGCGTAGATAAAGAGAGATCACAAAACTTTTGCACAGAGGGGCGATTGCTGTGCTGTGTGTGTGTGTGTGTATATGTGTGTGTGTGTGTATGTTTGTGTGTATATTAGTGTATATATGTATGTGTATGTGTATGTGTGTACGTGTATGTGTGTTAGTGTACGACAACACTGGAGTTATTATTGCATACTTGGGACCTTTTATGTCGAAGACCACTGTATCTTCATTCCCACACAGACACACTGACACACGAATACAATCGCTGGCACAAGCTTTTCGTCACAAGTGTTCGTTCTATCACGAACCATGTCGGTATACACGCAAATTGAAGCTGGGCTAGGAACTGATTTGAAAGCCCTTCATGAAGCTGCGGAGACAACGCGCTTAGAAATTTCTAGGGCAGATCGCGCTTTGGCCGGTAATTGAGTTGTGCAAATGATTTTATAATGTTTATGGATGAATCAATAAGTTCATTCTTTATGGAATGACGAGGACGTGACTTGCACATATTCTTTTCATTTTTCTCATGCATTTCTTTACGTTTGCATGTGTTGGAAACACAAAGGTACCATGAAGGAGCTGATCACGTAGAAACATTTGCTTGTTCTTTTCACGTCAGTAGTATGTGTCCGTAGATGAGTTGCATGCACTGTCCACACACATGTATATATATCTATATATATATACTGTATATATTATTTTAACCTTGACGAGCGATGATGCGCATCTTGAACATATCAACATTATGTATCCGTGGTACAGGATAAGAGAAACGTAGTAAGTTCAATGTCAACACAATCAAACCTTTAAGGGATATCTGTATTCGACACTCCTCAACGCATGCATACATTTCTTTCTATGCATTCCCATACGCATGTACCTATGCACTGATAACACCTTGCATATATGCATGTATTCACACAGATTTCTTAAAAGGAGAGGACCTGAATAACCTAGGTATCGACCTAGAAAATCTCAATATTGACGAAGATGGGATTGTAGAGCTCGAAAAACACGAACTCGCAAACCCGGACAGTAGGACGAAAAAGTTTGTATCACCATACCTAGATAGTGCACTCGTGAAAGAAGCAGAAGCTCAAGTTGAACCCACACCTAAAGTTCACAGCAAGAAGAAGGGTGCTTTCTCGTTTTTCGGGAGTGAAAAAGACAAAGATAAGGAAAAGAAGATCACGAAGAAGGATCTCAAGGCTTGGAATGAATGTTTACAGCTCATCGCTTGCGAAGAGAAGACCCGCCACGGGTTGGAGAAGTTATTTGAGGTGTATCGATTGAACCCAGAAAAAGGATCTGCCCAGGCTAGTAATGAACTTTCATTCCAGGTATACAAGCATGCATATATGTATACAGTTATATGGTAGGTATATCACCTTGTATATCCATAGGTATCTATCTATACATGTATTGATATATGAATTGAGAATGAAGAAATGAAATGTACAAGAGTCACATCATGATGCACGAAATAATCGTTCTTTCCTTCTTTTGTTTACCTATAATATTCTTGTAGATAATGGAGAGAGAACGAAAGATTCGTGTTCTAAAGATAGGCCTGGATCAGGCTATACCCCCTGAGCTGTACAAAGCAGAGCACACAGCAGCTTATGAGAAAATATTCGACCACACAAGTATGTATATGTGTAAATATGTATGTACATCATATATGCATTGTACATGTCATGTGTACTGCATCTAGTGCCTATATATGATCTCCTGTATAATACTGCATTTCTCACTGTTTATAATGTACAAATGTACTGTTAGTATGTGTGTACCGCATGCGCAACGCAACACATCCTGTACATGCGCACCTACCTGTAGTTAAATATGTGTAGTAGGCAAAGATTTATATGTGCACAAAAACACATCATACATGCACAACATATATGTGTGCAATCGTCATACTTATTTCGTGTTTCAGATTCAACGAAGTATTACTACGTAAATGCAGATGCGCGCACACATGCATCAACGCGCAAGCGCTAGTCCGTACAGCAAAAGCCTCGCACTACGATAGTTTTTATTGTACATATATATATATAAAAGAAACGTTCTGCATAAATGTCTGATGCTCCCGTTGTTGTACGCATTTGTAGGACAGGAAGGCATCGACATTGTTCAGCCAGGGATAACTACCCAACCATTGTCGTCCGGCAACGCATAATTTATAAATGTCTGTAGAATTGTATTCTCATAGTAAGGTCGAGCCATTTTAATAAATATGATTATAGTGATATAAGAACATCGATTTCTGGTTTATTCATACACGTTGTCTTGGGATTGTATTCAAATACGAAGACAGTACATGTTATAAAAGGACATTAAATTGTGTCACGAATTTACATACCACACCTTCGATACTCCCAAGTTTAAACCTCTGTTGAATGTTTATATATCGCCGTGGGTACGAGCGTGAACGTATCATGATACACGGTTGTTTCGGCTTATACATGTGTTTTGTGTATGAATAGCATATGCATAAATTATTACGTGTGTACATGTAAATAGAAGTATGGGCTGTCTATATCACGATACGTGTATTGAGTATATATGCGCAGGTATGTGTGTATATATGCATATATTTGAAGTCACCAGAAAAATATTGTAAATCGTTTCATCACACGGGAGTTTTTAATTTTTTTAGGACATTTGAGGTAGACCAAATTCATCTAATTTTTGAGCTTCAGCCTGCTGATTCCCAAGTTCTGGTTGGGATATGGGTGCAGCATCTGTTGGAATGGTGGTAGGCGTGTCTTCCAGAATGTCGAGATCATTTAGTTCCTCAAGAAGGCCATCGTCCAATGCCTCCAGCTGCATATAACGCGACAATGAATGATTAGTTAGATACGTTGTGCGAACATAGTGGGGTGTCTTCAACTACATCTCGAGATTTCATTCATACGGGGTACAGTTGGGTTGTCTTCCAAACATGGTTGCTCTAATATGAGCAAAATATACAATTGCGAGCTTTTACATTCACAAACAGGCAATACAAACACTTGTACATGTATATACGTACAAAGGATAACATGAGTCATAGAGTCAACTATGTGCACGTTCAACAATATGGACAAACAAATATACAAATATATGCTTGAACAAGCACTCTCTATGAAATCGACTCTTCGTTCCAAAATTCGAACGATATGTACACATGTATATACATAATCCGACTAATTCCATCTACACTCTACCAAATAAGAAAAAGCCAAGGTAAAAATAATTACTATACAGGATTGTTTACATTCAAACATGCACATACACATTTACACAGCTACACATTCAGTGTATACTCTAATCAATATATATGCATATATATACAAGAGAATAGAAATACACATCCATACCTCGGCGTCCAAGTCGGCTTCATCGATATCTTGACCTAATCCATATGACCTACTCATAGCTTCCTGAACTTCCTGCGCATCGTACATTAGCTCTTCTAATTCATCTTGTACGTCCTGTATGCGCGCGAAACATCCATGAACGCAAGCATATAGTGGGTAAACACGATACGGGTGAAGAATGTGTGAGAGCTACGTGTGGACCAAGATAGACAGAAGCATTAGCGTATTATACAAGTACTGTTGGACATAATGAGTGATCACAATGTGCTCTCATCGCCTGATATTACACTCTTATGCTATGGTCACGCATATCGATACAAATCACACATATACATGTATGCACATGTACTATTTCTGTTTCGCATTGTCTACTACACTAATTGTATCATTTCGCTACACCTTCATTCCTGTGCATATAAACAGTAACACGAACACGCACATGACAGGAACACAAGTATAAACACATATTTACCTCAATGTTCGAAACATCCATTTTCTTGAACTCATTTTTCATGGTAGCGGCACCAGCTTTCATTGCAGCTACTTGAGTAACCGTGTCTCTCATACTCTGCGTTGTAAACAACTGCTGTTCCATGTTGAACGATTGGGTCTGTAGTTGATCTCGTTGCCCTATATTGGCAGGTATATGCACATTGTTCGATAGAAGTGTGTAAATTATTCTTCGTTCTCTAGAATAACAGGAATTTGACTCGGCGTGTGTGTATGTAGGAGTTTGAGGAAAGAGTGTGGGTGTACAAGCGTGTATGTAGGTGTGTATGAAGCACGCATGTGTATGTAAGTGCGTATGAAGCGCGCATGTGTGAATCGGCGCATAGCTCGTGTACTTTTGTTGAGTTCAGTATCTATGCCTGAGTCTCTATATAATATTATCGAAAACAGAATAAATATGTTACGCGACACTCCGTAAATGTTACATGTTACAGGGAACATCACCTATTCTTGTATATTCACGACATAATAATGAGTTTGTTGTTTTACATCTTCTAGGTAAAGAGTGAATACATCCATATATTGGTTCTTTATAACCAAACGTATATATCATGGTGTATGTACACAACTTGCGTACGTGTGTAAGGCTATAGGAGACCACATGCGTACAATCCTGAAATATAGCGATTCGCAAATGAATCAGGTACAGCAAACACATGACACCATTCCACAAGTTGATCAGTAACCGATAATGCCAATCAGTATCAAAGCAACACACAAAAAACAAAGAATACCTTCGTATAATTTCTTTTGTTTAAGAACACGCATCGCTCTCTGCTTGACTTGGTTTTTTCCTGGACCATCTCGCATGTTCGCCATCTGTTTCTTATATTTCATCAGCTCTGCGTCTAAGGAGTTGATCTTTTTTTCAATCGCTGATGCACGCCCATCAGTCGCTGTAATGGCATCATCAAGTGTAGGTCCGGGAGTGGCGGCCTTCGGTTTGCCAAATATTCTCTGCATGACTATTTTCTGCAATCCCAATGTACGTAGAGGTACACGTAATTACAGGGATATGTATGTCTTCTTAGACCCGCGTGTACCCCTGTGTATGTGTGTATGTGTGTGTGAGTGTATGTGTGTATGTGTGTGTGTGTGTGTGTGTGTGTGTGTGTGTGTATGTGTGTGTGTTTGTGTATGTGTATCGTCACCATCTATGAGTCATACCTCGTTGAATGTCCTATGCTGGCGGACAGCATGGCACGAGGAGACATTCAGTACAATAGTAGTGGCACGAGGCGACATACAGTAGGATGGTTGTGGAAGAAGAAAGCTAGTCTTCCGGATTGGCACGAGGTAGTATACGATGTTAGAGTTAACGTGGCACGAGGTTACAACAGAGGATGAGATTATCAACACTGAACACAAACAAACACACACACACACACACAGACACACACACATATACACACACACACACAGATACACACACATACACACACACACACACACACACACACACATACACTCACTCACATACCTGCAACTGTATACACACTCCTACTAAAGTGTGCAAACACGCAAAGTGAATGAAACATACGGGTATCTGAATACGTCAACAATATCGTTGACATGGCGGATTTTCGACAGGTAAATCTTGCTCGGTTCATATGAACATGTTTGTGTTGATTTGGTTCGTATTTGTGCATAATTCTTAGCACTGTATTGTTTGATGATTTATGTGACAGTTGTCATATTTAGTAGGACTGCACACACGCTCGCACAGTACAACAAAGAGTTGGTAAGTATATTGATTCCGTCAGTACTGTTATTTATTAATTGACGATGCTAGTTAGGCGAACTCAAATTTATTCTTCCTTATATCCTTGTTTCTGATTGCAACAGAAAGCGATCGAGACAGTCACTCAGGCGACAGAACATGACCGTAATGAGAATTATGAAGAAGCTTACAGATTGTACAACATTGCCCTTGAGTACTTTATGTATGCCATAAAGTGTATGTACACTACGTATATCAATGTGTGTGAATTTCCTAATATTTAAATATGTTGGTGCTCATAGATATACCGCAAGTACGTCCACCTTCAATGTATGCTTGTACCGACAACGTCCAGGCGTAGTTTGTGTGCGAAATCGTTTTTGGTATGGATATATCTATATAGAAAGTTTACCAAGTAATCTTGACAGGAGTTTCAGAACTGCAGTTTAAGTTTTTCGCCAGGATGACCTATAGTTTAAAAAAGTATCTCAAAAGTATCTCCACAGATGTCCATATATGTGTGTACCTTTACGCACTCGAGTTACTCTAGTATTACGCATACAAATGTGTACGTATTGGGATCGAAGCTTAAAATGTTCTCTTCTTTATAGTCAATGAAATACTTGACATTAGTCATTTATTGCATGGAAGGAGGATCTCTAGCATAATTGTGTGAGTGGGTGTGTTGCGTATGGGTGTAATTGTGTTTGTACAAAAAATACTACACGCATTTACTACTTTGTATACGAACTCACATTGAATATGGAGTTGCAAGAATATTACAGTCATGTCCTGAATTTTGTATGTTAATTATTGTACCTTTTGCCAAGCGGTTTGTACGGGTGGTTGTTTGATCTTTCACAATAAATTGGTATGCCGATTTTTGGATGATATTGAATATGCATTCATCGTAGTATGAAGACGTTAAACACTACACACGCAAAAACGAATTAATACTTTATCAAGTTTACAGACAGCATCCAGATGCCAAATACATACGCGATATGTGCAATACCAAAACAGCTATGGATGCAAAAGTATAATTGTTTATTTGTCCGCACAAACACATATCTGTGTTCATACATTCTTACACTAAACCAATTGCATGTATCAACCCTACAGATGAAAAAAATCCTCGAAGTGTAGAATCTCTCAAACAAAAGTGTAGCGAATATATGAACAGAGCCGAGACGTTGAAAGAGTATCTCAACAATAAAACACATAAAGCAGAAGCAGCAGGACGGGATGGTGGGTCAGGAGGTGCAGACGACGATGGGAAAGAGAAAGGAGAGCTAAGGGAAGCATTGGAGGGTGCGATTGTGTCCGAGAAGCCAAACGTGAAGGTATTCGTATACATTTTGTGATCCGAGCGTCGTGAACGTATAGTGCGTGTTTGCATATATGTATCACGCATGTATGTATATGGGATGTTTGTATATATATATGGTCTACGTACAAACATGTGATGTACTTAATATAATGAAAGTCCAGATAGATGCAGATGTATTTAGTACTAGTCGACAATGTTTTTAGTCCTACATGAACGAAGGGATAGCGCAGAAAGATCCCGAGTACCCTGGAATGAATGTGCAATTGTATATATCAAATATTGAAACCTAGAGTGCCATGATATTCTTGTTAAATGTAAAGGGGGGGTGCAGAAGTCTGTCCTTTGATAAATCTCATAGAAGCATGTATGCTAAGATGTTGTGTATATCTGATAGAAGCGAACAGACGGCAAGTAGTGGCAATCTCTTAATCTTCACACATGACATGTATACATAACTACAAACGAGCATGCAGTGGGACGACGTGTGTGGTCTGGAAGGAGCCAAGGAAGCGTTGAAAGAAGCAGTGATATTGCCGCTTAAGTTTCCTCATCTGTTTAAAGGCAACCGAACCCCGTGGAGAGGTATTCTTTTGTTTGGTCCTCCTGGTACTGGTATGTAGCTATTCCAGACATCTACGTGTCTATACATATATAATACGTGTGTAGTAGCGTACGCGGTGAAGCGCACGATATCAATTTTTTCCTCTCGTTTGTCGTCCTGGAGCTGTTGTGATGTAATCATATCGTTTACGTTTATGCCCATGTGCGTTCGCACGTTGTCACAATGTCTTGAATATTTTCATTTGGTATTAATATACACACGTAAAATCATAAGAAAACTATTACACATACTGGCAGGTGAACGTGAAAGGTAGTCCGTCATGTGTATTTGAAATTCCGATTTTTGATACGCAACCTTGTCTTAGTAAGCAATTAGTGCATAAGTGAACTCTTGTGGTAGTATGTAGTGGTAGTGCGGGTCATTTTGACAGCCTCGGCCACGCATCAACAGCATACACGCACACGAATGTGTACACGCTTATGTACGCATGAGAAATACCTTCGTAACCAAGTTCTTTATATATATACACATGAAGGGAAGAGTTATCTTGCTAAGGCTGTAGCAACGGAGGCAGACTCGACGTTTTTCTCGGTGTCAAGTTCAGATTTAGTATCCAAATGGGTTGGTCAGAGTGAAAAGCTTGTGAAGAATCTATTCCAAATGGCAAGAGGTATATATTTTTTCATGCCATTTGTGTGTATTTGCACACATGTGCGTTTGCTTTTCCTTTTTACTTGGATTCTATCTTTTTGACTGTTTACATTCGGCACATTATATATGTGTGTGTTTTGTTAGCATATATGCATTGCCTTACTAGCATCTCACAATTTCACATACGTACATATAGCTACTCCACAATGGTATGTATATAATGACGATATTTATAACTTTTTTGAAGGTGTGCACTGAATATACGAACAAATGGGCTCACATATTGTAAACAGAACAAAGGCCAGCTATCATTTTTATTGATGAAATCGACTCTCTTGCCGGAAATAGAAGTGAAAATGAGGGTGAGGCTGCAAGAAGAATTAAAACTGAGTTTATGGTTCAAATGGCTGGAGTTGGCAATGATATGGAGGGTGTACTGGTACTGGGCGCGACGAATATCCCATGGTGCTTGGATCCAGCTATTCGACGACGGTGTGTGGTAGTATATTGTTGTTGTTATTGTATTTTAAATTATATCATAAAGCTTTCTTACAATATGATACGAATCCGCGAGCTCATTAATTCAAGAAAATGTTTCCATGCACTGTTAGCGACGCATGCACGTATGCATTCACCATGTTCCTTGCATCTGAGTCGGAAGTGTAGCTATTCTAAATTGTGTACGAGATGCGCCACACAATATAGATGAAGTAAATTATCCCACCAATAAACATGCATGCACACATGTAATATACCAGTTACTCACCATCTCGTTTGCACACCCCGTCAAAAAAAACAATTACACCCCACTCTGCCACCAACGTGTCCGAACGGTTTCGAATGGGCGTTGAAAATGCTTTTACGGTCAGTGAAGCATATGTGGTTACTCACATTCGCACACTAAACAAACAGATTCGAGAAGAGAATATATATCCCCCTCCCAGAAACGACTGCACGTGCAAACATGTTTAAACTGAATGTTGGTGATACACCAAATACACTCACTGAGGACGACTATGTTGCACTTGGAAATCAGTCCGAAGGTTATTCTGGGTCAGATCTGGCTGTCGTGGTGCGAGATGCACTGTTCATGCCTGTGAGAAAGGTTCAGATGGCCACACATTTCAAAAAGGTACTAGCGTTCTTCATACCCGTGTCGAATACCGTGGTTTTTTTCAATCAATGTGATATAGAAGCAACGTCACACTGACATAACACAACCATTTCTATAAATTACAAAGGTGAGAGCGCCAGACAAAGCGGACCCTACCAAGATGCGGAACTATCTTCAACCGTGTTCCCCAGGCGAATTAGACAGTATCGAAATGTCATGGACCGAGGTAGATGGTCCTGATCTCTTGGAGCCAATGGTTACAAAGGTGAGTACATGTATGAAGGGATGTTTGCGAACACTTAAGCATGTTCATTTTCTTTTCCTACCATGTTCGTGTATGTTGATGCAATGTCGAATACACATACGTATACAATGTGTGAGCAATCTATTGCTCTCGTTCAGCAAAAATAGGAACATTATATACGTAGATGCATATGTATACACTTGTACACATCATAGATCGTGGTTATGACTAGCAGAAAGACAGTTATACTTGGATATGTATAGCATGCACAAATATCAAGTATATTTACATATTGTCCATGATTGATTGTTTATTATCTATGCAGAGAGATATGGATAAAGCTTTGATTAACGTCAAGCCGTCTACGAACAAAGCGGATCTGAAGGAGCATGTTGAATTTACGAAGAGTTTTGGTCAGGACGGCTAGAAAGTAGGTTGCTGAACCCATTCGTCGTTTCCTTTATTCGACAATAAAAGTTTATACCCTGATTGTGTGCATGTATATACTATTTACTATTTTTCTGTACATTGCAAAGTGCCAGATGCATACAACATATTGCATGCGACGTTGTATCACACAGATATGTACAGTGCATGTTGTTGTTGTGCTCACAATCGCAAACACCATGTAATTCGTATGCATGATTTGTTCATTTGCGTGTTCTTCTTTCTATGCTGCCAATAAAGTGTTCGTATGTTGTGCATAAACATGGGGTATTTGCAAACTAGCGCAAACCATTAGCATATAAAAATTATTGAACTGTTCATATGACGTACATGCCTACACGCTTGTGTGTAAGTAGTATAGATGTGCGGAGACTCTATGATAATATAGTTTTCTAGAGAACATGCATGAAAACAGGATATAGCGACTAATGCTTGTCGTTATACGTTATACCGTCAGTAATCGGTGGTAGTGTTTAAGCAAAGACTGCATAAGTACCCTAACTTTGATTTCGTGCATTTTCGTCTTCCAAGGTCGCACGATTTACTCCATATTATATAAGTAACCCAGTATACATCAGTCATGATTGGGTGCTAGAAAATGTACAACGAACAATTGCAGTGTTTACATTTACTCATTAAGTACTTGTAGTATACGTTTAAACAGGAATTTAGCGGGTAAATATATGCTCATACAGTATATACATAACATTAGTGTACGTAGACAAATGTGTGTATACTCTATGTGTAAGTATAAATATATTTTCCTATGAACTAAAGTGCACATTATATTTGCAATTGCATTCATGATATAGCATGTATGCTCTTCTATAGGACGCAATGTTTGTGTAAGCCCGCAAGGCTTTGTATCCGCCATTTTGAGCAACGCTTAAACTGGTCTCCACGGTTTGGTTTTAATACTGAAAACCACGTGAGTTGCTCTGATATACATTTAAGTGTGCTTTCGTATATATCTTTGTCTGTGTCTGCGTCTGTATCTGTGTACATGTACCTTTTTGCTACTCTTGTTTCCCAAGACCATCGTTTACTGTAAGGCACCCGCAGCGACAGACTGCTGTATTGTAAATACGTAGGCACAGACTTCATATGTATTTACATTCACAATTCGCAACAAGCTGTGTACCATCCCAACGGTCATCTCATGGTGTCATACTTAGGGAGTGAAACTGCGTTCATACACATGTTCCATTCGCAGTTATTTCGTATGCACATTCGAATTTGCCATTAGTGCCGCTTCAAGCTCAAAATCATCAAAATTGTCCAAATTTAACAAATGAAAGTCACTCTCCGAGTCAACCTCACCATCAAACCTGTTCTGTTCTTCCTGCTGCTGGTCCTTCACGCTATCATCCTCGTGAAAATCAAAAATGGGTGACGGCTGCTGCGTGAGTGGAAGACTGAGAGGGAAATCGGCTAACACCATTTCTGAAGTTAAGTGCGTGATGCTTGTTGACGACGATAAGCGCTGTATACGTATTGCGTCATGCTCAGGGGTTCCGTATTCTGAGTCTGCGCTCACACCTGGACCATGTTGCCGATGTGTTTGTGTATTTGTGCGTGGTTGTTGGTTTTGATTTTCGTGTTGAAGTTGGTTTTGGTGATGTTGCGAGGAATGTTGATCGATCATGGTTGCGGTTGTTATAGGTGCAGGTGTCACCGACTGTGAGAACGGGTTGGGTGTGTTTGTGCTTAGCTGTGGCGTACTCGTGCGTGAGAAATGAAAATTTTCTGTACTCCTGTACCCATCAATGCTGCCAAGACCTGTAATACCTCTCATGTTTGCACTTCCACCTATGTCCACACCCACCCCCACACTGTCACCTGCATCCAACCCCGTATCATCAGCTAAGAAATCAGGTAAATCGTTATCTGAGCCCAAAGTGCTAAGTGTAGGTATGAAGGGTAAAGATGGTTTAGGTACGGAACTGGATATGTAGCTAGCAGTCCTGTTGTTGTTGAAAGTACTGCTGTTGCTCTCTCCTGCGATGCTATAGTTACCTATGCCATTGTTGTGCAAGCCTTTGTCTACGGAGAAGGACATGATTGGCGGGAGTGCTTGTCTTGCAAAGGTTAGATTAAAGGCACTACTAGGTAACGAGGAATGTGAAAATTCGCCCTCACAGCTGTGAGTGTTGTTATGGTGTACTTCCGAGTGAGGACTGCTATTTTTCATGTCTACATCCTCATCCAACTTCATTTCAAGATCGCTAGCATCCAATTCATTCATTTCGAAATTCAACCCCATACATGTTGTGGGCGATTGTATATTTGCGTTATTGTTATTGTTTGTGTTGCTTACAAGAGATGAGGGTGCATTTGTCAAATTTGTCCACGTCTGCGAACTCAATGATGTATGCAATGGGTACGGCTTATGCTGCCCCTTATTCGTACGGGCGTGTGCTTGTTCCTGCTTATGAATCTGCATGTTATTATTGCTTTGTACATGTGTTTGTGTTTGTGTTTGTGTTTGTGATCCTGCTCTTGAGTTGTGCGCGAGCGAGTCCATTGTGTGTGTAAAAGAAGGAGAGGGGGAGGACGTGATTGTACGTGACTGATAGCTATCATTTGGAAAGCTTCCATGTCTATTTATGCCCAATTCATGCAAACCAGGCGCTGACATATTACGGTATAGCCTTCTATTCCCTCTCTGTGACCTACTTCCCGCGCATGCGTTGTTAATAGTCAGTGTGCGTGGGGCTGGGGAGTGTATATTGGCCGTGGGTGTGGGTGCAGGTACGGGTATGGGAGTGGGCTCCGATGTTGTGGATGCTTCACTCCCATGCTTACTATTTCTTCTATTCTTATCTATTTGCTGTTGTTGCAGTTGTTGTAGCTGTGAGAAGGATGTAACATTATGAAGGGACTGTATGTGTTTACGTGCAAACGTAGCCGGTAACGAGTTCTTTCTATGATGTTTGAGTGTACCTCCTACACATCCACCCAGGCAACTACACCCATTTCCAATCGTGCGAGACGTTGGTGAATGTGCGTGTACAGAGGTGGATGTTGCACGTGTGTGGGTGGGTGTATTTGTTCCACTCCCACCTGTGCTCGAACATCGAGTGTATGAAAGACCCTTATTCATGCCATTTATCGAAACATGCTGTGATTGTGTGCGTGTATGTGTATGTATGGCGGCATGCGACTTTGTGTTTGTTGGTGTGTGAATGCCGCCTGTGTCATCCCTCGACATTTGTACTTTCCCACCACATTCTGCAGTACTAGCACCCGAATCCTGTCGGATCTCCATGCATGAGTTTGCTCGTATAGGATTCGATGTACACCTATTTGTTTGTGCTTTGGTGTTGGCGTCCGCATCACTCTGATTAAGTCTTTCTCTATGGGCGTTCAGATCGATAAATATCTGGTGCATCTTCCCTGCTACTTCGCGTACTTCTGTAGCAGTCGGTCGTAATGTACTCTTGCCCTGCATACACATGTCAGCAGCCGCTCTAAGCTGTACATAACAACAGGAATGGAAACTGTTAACGATATATGTGACCGCTACATATGCAAGTATGTGTCTGTATATATCGGTACATATATGTTTGTATCTACGTCAGTGTGGGTATCTAAATATATCTGTGCGTGGAAGATATACATGTATATTTGCCAGTGTTAAGTGCATTGGCCGACCACGTTGCTGACTTCAGTGGGCAGTGATCGAAGTGCACTCATGGATTGAGACAGACGTCTGCAGCTTCTCCATACGTGTAAACGTGTAAGACATACAAATGGGCGCACATTTACATACCTGTTTTGAGTAGACATTACTCAACGGAGGGTAATCGCACATCTTAATTTTCTCACACAAAGACATTAGGCTTAGTTTCTCGCCATAAAACGGTGATTTCAGAGCTAAATAAAGGAGGAAAGTATGAGAATATATATGAGCAATGTACATATGTTGGAACATGAAAGTATGCTTTACCCTCGCGCACAGATGCAACTACACAGTGCTCTGTAAAAAAGGAATGGAGAGCCGAATATATAATACAACCAAATATAGATTGCCACATATTACGAAATCTACACCCTCTACTAGCAAGAAAAGACAATTTCAACAAAATAAAAACCTGAACCACTTTGATGTGTGTATACATAAACCGAAATTAAAAATAGTTCACATACCTGCCATTTCGTAGAGTAGGCACCCTAGAGACCAGATATCAGACGAGAGATCATATTCCAATCCATCAATTCGCTCAGGTGCCATATAGTATGGTGTTCCAACTACAAAATCGTAAAACGTTGAGAAATAGTTCTTTGCATATATACATAGTTGGTAGTAAATTCTCGTTTTGAAAGAATACAAAGAGTGTTACGGTACATATCACGTACGTGCATGTGTACATGTATGCATGAATCTCTGTGAATGTACGTGTGTGTGGCTGTACATATTGATATACATATATCTATACCCATAGACGACGCCAAGAAATTGTCTTGCATGAAGCGTCCCAGCCCCAGGTCACCGAGTTTTACGTTCCCATGTTTCGTTATAAACACATTTGCAGGCTTAACATCTGTGGCATAAGAACGAAAGAGAACATGTCTGTTTCTGTGTGTTTGTATTTTTGTGCTGGTGTGTTTGAACGTTTGTATTATGTGTACACCGCACTTCACCATGTATGTGGCTTGTAATCCGGCGAGAGTATGTAATAACGCACGAAAAACTATATGCGCACGTTGAATACTTATACTTGAATACATAGACGAACGCTACAGGTCTCGCGTACCTCTATGAATAACACGCTTAGAGTGCATGTACTCAATCCCATTGCAGATCTGTATGAAGTATTTCCAAAGCAGTCCCTCTGGCACGTTTGTTTTCTTTTTCTTGAAGTGATTTATCATTCTGCTTTACATTTATAATTAGCGTATGAATACATAAATGAAATGTAGGCGTACGTGTAAAAGTATGAGAACTTTCGACGTCTTTGTGGAGGTACGATACGTATACAACATTCTTGCGTATGATTTGAATTCGACGGCAAGAAATGATATGTACAATGCATCCGGGTATAACACATATCTATGCATAGTGTGCATTTTTGACGGATTCGTCCACCGCAGGCGTCCATCTATATATATGCTGCATTCAATGACGACCAAAGCATGATAGAGTATTGGTAAGCATCACTGCTAGTCTCTCGTTTGTACATGTGAACAAAAGTGTGTGCCACGTGTATTCACGCTTATGTATATCTCGATTAACTGGGCACATCTATTGTGTATGTGCCTGATCAACAAATGTAAATATAAGAGTCTTGCCTTCTTAAATCTCCAGCTTCTGCAAACTCAAGCACTATCCAAAGAGCTTTATCAATCATAAATGTCCCATAGTATTTGATAATATTCTCGTGTTTCAGATCCTGATGTCCGCATCGATACATAGGCGATACATGCAATCAAAAGAAATATTGTACAAGCAAAAGCAATGATTTATCAAGCAGGTAGAATATGAAATAGGACAAAACACATGCCCGTAGAACTACGGGCGTCACATACATATTGCGTATAAGAGATTTGCTAAACACTCACGTGCGCTCGTTTGCATATCATGTCCTCTGTGCACCATCAACCGAACATACCCAAGATATTCAACATGTAACCTTGGATGAGACGCTCATACATATGGGCATAATTAATCAGACAGTTTCATGAGTATATCTGCTACAAACAGAGATGTACAATAATAGCTGGATGCATAACCCTTGACACGAACATTCACTAACAGAATATATTCATAAAATCGTGTAGAACGTGGCAACTTGAACATATAACAGAATAACAGAATGCACATCTGCGGCCGCAATTGCTTAGACATAAACCAGAATACAAAAATATCTGCTACTGCCTACCCTTAAAAGAGAGATCTCCTTTATTACATCGCCACGTGCAGACACATCGTTGACTTCGTTCAATCGAATTTTCTTCAGTGCCACAGACTGCTGTGTAATATGATTCACGGCCTCAAATACCTCACTGAACTGTCCTTGCCCTAGTCTTCTGTTGTGTTAAAACGATTTTTTTTAAAAAAAGAGAAGAAAACATGTATCTGATGATGTATTTCGAGTTGTTATTGTTTTGTGGTGCTCTAGTACACCAGCAAGGCATAAGTATATATAGCCAATACACAAGGGTCTATCTCTCTTGCCCAATCCCATATAAGTCTTAAATGTGTTCATTTTGACTCTGCATACGGTAAAATGCAGTTTTTGTGTTACGTATGTTATACATATGTGAATAAAGTTGAGCATGTATTAGGAAAAATGGTAGCGCGACGATACACATATCCGCCTAAGAGACAAACAAGAACGCTTGTGCGAGGATGAGCATACTAGTGTCAAAGAGTACAGTATACCACAAAACAAACACCCTGTGTAATCACATGCTACGTAAAGCATAGATTACACACACAAAGCAAATAAAACATACGCTTTCAATCTAAAATTGCCAAACTGCTCATATACACCTCCCATCTGTAGCGCACGAA
Source organism: Creolimax fragrantissima (assembly GCA_033442365.1). Lineage (NCBI taxonomy): Eukaryota > Ichthyosporea > Ichthyophonida > Creolimax > Creolimax fragrantissima. The sequence continues at coordinate 815,695 of JAWQFL010000023.1, read as the reverse complement.
GATTGTATTCCAATCCATCATCTTGTTCTTCCATGTATTGTTGTTTGCCAGGCTCTGCTACAGCGACTACAGGAGGCCGAGGGCTAGATTGCAGCTGAACAGTAGTCTCCCAATCCCCCATGTTGCTCATAATTCTTTTATCCGCCTTGACTCCATCTGGATTTCCGGTTTTGAAACGGTGTGCGCGGAGCAGGGGCGACATGACGTTAGATTTGGCGTTAAGACTGCCCAGAAACCCAACATGTAGTTTGGGTGCGGATGATGAGTTCATTGGTGAAAATACATTGCCCGTTGTACTTTTAAGATCACCAATGTTCAAATCAGGTAGTGGGGAGATATGTGGTTGGGTTTGAAGTTGGATATGCGGCGACCTTATATCGATGGCTACACTTGCATTCACGTTGGTATGGTTATCAGAGTGGTTGTGAGTGTGGAGGTTTGAAGTATTCTTATAATGAAGTCTATTGTTTATATTATCCACACTACCGTACACACCATCTCTCGCCCCAATTGCAAATGACTGTGGATACAAGTTCGTGTTGTCAAACTTGGCAAGGAACGGAACATTTTCTTCCAATGTGTTCTCGCATACAGATGCTAAGGTAGACGCAATATTTATGTGTTGGTTGAGGTCACTCGGTTTGGATGGGTTGAGGTTATACCGAGTTGTATTCGGTATATTCGGTTGGTAGATGAAGCTAGACGATTTCAAACTGTGAGGGTCTCTTGGCTGTACTGTAGGTATAGACACACTCCCGAGAGAAGTGCCAATGCTGTGTCTCCTTGACATTTTTGTATCATCGATGTTGTCGATAGCTACGTCATTCTCACTAGCATAAATACTACTTTCCTTAGCACTATCATGGAACAATGAAGATTGTTGCTTCTGATGATTCGTATGCATGTTATTGCCGTGAAGACCTCCGCGTAGTGGATCAAACGCGCACGTACTTACAGCTGTACTTTTTTTCACAGACATGGTTGAGCATTCTACCACATGCATGTCTTTGGATTTGTTAGTAAGCTGTATAGATTTGAGTGTCCTTAGGCTCATGGAGGTGGTTGTATGCGTATTTGGACTGATCCTTCTACTCGCACTACCATCAGAAGCGCTACGATTTTTCAAAGTTCGTTGCTTTGTCGTTAAATCAACGTCCATTACAAGCTTCTTTTTAGAATTATTCAAGTCCAGGATCTCACCGTGGTGGGGAATCACGTTTCCCAATAAAAAAAGGTTGTTGAACTAAATAATACTAGACGATGTTGCATTGAGTTTTGATAAAAACAAACATGATGGCGATAAACTATGAGGTAACGCAGACTGGAGCGCGTTCCGTTTTATAAACCCCCTTTCTCAAGGTGAAATGTTGATGGTAGACCTTGGATATGATCTGAGTGTCATATAATCAAGCCTGTGAGACGATTAATAATTCTTCCTCGCGCTGGTATTTTTCTCAATTTCGATATACAATAGCAACATTAAACTTTTATATGTGTGTGAGTGTGTGTATGTGTGTGTGTGTGTGTGTGTGTGTGTGTATGTGTGTGTGTGTGTGTGTGTGTGTGTGTGTGTGTGTGTGTGTGTGTGTGTGTGTGTGTGTGTGTGTGTATGTGTGTGTGTGTGTGCAGTTGTTTTTGTTTATTTATTTTATTTTCCCGCCCAGGCCCCTGGTTTTCAACTACGGCTTTTCTGTTCAGGTCATACAGATCTCACCATAGCACACACGAACGCTTATATACATAAACACATACATACTTAACCTTTAAACCTATGATTAACCCGCATTACACATAACTTTAATAACCTCCATCCATACTTCACTTTAAAGCTCTATTATCGCATACTTAACCTTTAACCTTAAAATTCTGTTAGCTCATACTTGACCTTTTACCTTTAAGCTCTGTTAGCTCATACTTAACTGAAACCTCTCTTAGCGTAACTTACCCTCTCTTAGCGTAACTTACCCTCTCTTAGCGCAAACTTTGCTTACATTCTTTCTCAATGCAAAAGGTCCCCGGTCTCCCGCCCTCCTACCCCTCCTTCCCCTCCGCTCATCTTCTACTGCTACCGATCCACACGCACACCGCTCTGCTCTTGCATCACGTCTTTCTTCGCTCTCTTTATTTACTTACTATTGATCAAAAAACAAGACAGCGGTACATTCAACATTTACGGACAAAACACAGCGAACAGAACATTTGCCTGCTTTAGCTGATCCAACAACACATGTCAACCGTACACGCAACGTCTACTAACAAAATACAGTGCTCGCTGTAACCAACTTCTCTCCGCAGCCAGTGAGAGTAGAGCCGAACGCACAACTGACACACAGCACAAGGAAAGTTTTTAGACTTCATACCACGAGCTGTATGCAAAAGAGTTGCGTGTTGTATATACGCAGTATAGTTTCGCCAAGTAAGGCAAACACGCAAAAGATATCCAATGTCAATCACTAAGGAAACGCATAAAGGACAGTGTATGTCACATTTATTGGAAAGAGACATCATTGTTTCATCTGTGTTTTGTGTATGTGACGTACGGACTGTTCATGGTGACAGCGGTGGCATAACCGCCGAGATAAAATGACAATACGGACTGGTTGGTAGTTGAGAATTCCGGTCCAGTAGTGTGCACGTACGTTTATATATGTGCATGTTATGTATGTTACTGTGTGAGAATGAGGGGAGAGTGATGGAATGAGCTTGCTGAATTGTTAAATCGTTGTATTGATGTCACCCATGTCTTGACAACCGAAATGCCCTGTGCCGTTAAACCATTATATCGATATAACTATAACTCCATTAAAACCAGATCCTTCCCCCCCCTCCTCCCATATTCCATTATATGCTCACTCTATCGTTATGCATTAACGCCAAACTGATTATACATTAACGCCAAACTAAAGCAGTAGATTGAGCTCAACCTCTGTGGGTGTTAAACCATTATACTTATAACATTACTCCATGTAACGAATGGTTTTTATTCAGAGTAAATAGATCCTCTGACTTAGATACCGCTTTTAATTGGGCCATGAAAACTTCTCTTTGATTCGTTCTTATTTATATAAAATATTCCCTTTTTTGGTAGTGTGAAACTGTAAGAAAACAACACACTGTTTTGTGTTTCTGTTGTGTTTTGGTGAGTTTCTGTTGTGTTTTGGTGAGTTTCTGTTGTGTTTTGGTGAATTTTTGTTGTTTAGTGAGTGAGTTGAGTGAGTTGAGTGAGTTGAGATGAATTGAGTGAGTTGAGTTGGTTTGGATTGAGTGAGTTGAAATGAATGGAGTGAGTTGAGTTGGTTTGAATTGAGTGAGTTGAATTGAGTGAGTTGAGTTGAGTGAGTGAGGAGAGTTCGCATGTGTATGTATGTGCGTCTGTGCGTCTGCGTTTGTGCGATTTCGTTCAGTGTGTGTGAAGGGTCATTGTGCTTCTGTTAGTATGTCTGTGATTTCGCTCAGTGCGTGCGAAGGTTTCTGTGTGCGTATGATTCGTGTTTGCTCCGTCTGTGTATGCATGTGTACGTATGTATGCGTGTTTACTAACTGGCAACCGCCAACAAATGCAAAAGCTTGATCATCTATTTCTTACTTTTCCGCGGGTCATGCTAATAAATGTGTTGTATGTGGGTACTAGCCAAGTTTTTCTTGAAGTGCCACTATCCCAGCCGAAGCAGGGTTTAATTATACATATATATTTAATTCACGCAAGATGAATGAAATCATAGAAAATATCGTGTGCTGCTTATTAACATTGGTTCCAAATCTCTTGTCACTAGCCTCAGAGGTTATGCTAGGCTAGGTCCACGGATGTCACCGCAAGACGCAGAAGTCAAATTGTGCAGTTAATACTGATGGAATGTGTACGCACCAGCACATACATGTCCTCATGTGGACCCAGCAAGTGTGCCAATGCGTCTTTATTGATGCCCTGCGGTCTGTAGAGTAGCGGTGCATTGCTGTTTATGGATACTATAGCTTATCATTTGTATTATGCAGCTTAATATACCGCTAGCAGTAGGTGCTCTATGGGATAAGCAATAGCAACTACAAGTTCGTCCTGGATTTGCTGAGCAGAGTTTAGCAATGCCTTAGCCGTGGCAATATCCTTATCTAATAGAGACTCCTTTGATCCCTTGACATTAACAAGTTTGAGGCCAAGTTTGGACACATCATGCACATGCTGTGCGACTAGCTTTATGGCCTTCAGTCGGTAGTTGTTGTCAAGCAATTGCATCACATCGTCCGTATTGTCTACCCAACTTTGTAAAAGCTCAGTCAACGCCCGTCGAACATATAAATTACTGGGGTCGGCAATGAATTCATCGATTTTCTTCCCGAGTTCACGTACTTCGATACTTTCCGGTGGCAAGGCGTCGGCAAGACGGTTAAGCGGATCGAACTGATCGTAGTTCTCGTAGACATGCTTCTGGTGATGACGATTATAGTACTGGGCCTGCTCTACAGCTTGAGCCAACACACGCACTGGTCGAATATTCATGGCATTACCAAGACGTTGCAGACCCACATAGGCATTCCATTCGTGTTGCAATCCCACAGAGATGGTTGCCCAATTTCCAATGGATTGCATACGTTCGTACATACTGTCTTCGTCAGTAAGTGACCCGGAGGACCAAAGGCGTTCTGCGATCACATATGAGCGTGGCCACATCCGCAAATCAAAGTTATCTTCCTTGACAATTTCTCCCCAGAGCGTTATTTCTCCTCCCAGAATTAGAGATTCTTCGGTTTGGCTTAAAACAACTGGATAATCTGTGGTCGGGAATTCACTGTCAGGCATGTCAGAGCCAGCAATTTTTTCACCAGACGTTACGTATGGAATGTTTCCCACCACCATATCACCGGAGAGTGAACCGTTGACAAGGTAAACCCGCGGCCGGGTGTAACCCATCCACGAGTCCATCCAGAACGAAGTGATCCCATGATAATTCGTGATATCGAACACAGATCTGCGTGATCGACCCTTGAAATCTATGAATCCACGCGTTTTCGGATCGTCTCCAGTTGAATGAATGAATGTGAAAGTACCAGTGATATTACTGCCATAAATACGTTTCGCTTCGAAAGACCAGGTCTCCCAGGTCTCGTCCGTCTTGACGTGGTCGTCTACCTGTAGAGGTTTTGGTATCGGATCGTTCCGATAGTGCATGGAAGCATCGTGAGGCTGATCGATGTAGTATCCTGTCGAGAGAATACCTTTGTATCCATTCTTGGCAGCATTGCTTAGTGCATCGTGACCGCGCCATGACTGTATCACAACACTCCTCGATAGATCGGGTTGATAAATCTCGTCCCATCCAACCATCTTCCGTCCATATTTTGCCAAGATCGTTGCAACGCGTTGATTAAAGTAAGCGTGTAACGCGACGTTATCCTTCAAACTATTGTCCTTCATAAAGGTTTGCACACGCTCACTTTCGTCCCACTGCTTGGGATAAACTTCGTCCCCTCCTATGTGGATAAATTCGTCTGGGAACATCTCCACGATCTCACCAATCAAGCTATCAATAAATACGTATACGTCTGGATTGCTGGGGTCAAGCAAGGGTTCGTGGACCCCCCACTTGCGCTCCAATACATAATCATCTCTCACATCTGCTATTAATGCGGGATACGCCACTGCAATGGCAGATGCATGACCGGGTATGTCTATCTCGGGAACAATTCGAATACCGAGGTTGCGTGCGTAATCTACTACATGCTTGATTAAATACTGCGTATAGTATAGTCCATCAGATCCTTTCTCGTGTAGATTAGGATAGGTTTTCGACTCAATACGCCAGCCTTGGTCGTCTGTCAGATGCCAGTGGAGAGTGTTGAGCTTTGCTGACACGAGACCGTTGATCTGTCGCTTTATCAAGTCTATGGATACAAAGTGTCGAACAGAATCGATCAATACGCCTCGCCACTTGAAACGTGGACTGTCTTCAATGAAAATCGCCGGTATTTCTGCGTCGGCTGGTGTGATTTGGACTAATTGTAGGAAGGTTTCCAGTCCATAAAGTGCGCCGTATGGAGTGTTTGAGACCAGTGTAGCTTGCTCGGCGTTGACTTCCAATTTGTAACTGTCGTCCTCGTCGGCTTGTCTTGCTACTGTTGGCGCTTTACTCTTAACGTCAATAATCAACTGTGGTGTTTTGCATAGACACTGCACAGGTGTTGTCAGAAAAAATCCTGTTTGACGTTCAATGCGAGCGTAGAGTCGTTCTATTGCAGAAAATAGACGTGGAGAACTGACTCCAGTAAGCTTTGCTGAGAAATTGCGGTCGAGCTGTAACCCCGCTCCTCCTTTTAGTTCAACAAGGCGAGGATAAGGCATGAGTTGAAGGCTGGTATTAGGCTTATCCGTCAAACCAAGGATAGCTGATGCCAGCACGAGGATTAAGATCAGTATTCCTCTCATCATTTACTTATTGCAAAACGATATCCTCAACGGCGAGGAGGCCTAACAGTATATATATGCTGGCCGATGGTGGTAGTTCCATTACGTGTTTCCGAATTATACAGAATAAAACATGTAACGTAGCACTTTAAAGGAGCAAGAAAATTACGGTATACTGGGTTCTCTGTTGATGCAATTTGTTTCATTAAACAAGTGACTGCTGCAACGATATTTTGTTTATCTGTGCGATGTAGTGGTGCGTACTCGAGAAGTAAGCCACAGATACGGACCTAAGAGGTTTATCACGCTGTGCACTACGCGTTTTGAGCATAGACACCTCTGAAGGGGTTCATTTGTCTCTTGAATTGAATGGAACATGGGACTGACAAAAACATACTATGGCTGCATCGGAGGTACGCCTACCCGGGTGAGGTGGCTTTCGGTATGTCTGAGAAGAATATTTTATCGTCCTCTCTGAACCCTATGTATAGCTATAAGGTCCTCACTAGAATTTAATAAGAGACACTTGAGGAGGGGTAGAGTGTGACTTCATGTTCACCGAACAGATACTGATGGATTGACAACGTATACACGAGTGTAAATAATCGAACTGCTTTAACAGCAGAGAGTAAAATAATATTTGGGATATGTTCACTGCATACACTAGTTGCATGCTGCTATTTGGCGTTACGGCGGCTATTTGAACTGCGCGACACATCAGGGAGGACCACTACAAATAGCAAACGCCCTGTACATTCGTTTTTGTACTTACGCATTATATACCCTTACTTTGTTAATCTATATACGCTTGCATAAAGCAAATTATTTCGCGTTGTGCACATCGACTTTGCTATTACTTATGCAAGTATATGAAACTGTAGGTGTAAGAATATCCATCTCATGCATAGCCCATGAAAAATTGTTCGCTTTCATGAGAAAGATCGATTTACTAGTAACATCGGTAGGTTTCCGTGTTAGTCGCTTTCTGAATCAATAGATAGATATGCTATGAAGATCAAAGACGCTTGAATGTACCCACATGTTTGTGAGGGTCACTGTATGTAATAATGTCCTCCTTCTGTTCTTCTGCTTCAGGTGATAATACATGATGTTTGATAATGTCTACTATATTAGAGCTGATTAAGGTACATGAACCACAGTGCAACAATAGACGCCTCGCTTATAAAGGTTTATGAGTATGTATGTAAGAGTATACGTTTAAATGCGTATTACTGATTTTATAACTCCTAATGAACGGTGAATGACTGACTTTGTGTGACTAGCGTGAAGTCCCACACAAAAGCTGCGGGACCATCTCTCTAAATCATAAAAATCATTTTGTTCGTCAAGTCATGCAACTGCCAAGTTGTTTTAACGGCAAGTGGTCCCTGTTTCCTAGGAACTACATGCAGTAGGCGGAGGGATCTACGGAGTTATGAATAATTTCAGTCGATCATACTAGAGTTGAAAGTCCATACGTAGTTTAATACAGCTTCATTTTCCTTGCATTCTGGAAGTTTTAGCATTTTCATCATCCTTACTTTCTTTTCTTGACATAAGCCTTGCCGTGTCTTGTCGACTTTTTGCACAAGTATACGAATGTATATCACCCATTTGTATATATCTTTCTTTATCCTATCGAACGAATCTGCATACATACCGCACACGACTAAAACATTTGTGACTGTTCTTTTCGTCGTATATTTTCATGTTGATTGCATACCACATGCTCATGCGTAAAGCCTCAATTGAATCCTGATACCCAGGCACATATTCACAAATGTGGACTAAGAGCTGTGTGCAAGGGTTGTCCCACACCGAGTATATAAGACAATGAAGCTTTCGTGTAAAATTCATTAAAGGATTCAATGTTTGCAATAATATCTGTTAACAGATGTGCTTTGCCGACGTGAGTGCCAGGAGCCATGTACGAGACGTGCGTAAAATGCCTGTTATGTGCATACGTATGTGCATGTGAGTATTATAAAATGTATAGATATGTCAAAATACATTTTGTAGATGTGTGCAATAGTGTGTGCCTTCTATGAGAAATGTGCATGTCAGTATCGCTACGAAGGACACAGTATCCAAGCGTATGTGCGAGCCCTGCATCGGGATAAAACTATATATCTACATCTATAAATTGACATTCAGTATCTATATACGGTGGTTGTATACACGATACATACGAGTATATGGTATATATTTTAAAATGTTGCGCACAGTGCAGTTCTACGTACAAACAATCAATCCGTCGGTATCAAAAACGTAAATGGGAAATATATCCAACATGATACCTGTTGCACACCAGTATCAAACATAGCAAACCTGTCCCACACATTTTGGAACCACATGAATATATATACTACATATATCACACGCAAGTTAACCACAAAACAATCACACGCCAAAGTTACAAGAATACCAAGGTTCAATCCAACTTCACCCATGTATACATACATAAAGTCTGGGACAAACATACGACATATCTCAATCAGTCGATACGCGACACCTATGTACGAAGTATGGTGCAAACATAGACACGCTATATTACATAGTTATGTGGCGTAAAACCCATGCTTGCAATATATATTCACAACGCAATCCTATCGCACAGAAAGCTTTTAATCGTCACAAATCATATACAAAAAAAACACATAAAAATAGATGCGCTATTGATTCATAGCAAATTCTCCTGTACAGGAGTGTGTTAACTACATAAAAATACATTAACTTACACATGGAAGTGGTAGTATGTTGGCTGGTAATGTACGTACACACGTTGCTTCGATACGGGGATGCCGTACGTCTCCTCTAGACAAGATCGACCTATACAGTAGCATACATATTCAGCGCAAAGGTGAAATCGTCAGAAACATCTGTTATTAAATGTAACCGATTCGACTAATTCGTGATTATTACTTGAATGATTAGACTTGGCACGGAAGAAATATACGGATTAAGCAAATACTACTGAAACGGCATGTTCAATACAGAAGTAAAGAAATCACCGGTAAACTCACGAGAATATTTGCATACGCAATTCATCTAAGCTTTCCATCAAGTTGGCAACCGGTGAAGAGAACGCTGGATGGTACTACCTTAACCACACATCCGTACAAAACCACGGTGTGCAATAACAAATAACAAAAGCGTTGATCGTTTGTTTACATTTTTTGAAAGATAAAACTTATGAACTGATAAACTGAAAGTACCGAAAATATTTATGTAATACATACAGGTTGTATAAGATAATTGTTTCGTACCTTTTTCCAGAATGTTGTTCAGCATTGGGAGAGAATCAACTGTTAGATCGCGGAGAGATCGAATAGACCGATCCATCACAATAGCCACACAATAACAATTCTCTGGCTGGATGCCATCCCACTTCTGTATTCATATGCATGCGAGATATACATTGGTATAGTGCGCATGAGCTCTGTCGTTGTACGCTTACGTATATAATGCTAGAACGACGTGCACCTCGTCAATTGATATGTATAATTGATGTAAGGCTACTTGACATTTGTAAGAGAAAATATTTCAACAAATTTGTGATTGCATATGTACTAATTTGTTTGAAATGACTTGACAAAGATTGTTTTGGACGTTGATAGACAACGGCACTGTTCTTCTCGTCGGTAAAGAAATATATAAAAATATAACATAAATTACAATGCACACCGAACATACCATATCCATGACCATGACGAATCCGGCAGAAGGATCGTCATCCCGTAGGATGACGCGATCAGCCTCTTTCGTCCCCTCAAGTATGTTGTAAACCCATGAGATTCTGGGTATTGCGTATGGTAGTTATATATACGTGCATATGTATGTATGCATGGTTGATATATCGTATATGTTTGGATACGAGAATTGGCAATTGCGTGATGTATATATGTATGTAGAAGCGAGCATATACCAGTACTTGCAAGCGTGATTGTCTGTTGTCCATTCACTGCCCGTGCAAACGTATATAGCTACACGTACAAGTTCATACACTCATGCACACTTACACATGATACCTAGAAATCGGCTGAGCTTCAATGAAAGGCTTTGTGGCGGTCTCATATAGATGTGGAGTCTCGGAAATTACAGTCATTTCTTGCATGCTGCATGGACATGGAGGAATGATATTGTATAAACAATATAAATGCCGGAATTTGTATGTACGTCTGCTTAGATGTACGTGTGTGTGAAGCGAGTATATACGTATATACATCTTATGGCTTTAGTTCTCAAGAAATCTTCTTTTCAAAGGCAGGATAGAGAAAAAAAAATGAGCACACTTGGGGGTCGAACACATGTATATCGCGGTGATAGCTCTTGTTAATGAATGCAACTGAGCCTCGGTAGCCGGACTAATGAGTAAGTCCAGACAGGCAGTTGCATTTGTAGTCACCAACGTGAGATAGTGTGCGCGTGTTTGTACATGTTGGTGTATTGCAGATATAATACAAATATCACCCTTGTTTGTACACACAATTATAACAATATAAATGCACTACCTGTACTTGCAAAAATGGGCATCAGTAGCTGGACATATGAGCGTTAACGACAGTCGGCTGTACTCGGGAGCCAGCAGAGCGGACATGTTGGTATAGATGTCGTTACATAACCCTACAGTCACTTGAGATAACGAAGCGACAACCCTGTGTGATGCGAATATATATTTTGATCGGCTACTTGGGGGCCAGAAGTTGTTTTACACATATTCAATTCTATGCTACGCCGTGTAGATACAAGTGAGTATAGATATATTCATGCAATCTAAACCACAATTACATGCTTACTCTTTTAACTTTTCGCACTCGAACGGGGGCTTCGACATTATCAACACTGCAGGTTGACCTTTCATGCTAAAATATAGCCAGCGCGTATGATTGAGAAAAATTTGAAGGATGTAAATAATATAACTCTAATTTGTGTATGTATTTGTATCAATCTGTTTGTCCTGTGAAGCAACTAAGCAACAACGATATGTTACGCACGTCCTTGTACACATTTATTACCTCTCTGCAATATAGTATTGTGAGACATTGGACAATAAAGGCAAATATAACCGAGACATAGAAGAAAAATGCACATATGTCGCATGAACATACAGATGTAAACAATGCTTGTAAACACCTTCCCCGGAGAAAGCAAGACTTTATGTCAGGAACTTCTTTCAGTACAGACTCAAACACAAAGTCTTTCGCTATCTCCTGAGGAGAGACGGGTATAGCGTCGGCTACTACTTCCTTGGACATGTTCGAGAGAAAAATGAAACAGCACACACGACCTAGTGATCGACGAAGAACAAGATAGCTTCAGTGTCGCGTTCGTTGTGTATGTTGTTGAAGGTGTTATAGTATTGTATGTAGGGAGACCATACACGACGCATTATGTTACTTGTGTTCTCCTTACATTCTTTGTTTACATGTCACGTGTCACGTGTCACATGTCATGTCAGTCGGCAGACAGGTCTGACATGTCAACGATGGTGTTTAGCAGAGGACCATCACTTACGATGCATCAATCAATCAATCAATCAATCATCATCTAAATATTCAAAAGGAAATGCAGTTAACCTAAATATGGTTTTGGTTCTATTTGAAATAATATCTGTATATTACAAAACTATTATGCAATCTCATCGTCTTGGACTAGACAGAGACTTTGTTATAATCAAACCTTGAACAGGAAGGATACTTGTGAGTGATTAAAACATAAGGTATTGAACATTGTTTGTTTCATTTAACCCTTTTACTAAAAGTATATTCTCGTTGGCATCTATTATGTGCCTTCGTCACGTTTTAAAGTGCTTTGTTTCTAATCTAGTATACAATAATAGACTTGTGGCATATAAAAACATGAGATACTTCCAGTGAAAACAATATGGATTATGGTAAGAGAATTGGTCTTGTAGGACTCTGTCGAGTGGGGCTGTTCAGGGGGATAGAGGTCAGCGATCGAGCCAGATCGTCAAAAGCATTCAGCAAAAGCATTCAGCAACTTTAAAAAGGTACTACTAATTCGTCACAATTGCAACAGCTGTACGGTACACGCCGGCCACATAAAAGCCACTCATCCGTTTCTCTCTACAACGAATTCTCATCGGGCTCTTCAATCAGTGCTTTCGGGTTCATGGATCATAAGCTGCATGAAATTTCTTTAGACTGTGTTCCAGGAGCATCAAATGTAACTGTGGCGGACGCGAATGGGGCTGGAAATATGTACATGTGGATCGACGTAGACGGTATGTCCTCACAACACCAGCTACACGACAGGAGTAAGAATGACTTGCCCCGTCCTTTTGAATCCAACAAGTGTGGCTATTATGAATCAAGTGTGCCTTACTTCACTTATCGCACTAGTGTTTCATTTGCAAGTGATTATGAGTACTACTTAACGAAGTGATCTCTCTGTATTAGTTAGATTCATGATCATGATGGTGTTACATAAAATACATGCGCATGTGTGCCGCCCGTACGTGGAATTTAATCACAACACACTCTTCATCACTGTACTATCACAGTTTTGATGAAATATCATGCCATTTGAATCAAATATGTTTTGATACATCCTGGTATATATATATACCTCTGTATATTGTTGTGATTATGAGTACTACTTGATTAAGTAATCTCTCTGTGTTTGTTAGATTCATGATCATGCTGGCGTTGCATCAAATACATGCGCGTGTGCGCACATACGTGTAATTTAATCACAACCCCGCTCTTCATCACCGTGCTATCTCAGTGTTGATGAAATGTCATGCCATAAGAATCAATATGCTTTGAGATATCCTGATATATGCACCTCTGTATAATGTACAGAATATGCAAGTACCTCACTAAATGCTTTTCACGGAGCCAAACAAAGCATGTTCAAGATATTAAACAAAAGGTGTTTTCATACACCAGCTTTTACTTGTTGGAAACTATCACAACAAAGAAGGAAGGTACAAGTGTCTCCTGCACTATATACTAATGAATACATTGCAGCTGCTTCTTGTCTTGCACTATAGTAGACCGACATTCAGGAAAACCACAGTAGAACAACCATTTAACCCCTGACACAATCCAACTATAGATATCCACGACAACATCCACACATGCCCCATCATGGGATACGATATGTCGATGGACAACAAAGTTCTGCCATAAGCAAGGAGCAAGTGCATAGGGTTAGTAGTATAATCGCACTTCTTATTACAGTGGGGTATGTGGGTTGCGTTTATATGCATGGGACCACAGCAGCATTTACTGCGACAGCATTCACATTGCAACGTAGGTTCAATGTTACTGCTTTATATGTTACCAGGGGCCAAACTCATTGTGTGCGCAGTCGGCTGTCACCAAGATGAAAGATCAGGGTATAATTCTAACACTAGGAATATGGAGTAGAAAACTGTCAGTATACCATCCTTGCGCATTTCAGTTTGTCTCTATGAATAGTTGAAAGAAGTCCAGGAGTTTACACTAAGTTGAGGCTATTGGTTGTTAATATGGAGAAGTCCAAGAGTTATATCCAATATTTCTCATACATAGAGGTAAATTCTCTTGGCCCAGTTGTTATTTTGCTTACATATACAGATCTCTGTGTATCTACATCCAAGGAACTTGACCCGTAAAAGTTGTCTGTAATGGTTCCGCTACATAGCATACCATATACATCATACTATGGTCACTGATATCGCTGTCGATGAGATGGAATAAAGCAGCCAAGTCACTTGACATACGCGCACAACTCAGGTAGGTTCAGTGCCGTCTACTTTCGCAGACAAAAGCCAGCGGTATGTTTGAATCTATCTACTAGTTTGAATCTATCTACTACGAACTAGCAGTGCTGTGGGCATTAAGTACGTACATCAGTGTATATGATTTACAACTGTGCATAGGGTGGATACGTAACCACATTCTTGCCATACGCCTGCATGTTTATAAAACCTTAATAAATGCAATATCACAACTCAAATTCTTGAGAATTCTGCTAACCACCACACAAGAAGAAGCCGAGGCGGTAGGGACAGTGTTGATTCAACGAGGGCGATGAAAGGAATTCGCGTTGCGTTAGTTATGCGATCACGTACATTCTAACACCCACCATTACCGGTGGAACTGCGGGCACACAAACTCTACAGACATCGTAAGAACAAGTGCGGCTGGATACCCATGGGAAGAGAGGCCTGAGAAAAATCATTCTCATACGCACAGATATGCCTACGCGAACACGCACGTGAACAAGAGAGGCCATTGCTTTTATGTACATGTGTTTTTATGTATATTTTAGATTCTACTTCGAGTTATTCTCCAAAGAAACATCGTCCTCACTGTCATGATTTTTTTACTTGCTATTTTGTATACATATGTATATAGCTGTATGTTAACGTTAACAACTTGAAACTTTCACTATCAACCAAAAGACAGCAGGACCTGGACGCACAAAGGTGTGATCTACTCAATGAGGAAAACATTTCTGACAAGCATACAAACAATCGTATATGAAGGTAATACATCCACACATGCATATCATACTTGATGTATACACAGATTACGAGAAACAATCTTTTACTGATTTAACTATCCCAGATCATTCTAGAAATCATATGCCGGTCACATAAATTCTCTTTTCCACAGCCACGTGGTATTTTTACACAAGTTTTAAAGCTGTTCATCCTCATCACCAAATGTTCAATATCTACAACAAAATGATTCACTCGCTACTGTCTGGCGTAACAAAACGTTTGCCACTGTTGTTTCTATTATATATAGCCAAAATGCCACACTTACTACTCCAGAGCACTGCTATATAGCGTTATGCAAATAGAATATTTGCTCTTCAGATGTTAAGTACATTGTTTCTTGCCCACTCTTGGTAGAGTCAAACAATATTTAATTACTAGTTACGCATGTCCGCACGTATAGCAATAGACACGTAGACACGTATTGCTGTGTCAGACTATATAGTGATGTCACAACAAATCTTACTTATCTCAAACTTGAGAGAATCATCAGGAATTGCAAAGCAAAGATTAATTGTGAGAGAAAGCAAGTACTGACATGAATACTGTTAAGAAAGAAACGCGCCCGGTATCTGCAACAATCACGCACGTGATTTATTTAACAGAGTGTTTGAATTCCTTGTTGCATCAACTTGTAAGGAAATGGAAATAGTACATGTTCGAATACATGGTCTCCATATCTTCATTTTCGATAGTACGTAGGTGGGAATTGTACTGTTCTACCGAGCATATAGTATGTATGGTCTGGAATTCTTCACTTGTTCGGTTAAACAATTGGTTGCACACACGCCGCTTCACTCCAGCATTTTATCCGGAATTGTTATCAGTATCGCATTTGTGCTAATTTGCATGACATAAACATCAACTTCACATGACTTGTTTTTCTTCAAGCCTTATGAACGCAAAGTATAACTGCAGTACAGCCTGTCGTCTGTCTGGCTGTCGCTGTACTTGTGAAATGTTGATGATATTATCATGAAAACCGTTTCCAAATTGTCAGCGAATCACATCGGCGTTCTCAGGTGCTCCTCTGGTCGCTCTTTCACCAAAACAAAGCACAGTACCAACTTTATGGCAAAGAAAGTGAATAGTGGATACATTTTGATGTTTGACGACGATAATATTCCTGAACTGTATGTGGTAGATAAGTTTGTGAAAGCTCTTGCAATAAACACAAGGTATGATCGCGCGTTTGCGTGCACATTACTATTACCCTCACGTAGATCCTATCATTAGCAAAACACAAATGAACAGCAGTGATGATGGTATAGAATCAAGTAGACCAGACTCTTTGTGAGTATGATCATATAGCTAGTACGCAATTTATTTGCGGCAACTAGATTTTTCATGAAACTGTCTTATTCCAACGAGCAGGAGGAATCTCTCTCTAAGAGTCTTGTAGCAGCATTCATATTACAAAATGGCACAATAAAAATTCAACCTCAACGATCTTAGCAATTACACTCTTCTTAGCGATGGATCTTGTTTATTGGATTTTAGGGTATAATGTAGGGAAAGCAAATCTTTTCAAATTCGACTAGTCCATGAGATGCACGTTTACATCTCAATATTCCCCGCGATAAGAGTTATTATGTCTTGTAAACGGAAGAATCACATAGTCATATTTATGGATTGAAACTTTATAAAGTATTGGTACTATATAATAAACATGCGCCGCATATCACATATAAACCAACTCTAATACAAGTTTGCTCAGTTTTGTATCTGTTGCTAGGTGTATAGAGTTTTATGTCACAATAGTTGTCTGGTTTTACTCGAAAAATCCGTATACGACAGACTTGTGAGCCCAAAGTGCTAGCGAAAATGTGACGACATCAGAACCCATAGATACCTCAGATTTTTACGCTGGTTTTAAGGGAGTGCGTGCCTATTGTCAAGAATTGATGATAAGATGTATTAGAGAATATTATTTATATACTTGTTGAGTAGTGATGTTTGTTACATCGGAACACGCAAATGTCAAGCGTTTGGTATACTTAGGAATCGATCAGATGGGTAGTATATAAAAGGCGGCCCTCGGTGCAAGGAGTTGCAATTAATGTGAAACTGCACCACATATACTCGTTTCTGTCTTGATGCTCAACATAGATACGGTTGCAGATTTCCCGGCTGTATACGTACACCTCAGACGGCTTTATACGTACACCTCAGACCAATCACTCATGATGACTGAATATCCGTTCCTGCTTCACACACTATATTGTGGTATGAAAAATAGAAAAAAGAGAGAGATCCGCAGTGTACCAATATTAATCAAGTTGTAAGACTTTTTATATTGAGTTGTAGTTTGAAGTAATACCCGTGCGCAGACTAATTCATGATTAAAACTTTGCGTAAGACTATTGTTGACGCATTTTACAAAAAATCCCAAATGGAAAGAGTTCATTTCATGGAAAGAACGAATTTGTGGTTCAATCGCGCTTCTTGCATTGCTTTTAAGAGACTCGATGTACATATCATTCCGATTTCCCTGATTGTAATATAGACTTGGATACTCAAAAGTAGCTGTAGATTTGCTATCGCTATAATAATCCACATCTATCTGACTGGATGTTTGCCTCAGCGGTGACAAGAGCTTGTGTCATCCGTGCACCACCTCTGTTTCTTATAGAAATCGACCTATTTTGCTGTAAGCTTAATTTACTATTAAACGGTTTCGTATCACGCAATTCCAATAGTTACTTTGGTGTGATCCTTGAGTTAAACATGTATCACGCAATTATAATAGCTACTTTGGTGTGATCCTCGAGTCTAAGGAGTTCATTAGTGCGTAGATTTAATGAATATATATACATCTATTGTATTTGTGGTATGTGTATGCAAGCGAAGGCTCAGTACGTTAAGCTGCTGGGAAGGCTTGCGTGAAAGCAGTGACCACACGCCTGTATGAATTTACAGCACGTGCTTTTGGTAAGATTGTAAGTATAGTAAAGGCTTTCCCATGCATCTACTGAGAGCGAGCTCGTTTGCACACCTTGGACACTAACGCAGTAAGTATACGAAGATTGCAAGAAAATAATAAGGGAAAAGCTCTGCATATTGTACCCGACGAGATAGATGTATGATTACACTGGGACTGGTAAAGATTATTATGTGTATCCAAAGTATTAGAATATAGTTCTGTTAGATTAAGACAGATCTACGTTTTCCTTCAAGAGAATTGACAATGGTGTCTACTAAATAAAATGCTACATGAAGGACCTTTCCATCAAGATTTTGATATACTTCTCTAGTATGTAAGGAAATGTTTCCAACATTGGCATTTGAGATAGTTTCATGTCGCCTTGTATATTATCATTAGGCTTTGAAGAGTTCCCAGTCTAATGTGCAATCATGAACTAGTGTTAAACCGTATACTTCTACCAACGCAATTGTGTAAACGAGTTTTCAAGTGGGAAAACTAAAACCAAGCCACAAAACGTGCCATGAAAACACCATTGTACAATCCTTGATACGTCGTGGTTGGAGGTAGTAGATACGAAAAATGATTTCAACAGGGAGGACCGAGCACCAAGGTTTAAGAACGATTACAATATACAGCAATCACAGGGATATCTATACACTACGGCCTGGGATGCATATATACATTCATGTCATCTCGTAAGAAGTTTTTGTTCTTTTGCACCGAAATGTATGATTGGCAGTAAACTTTACTCGCAGTTTCAAAGCTGTAATTGCATCAAATAGTAAGGATAACAGTGATATTGTTCGAAACCAACGCATATAACTAACCAACGTGGAGTGCCTTCGATCAACTCGAATGTCATGATCTTGCCACATATTGTAAGATTGATGACTGCTTGGTACAAACATCCGAGTGACATGAGTATCTACGAGATCCATGTCGTAGTGAGCAGTTGTCAAATCAACTATTCTAGGAGGTTTCATACCATTTCTCGACTCATCCACACAAAATTGTCGAGCGAACTGGGTTTGTGCACTAAACGTAGAGACGACGATTCGGGCAAGTTACTCACGGCCTGATTCTAGCTGTATTACGTGGAAGACTATCCCAGGACTGTACGCGATCCGATCATTAACTTCTCGGGGCGTTCCGAAAGTTGATTATAGCCACTAGAGTAGGAAGTCATGTTTGGGGGTCTAGGGGATGCTTCTTTGAAAGCTGCTGCCCTGTTATTCTCAATTCTTTGACCTTCAATGTCACTACGTCGACAAGGGTAGGGGTAGCCCAGTATCAAAAGACGGGCTGGTCCGTCTTCTCCGCAGAGCTGTTTGTGGGCCTTGCATCACCCGCTACACCATTCGGAGCTGCGTAAGGGTGCTTAGTTGATTAATTCAGTCATGGGCTAACAGCGCGTTGAGCATGCGTTGTACGTGCAATCTTGTTACCGACCATTGTAATTCTGGTCTGTGCTATGGTACAGAGGTGAAGTGTGAGAATTGTACTTTAGAGCTTCCATGGCTGTCGATTGATTGTGGCTAAACTGTGGATGTTGTCGGGAATGCTGAAAGTACATTGGTGAATACATTGCGTCCGATTGTGACAGAGACTGCGAAATAGCAGATGATGAACGCATGACAGGTTGTCGATCGGATTGTAGAGAGAGATGTGAAGAGGAATGAATTTCGGAGTGAACGTTCTCGTTCAAGAGTTGAAGATTATCTGACTCCCGAAGGCCTCGGGTACCTGGCCCTCGATAAGCTCCAGGTGGATGCCAATTTTGATTATTGTCCCACCTACCATACGCAAACGGACGAGATCGATTGTGTCCGAATTCCTCCATTGAACGGCTAGGTACTCTACCGGGTCTACGAAATTAAAAGCAAAATTTTTTACTATAGTGCTGAAAAAGAAGTCAGAAAAATACTAACTGCTTAAGACGTCTTCCAAGGACGTATTTTGGAAACGTTGTATTTCATCCAACGTACCTGTTTTGCGTATCTTGTATGTGACGAAAGTTATCTTGGTGATACGGACGTTGTTCACCATATTGACTATATCGACCTCCTTGATCAAGATACCTGCCATATTCCCCGTTGTTTGTATGATCACATTCTCTCCCAACACTTTTATTACGTGGCGCAGTCCCCGTGGCTTCACTCATCAAGCCGTACATGATGGCTGGAGGTTGTGGTGGCCAAGGTTCAATGCGTTTCAAACTATACCTGTTTCGGCGAGATCCATCTTGTCGTCTATACTTTTTCCATCGAAGCTGTGCTGCAAATGCTTTGCGGAGAGCTTTCCCCACAACTGCACAGCATAACAAGGTAGGTCACCGAAAGGAGTAAGATAAGACTCACAGAATTTACTTTACTTTCAATTACTTTCTACTCCCATGGCTATCAACAGAATATTTGATGACAAATAATTTGAATTTAGCAATTTTACATCGACCCCACAACTTGCCAAAACTAACAAAAAAAGCAACCGTGTATGGGTTTCGTGATAGATTCATGTGTATTCATACGTCACGGAAAGATAGACATTGGATTTCAAGGTTTGCTTTCGAAGTTTCGTCTATATATAAACCCTGCACTCTAGCCGAAACCAACTATTAAAAGTTGCACTTACATAGTACAACGTATCAAAACAAAGGTAGATGGATAAATAAACGGCGAGAAGGAGTACAAAAAGACTTTTTAAAAAATGCATACCAGCTTTTACTTTGTCGGCCATTCCTGCTTTGTATCCGGAATGCTCAAGAATTTCTTCACAACAAAGCCATACCATTGAGCTATCCTCATCAAGAACCTCAAAGCATTGTGTAAACCTAGTCGACAAGACGATTAGTATTGCACTATCTACATTTGCTGCCGACGTAGGCATTGTTGCTTTTTATCACACGCACCCAACTAATTCACTTTGTTTGCCTATGTGCATGCATGCATGTGTGTGTGTGTGTGTGTGCAGTGTGAGAGCGACGTCTTACCACCAGGTTACACAGCGAGCACAGAACAGCTCTGTATTAACCTAACAAACGAGTTCCCGTTGAAGCCTCGTCCGCCCCCCTCCCCCCCTCCGCCCTTCAACCCGCACATCCCGATGTCAGGGTTTTTATAAAACGAAAACATTCAGATATTTACAGTAATAAAACTACAGCAATCTGCAGGCAGTCAGGTAGGCAGGCAGAGTAGCCGTATCAACATCCACACACACACGCACACAAAGGAGAAGAGGACACACGACACGTTCACTCACCGGTCGATCTCTCGCTTACATTTCTTTTGTTTTAGGTTTTTTATTAATATTATTGTTGGTGTAGTATGTTTTGGAGTCAAGTGTGATGTGTTTTCACCATTATCTTGGGCTGGTATTCGTTCCTTATGCAATTAGATATTCGGATTCAAGGTTTTGTTTTTCGTTTTTCGGCAGAATGGAACTTGTGGTATTGCGTTTCCGGGGCCGTGGTCCGCGAAAGAAGAAGATAGAAAAAGTGTAGTAAATACAGTCTGGCAAGAATGGATGATGATGAATACCTGTACTCAAAGGAGCGCAAGTGGAGTGAAAGAACCAGTTATTATGTAGGACTGTATTGTATATGGTCAAGCTGAATTATACCCATCTCTTAGCATCATCATCTAATTGTATGTGGTCAAGCTGAATTGTACCGATCTCTTAGCATCATCATCTACCGGGTTCCGACCCATAACTTGTTTTTAATCAATGAGAGAGGAGGCAGAGAAGTAGAGAAGAGTGAAATGAGTTGGTCTCAAAAGGTCATTCCTTGTTTATTGGTGCCTGTCGCCTTTGCAAATCAAAAAAGAAAAACCGGGAACTCGTTGGAGGAAGAAGGAAGGCGGGACTGGGTTCGAGAAGGGAAGTTCTTTAAGAATGAGTGAATACATGAATGAAATGGGTGCGACTTTAGTACAGTCTGTGGTTTATCTTTAGGAATGAATGAGTGAATGAATGAATGAAATCGGTGTATGTGGTTTGTAAGTGGTGTCTGTGGTGTGTGTGGTCGTTATGTGTGGGTGGGTGTAAGAAATGGGTATGACAGCAGTATAATGTTGTGTGTTTGAGGGTGTATTTGAGGGTGCAAGTGGTGTTTGTGTGCGTGTATCGCTGCGGCTGGTACTGACTTCACCTGCGACCGAGCGACCAACCGAAAGATATGCCATATGAATTTCCGAATCAATGATTAGAACCAAACACCCGCTTTAATATTCAGCGTTACTTAAATCAACCTTGTGATCTCTGTTATATTGTTCTACATATTACAGTTTTAGTATCTGCGAGTGCCCGTACTTTACGGTAACCTTGAGTTTAGATGATTTCAATGTGTCAAAGAACGAACGCCTTACATTTATTATACACGCCAACAAATAAAAACATCGATCTCGTAGGTACTTACTTACTTGATACCTCTGCTTTTGCACGGGTGTTGTTAGTGATATCGCTTACATTCTTAAGATTCTAATTGTTTATACGTTGTAATGACGAACACATTCCGTAAATGATGTGTATGCATGTATGGAATAATGTGATTATGATGGAACGAATTTACCCGTCTGTCTACAAAGCATTTAGTGATATGCAGGGTACCGATCGACCTAGCCTTATATTAAGTTATTGTATTTATGTGACATGTTAACCAATTTATCTGTGTTAATAGTAATGTATTTGGAAATAAATTTAGTCCTTTATCATACAACGTGTAGTAATGTGCTATATTAAAATCTCTCGGCTTGCATGGGGTCACTACTACTAATGTTTGAACACCGCTTTCCTAACTCTGCTGAAAGGACGTCGAACAAATTACCACTATGGTGTTCATTTCAGGTTTTTTTTATCAGTCGGTGCATAAAACACTTAATGATAGGGATACCACTCTATTATATTTACTCATCGATGTCAGCCACTTCCGGGTAGATTTACATAAAGATGAGGGTAATTCCAGTCCTCAGCCTCTCATGGTCTTACTTGAGAAATTAAACAACTTTCAGAAATCCAGCCGACAAGGTTGTCTATGATGGAACAGTTTGAGCAATGACGTATGTCTGTGCGTTAATAGTATACTTAGGTTTTTATGAGAACATGAAGCATCGACTATTAAATATCTTACAATTAGACATTGCGCCCTCTATGATAGAACACGTCAAAAACATCTGGCCAACCTGCATTTGCAGTATTACATGGAAGCACCATAAGTTGCGTATATGGAAACAACAAAGAGAATGATAGTGCTTATATGTGGTTAAAGTGGTGCGCATTGGCATCATCTCCGTAGTTCTTCATCCCCATAATATATACCGAAAAACGTCATACGCTCGATAGCCCTGTCTTTGCGAAGGGATGAAAATCACACCCGTTCTTTCGCTGCCTGAAGAGGTGCTGTGATGAGATTAGACACGCTATATTGTGCTCCACATACTCTTCAGGTACAGACATACCATGTTTGTATATAGCGTTGATATAACTTACATATGAACGCATAATGTGTGGATATTATACTTATTGTACTTACTGACTTGACATTACGTCGGGATATTTTTTTTCAATTTTATGCGGCGTTTGTATAACGCAAAACCACATTAAATATTAAGGTCATGCTATACAAAATTCTGTGTCACACATAAATAAGCTTTTGTTGTTCGCCAAATATACCATCATTGGCGTTGTGTGTTTATATCATCTTTCGATCACAGCTTGTGACAAACAATTCCATATTTAAAATCGATGCTGCGTGTGTACGATAAGTACGCCCCTTTACAACAGTCCACTTCTTTAGTGGTCCTACTAAAAACAAGACACACAAGACCTCTCAACAGTATTCCAGGAACATAAACCGATACTTCACCAGCATGATAAAGTGTTGCAGGTATTTATTAACACATTGTTCAAGGTAATATCTTGGACACTCAGCACAATATCTGGCATGATTTTGAGTTGCCTGGCACGCTCATTTTCATTCGTATTCAAAATTACTATGCGTCGTACTCGAATCTTTTCCTCGTGCGCGTAGTTCTATATTCTTGCTTGCCGAACTTACTTGTGTATATACGACTTGATACTTGTGTATAACTATGCGGTACAATGCTATGAATCGAGAGCAATAATATGTGGTACAATGCTATGGATCGAGAGCAAGAAAATGTATAGATGGACTAATTTAATACTCAGGCACCTCTCACGTTACTATTTTGCTACGACTGGTGATACTTTCGATACAGACTTCCACATGATCGTATCAGTGAGTGACACATGGAATCAGCATAGTGTGTTTACGGCTTATATATGTATATATATCAACAACCAAGTTCCGTTTAAATGTCTAATTGCACACACACCCACACACACACCAATAACGCCTCATGTATACAAGTACACATGGTGCACCCGCCCTGTAATGTGTATGTTGACGCTCTTCACCTGTGTTTAAACATGTGAGGTTTTTATATCAAAGTGTATGCTTTAATAGCCAGTTATTATTTAATAAGTATCTGTTTCTGTTCGTTGTTTAAGTGCGTGCATCAGGACAAGAAATAGCAAATACAGAGAGACCCAAAAGTAACTGATTATCCACACTACTGACGGATTGCCACAAATAACGACAAGAAATAGATCGTTTCAATCTGTATTTGTCGGCTCGTGGTAGGTACACAACTGTCATTGCGATTCTCGATCAAAGATTTCGGACTTGAGCATTATTCGTTTATTGCGAAATTGCTCGTTATTGTACAATTGTAGCATAAACACAACCCTCGCGCGTGTAATTTTTACCAAACTTTCACACACATTGGTTTTCCCAGAATTATTTTAAACCTTCATATCCATATGCATCACAAATGGGAAGGGCGTAACACTCTTTCGTGCTCTAACGGACACATACAAGCTCATAGATTACGCAACCGACTAATATCAGTTTGACGAATATATTATGATGTGAAAATGTAAGCGCTCGCTGTCCTCCCTTTCCCATGTTTATAAATAAAAATATATTACACTTGCCAATTTATGAATATCTTTTCGACATGTAGGTTTACATAAGTACAGTTCAATCATTACAATGTTCTACATATGCAATGAACGAAATGTAAGTACTAATTGCTACGTAGACAATTTCATGTAAATGTATATTATTTTTTACTAGATATCCTTATACATTGAATTGCGAAGTAACGCTATTGTGTACTTCATACTGATATACAGAAGACTATACGTCGTTGTTACACATCTCGTGCTTTTATAGGCGGACGTATATTGACAGGAATGTACCAATTACATTTGCCGTTTGTCTTACAAAGATATATAGGCAGCCAGAGACGTATTTAATACCGCCCCTAAGTACCGCCTGCGCCGAACACTGGCCTTCCCGAACGCCAGGTTCGAAGGTTTTATCATTACAAAGACGGAAAGTGATAAATCGTAAACTTGTATTTGACCTAATGAGTATTGTTAAGTATCCAGACTATGACACAAGTAGTGCTGTACACAAAATATCAAACTGACCAGGTCGAGACGCTTTATAACATATGTACATCTATTATTTCATGGTCTGTCGTCCTGCATGCATTCGCTTTGTCAGTCCAGAACTTTGGACTTTCAACAAAAGAAAGTTGCTTATACTTTTATACTCCTATTCTTTGAAATGACCGATGTGGTTTCTTAGTAGAACATGACAGGCGATGATCCTCCTCGAACGGTTTTTCCCAGCGTCTCGGCTACCTCTGCTCGTAGAGACGCTGCTGTTACGGTTCTACAATTTGTCAGACTCAAAATCGCCTGATACAGAACCTAGGTCGCGGGCAACGTTGTCACCGACGCGGAGATACTTTAAAGAAATCTGTTCTCGGGATGGACGTGAGGGTGATAGATTTTGACTATTCTGGATGTGATAGTTTTTGATCATGCCTTTCGTTTGCCCTGTTGAGTGAAAGGTTGTTGTCTTCGTAAGGCGAGATCCAATCGTTATTGAGTGTACTTTTACCTCTATGCATTGCAGTCCAATTGTTGTAAGGATGTGGTCGTTCGTAAGGGTGCTTCCTCTCACCATTGGGTGCGTATCGCTGTGTCTCTGTAGGACGCCTAGACAGAACTTGGTTTAGGATATTCGGTTGTTCAGAATTGGACAGTCTTTGTGGCGTGGGAGACGATGATGAGGCTGATACGGTTTCTTCTGATGCATTAGCACCTTGTGAATAAGCCTTTGGCTCTATGTAACCGTTAAGAGAATATATACTACCTGTTCGTGCTTCTTGCTGTTGTGATTGACTAGTGTGTACATGTGAAAGAGTAATGTTCGGCCGACGGAGGTCAAATTGAACGTTATCTGTATCTAAATTCGTCCCAGTATATACGTCATGCCGTGGTTGGGGGCGCTTCCAGTCCAAACGGCCTTGCCTACTTTCATAGTGATTCGATGCCGTATAGTATCGAGATCCCGGATGAATCTGCCGGTTGGTATCCCATGGCAGCATAGTTTCGTTTAATAATCCGAAGTTTTCGTACCTAACGGCTGATGTACCCGTGCTTCTTTCGCTTTCATATTTGCGAGTAATAAATGAAGCATGAGTTTGATAACAACCGACTAGGTCAATCAATACGGAACATTTAATGCAACAGAAACGCGCGAAATGTCTACCACCATTAATACTAACCTTTCCCGTTCGGAAGCATGGTGTCGGGGGTTCATAGCAGTTGTGGATCTTGTGTATTCAGGTTGGCCGGAAAATTTATAGTATGGGTCAAAGTTATCTTCATAGGTCGTATGATTTTGTCGGTACCGGGCTTGTGAATCGCCTCGACTATATTCACTATTATAGTGTTTGGGAGGATCAGAAAACTTGGGTGACGACCTGGGGTTGTCTGCAAGTTTCCTATTATCGTTGACTGTGCCAGTACAGGTGCTCATTAAACCATACATGATGGCAGGAGGGTTAACAATTGGCCAAGGATCAATAGGCTTGAGACTGTACAGATTTCGCCTTGATCCATCACTTCGTCTGTACTTTTTCCATCGAAGCTCAGCACCAAAGGCCTTGCGGAGTGCTTTCCCCACAACTGTACAAGGACGGGGAGTAATCTACAATTTAGACCAGGTGATAGGTCAAGAATAATATGAAACTAACTAATTCAAACTGTGTAAAAGATATCAATACTCACATATAGACCGGCGAGGGTTGAACAGCAACAACGCATCGCTTCACAACAAACAAAAGGTACATCAATACTACATACCTGCTTTAACTTTGTCTGCCATGTCTGCATTGTAGCCAGAGTGTTGGAGGATGTCTTCGCAACACTTCCAACCTAAGGAACTATCTTCATCAAGAATCGCAAAGCATTGTGTAAACCGAGTTGATAGTACGATTAATATTGCGCTATCTACGTGTGCGGATGCGACTGCAGCCATTGTATGTATAAATTATATATAATGGGCACTGATAGAACGTTATACTACACCAAAATGTGTGCGTGTAAATAGAAAACTTCATTTACACATGGTTATATTACCAACGAGAATTTATTTTATATATTTAGGATTGTAACATTTGTCAATAGAGACACACAAAGCTAGCCAACCACTAGATTCAGAACATTTATGTTGAAGAGTTTCTATTTTCAATGTAGTTCTTCGCTCTTGTTCACAGTCTTCGAAGGTTGTGCAATTCAAAAAGGTGTGAACAACTGGACCAAATACGCAAATATACTTCCGCCAGGTGGATCTGAACAAATAGAACACTAGATAAGATAAATCCAAGTGCACATGGCAATCAGTGATGATAGTTTCACGGAGGAGACGCCCGTGCCAGGTTCCTCCGAAGGCACCAAATGAACACACAGTATAGGGCATTCAACTGTGATACTTACAAATGAACACACAGTATGCGGCATTTAATCGAAGTACTTACAAATGAACACACAGTATTGAGCATTTCAACGTGAGCACAACCCCACGCAGCGGACCTAACCTCAAACACTCGCTGACCCAAATGCCTATCGAATCGATCCACGCGATAGGTGACGAGTAGGCTTCCATAATTTTAAGCATTAGTATTGGATATCTGAGAATAAACCAATAAATTTCATTTTCTATTTTTAATGTGCACAAGTTCCGTTTCTTCGATGGTTAGATTTCCTTTCTATTGATTTATCTTGTCTAGCTATTTTTAGTTAAACCAATCCTCTATGTTATAATTCTATCACGCTGCGAGTTTAGAATGATGCCGAGATGCACATCAAGTACAGATGCACAGTAAATACAAACAACATTCTCACATCTGCACAGTGTGATGCTCTGAGTTGCTTCGTTTCCCAGCTTCTCCACTGCTTTTGCTTGCTCGCTTGCTTGCTTGTTTCACACACGTACGTCCATCGCGTTTTAAAAACGGCCTGCATACCACCTGCCAGCAAAAACATCATAAACACAACGTTGGCGGGAGGGAGCCTTCTTGCCTATGGCATTGCCTGTGTTTACTGGTTACAGTTACTCTCGTTCCGCTTTTCGTGGTCTGGGAGCCGTTGGCCCTGAACACCAGCGCTGTAAGTTGGTACCAAACTTGTACATAAATTATATGCAATGTAAGTTGTTTCGACGTTGACACTTGCAGGATTGGAACCCGCCAACTTATTAATTAGTCTATGAGCAAGTACTGCAAATTGCGGCTATCATTAATGGCAATTTGATAGCCAATAAATAATATATAGAGAATGTACACCCCGATAAAATCAATTATTATATCATGTGTGAGTCAATAAGGTGATGAAAGTTGTGGATTCATACTCAGTGGTGTCGCGCTCTTAGTGCATGTGGCTTTAGAGATGACTCTGGTTGCACTTTCCACCTTGACGCCAATAACGTTATACTTCCGGGAATGTTCTTATGGCTTGATGTTCCTTCCTCCGGCACTTCAGGTGTCAAGTTACAGACAGACTGGCTGTTGAAAACTAAAAAAAAATACTATAGGACCGTTCATTGTTCTTACGTTTGCTGGTTTTTCATGAATATTCATTCATGTGATATAGTGATCAGTGAGGATGGTTATCGATTATGTTCTTTTTCTCCAAACATTCTACGCAGTCGTTACCGTGTAAAAATTCGCCATTTCTTTGTGTAAACTGATAACAAGGAAAACCGAGGGTGTAAATAAATGTTATTATTAGGAGTGCCTTGGATTCACATAACTTGACACTATTTGAGTAAATGCTGTGTTCAAAGATTACAATTTGATTATGCGAAACAAGCTCGAGATGGAACTTTAACTATGCTTTCTTGTAGTATGTTAAACCCAAATCGAATCCTTTCCGCGTTGCGACACATACGAACTTGCACGGCAAAAGTCAGACCTATGTTTTACACTTGATTTATCCCATTGAAGCCATGTTGTCCATGGCAATGCAAAGTACCCAAGGATATCCCTCGTCCTACGGGAATAAAAGCAATAATTTTAGCAATCCAATTTTGGATTTCGGTATGAAAACGCGTGTTTCGATGATAGCACCTCGTAGTTTGGCTGCTTTTTTGATGTGAGAATGCTGTGAACTGAAATGTGAACATCGGGGAAAAACAAAGACGTCACATTTAACAATGACTTCACTACATTTACTTATGCGTATTAAAGTATACTTGCTGAAAACATGATACAATCAGTTAAATTAAGACATAAGTTCTGCATGCACTCCATGAGCTCTTCGATTAAATATAATTTAGCAAGAACATAACGGCAAGAAAATAACGGTAAGAAAATAACGGTTACTTTGATGATTTCCCTTTGGTTCTTACAATGTAGTAGTATCACAGCTTAATCGTTTGTCTACCTATGCTTGTGTTCAACTATTAACAAAAATTCTTCAATAATGTTACACGTCTACTTATTGCTTTCGCCTATACGCGGGTGAGTGATCGCTGCAAAAATATTTCACGAAACATGTTACACCAACTTGTTAATATTTATGTTTGCGTGCACGTGTGGTATGTGTGCGCGCGCGTGTGTGATCGTGTTCGGAGGCGTGTGTATATACGAGTGCGTACTTCTTTCGCGCGATAGATTAAAGTAGTAATGTTGATTGGCATCATACGTACACAACAAATTGTATTTCATTGAGTTCCTACATAAAAATGCAAAATTCCAATGGAAATACACAAGATTTTTAATTCCTAGAAGGACATGGGCAGCTAGTAGCAGCGAATGCAATACTCAAATATATTTATTTTGGCATGATCGTCCACGTCCATTAAGAAACTACGTACGTTACACTAACAGTACAGAGACGTAGAGTGGCCAAATCAAGTTTGCAACTTCCAAGTATGTACAAAACAAAGCTCTTTAACGAAAGATACGCAACTGTACCTGCACACAGTGCAAATGTTTTGGTCATCGTCGATTCGTGAAATAACCACCTTTCTCTGCATGAGACTCTCAAGACGACGATTCGTACATTTCCTCAACTTCTCAGAGACTTGCTCAGGTTGTTTGTATTATGCCCATGTCGTTGTTCTTATGCACGCACAACTGGGAGATGAGGTTGAACGCTGTTAAACATGAACTAGAGGACACGCATAGACTACGGCGGGTCTGGGGCCGAGGGACCGACCACCTTCGCTTTTGAATTACGTTATCGGAACGATCGATCGTACTGATGACGAACGTTGACGTTTGTTTACAGTAACAACACACACACACACACACTCATAGCTGTGTTGTACAGAACAAATAAACATCTCTTATATAGCTTTAGTGTGCATGCTTAGTTAGTATCCAGCATCTGTTAGCCGTCTTCCTTCTTATTGCAGATACCCAACAATTCAATCTCACGAGGTATGCACATAGTTAGGTAGTTGCGCTGACTAATATGACCAATGCCATTTTGTCAGACACGGCGTAGAGATTGAACCAACAATGCAGCGTTGGCATAGAACAGCAGTTGTATCCGACTATCATAGACGTCGAAAACACAAATATTACGTGATTAATTATAGGATAAACATACAGAAATGTCACAACAGGGTTTGCCGTTCGTCCTTTTCTTACAGATCATTTGCACATTACGTACATTTGCACTCGCAACATGGAAAACACCGGTTGAAGTGGTATAGTTAGTATCTCACTCCTTGTCTAACAAACATTGATATATATATACATACTTCACCTGCTTAAGGTGTGCAGTACTGTTGTGTACCCACCATTCTATTGATACGTGAATTTAGCTAAACGTAATGCTTGTTAATATTCAAATCGTTCTTCACTCCCCAGACAATGACTTCAAGAAAGCAAGTTAAAATTATATCGCCTGTGGATGGGAGTGTTTATGCTACACGTGATTACCACACAGACACTGAGATATGCGAAGCTGTAGATTTGGCCAGCAAAGCCTTCAAGTCATGGAAGCATACACCGGTTAGGGAACGAGTGACCTTGGTCGAAAGGTAGATGTCGTGCGTGTTAATTGTGTAGATTTGTACGTGTTGTGTTGTTGTCGTAAATGTTCTATATACAATTACGCCTTTCCGTTCTTTTTTAGCACAAACATGTACGAAGGTGGGGATATATCATGCATGGTACGTGTTCATTGTTATTTTGATGTCAGATATTGGCATACCCGAGATCAGTAATTCAGAATGAACACATGAATTTTAAAACGAGTGCGAGAGTGAGTAAATAGCTTTCCTGAATTCATCACACGTGTTAACTGTCGTTTGTTCTTCTTTTAGAAAACTTGTATGTTCTTACAGTTTTAAGGTCTTTTGTTCAGTTCTTTCTTTCTTACAACTTCTTCACCCTAAGCAATCCCCCCTCGCCTCCCATGCCAAGTAATCTATCCTCAACTTATATTGGTATTTACTCAGACGTGCTTGTTTTTAAGCACAAAATAGCAAACACTTTCCAAACGCAGACATATATACATGCGTCTGAACGCACCTATGAACTATACAGACACACGTACGTATTATATGTATGTAATTGTACACTCATACCACACTCTATCACCACATTTAAATTAAGACAAACATACTATATTTTACGAAATTTAGATTCGTGAAACATCTTCAAAGCAATAAAGATGAGTTGGCATTGGAGCTGACATGGCAGATGGGACGTCCTGTGTCTCAGGCGGGAGGAGAGATCAACGGAGTAGCAGAACGTGCTCTTTACATGGCGTTGCATGTAAGCTTACAACACAGAAGCACTCGCGCCAATGAATGTACACAGTGAACCGCATCAACTAGCCACCCCTTTATTCATCCACGCCCATAAAGTCAGTCAACTGTGTGCCCATACACAACGTATCCATTTACCAACATACCATCGACTCCTAATCTACACGCACACACACATACCGATTTACGTAACCTAAATTACGCGTATATCCACATTGCACCTATAACTCTGCCTGCGTGAGGATCCCGTAAAGCATTCACATACGCGATGCTCTTACCCAATATCCATACCATACCATCGCATCCGCCGTAACATCCATAATTGTATAATTTATTTACATACGTGCCATCAACAGGCGGAAGAGGGTCTTGCAGACGTAAGCGTTGCCGAGAAAGATGGTTTCACGCGGTTCATTCGAAAGGATCCTTTGGGAGTTGTTTTTGTGTGTGGGGCGTGGAATTATCCATATCTAATTGCAGTGAATGCTGTTGTCCCGGCTCTCCTTGCAGGAAATACTGTTATTTTGAAGCAGTCGAGTTCTACGCTTCTTTGTGCGGAAAGGTATTTTACATGATGTATTGATAGCAGGTAGATCAAGACAATAATTCACAAGTACAAATAACGTAAACATGTACGTATATACATTGATATGTGCATGGTATGTATACTCTGAGGGGAGACTTTTAACATATATTTTCACATATTGATATATACATAGACATGTACAATCGCTTGTTCGCGAATATGTAATACACTATTATACAATGCCTTTCTTCCTACGCTTTTTAGATTTGCTGAGGCGTTTGACGCAGCCGGTCTACCGAAGGGATGTTTTCAATTCTTACATATGACTCACTCTGCTACAGCTGATCTCATCAAGAACCCCAAAGTCGCTTTTGTGAACTTCACTGGGTGCGTATCTTAAATACAAGCACATTTGTTAATGCGTGTGGTATACTGCTGCACTCCTGTTTACAAGGAATCTTTTATGTATATATTCTACTGCTGTGGACATGTAATAGATCGCTGAGCAGTTATTGGATGTTCTTGGCAGCCATTTGTGCAGTCAAGTAAATTCCTATTTGTATGTGAAGTTTGTACATATCACGTACCTGTAATGTCAATATCATGTATGTAAACGTAACTGTAAGAGGGTGAGCGCTTGGTCGTAGCAGGTTACTATAACTTGCTATTTATGAACTTGTCGGAGCTGTACACTCTCACCGTTATGGTATGTCGTGAGGTTTCTGATATTTCCTTTCCAAACTGTTTCTCAAAGCCTGCCATTTTATTTTCAAACGTACTATAAACGTGTAGATTTTCACTTATATGTCTT
The DNA here is from genome assembly GCA_033442365.1 of Creolimax fragrantissima. NCBI lineage: Eukaryota > Ichthyosporea > Ichthyophonida > Creolimax > Creolimax fragrantissima. Next base: position 782,365 of record JAWQFL010000023.1, on the reverse strand, counting down.
CGTTGCAACGGACTATTCCCGTATGTCACATTCGAATAGTACAATGAATCAAAAATTGCCATAAATGGGCCACTATTGATTTTCGAATCTAGGGCAACGGAGTGTTTTATATGTTCTAGTTGTGCTTGGTGGAAGAATACGTATTTAATCTTACACTTTCACACCATCAATTCAAGTTACACATGATTTTACATTGTGTATACAGACAAATAAGTTTTTATTTTCTAGAACACATATTGGCTGAGATATACCTTTGTGTACTCTTTTGTCCTAGTACACACACAGATGGGTTGATATGGACAAGAGCAAGTCCCATTCTGGTTCATATTTGCACTTATACTCGATATTTATACACTCGTTGAATATGTACAACCATATTTTATGTAGGTCAGTGGAGGGAGGTAGAGACATTCAGAAGGCATCGTCAGAGAAATTTATGGGTGTTGGGTTGGAATTGGGAGGCAAGGATCCTGCATACGTACGTGCAGATTGTGACTTGGACTATACCGTGGAACAATTGGTAGATGGCTCGTTTTTTAACAGGTGTGGAGTTATATTTGGTATGAAAAGCGGATTATAATTTACGTTGATTTTTGATCTAGACGACACGGTGCGGCCGATTTGCGAACCGACAACACACGCATGTGCTTTTATGCACAGGTGCACGTGCGTACACAAAGTATACATGCGTCAACTGACAAGAGATGAAGCTGGAAAGAATTTAGTCGAGCACTCACTCTCACACATATGCAAATATAATTAAACAAAACAGTGGACAGTGCTGCTGTGCCATCGAGCGTATCTATGTCGATGCATCAATTTACGATACATTTGTTGACAAGTTTGTGTCCCTTGTCAAATCTTTCCGTTTGGGGGATCCCACCGACGCGAACACTAACCTAGGCCCAATGGTCCGTACGTCTGCTGCGGATTGGGTGCGCAAACAGGTCAAAGAGGCAATAGGTGCCGGTGCTAATGCGTTGGTGGATGAAACGCATTTTCCAAAGTCTAAGGTACAAAATTTATATAACGTGCATGCTATGTACTTTATACATGTATGTATAAATGCGTACATCTGCATGAAAATGTACGTTGTTTGTATTTGTAAATTTGGACATAAAATCCTACATGAGCCATAGCACTGGAGGTCAATATGCGCACATTACATACACAATCTCTGTTTATGGAGAAAAGAACGCGCAACATAACACCGTGGTTGTGCCATTTTGTGTCATATATATACAGGACGGCACGCCATACATGGGGCCAGTAGTATTGGTAGACGTGGACCACACCATGTCTGTCATGAAAGACGAATCGTTCGGGCCGGTAATCGGGATCATGAAGGTATGATTTGAATTTCTGGTTGGCTCTCTCTCCATTCGGCTGTTTGTATCCTCCAATTCGTCTTCCAGAGCGCCTCTGTTTCTGGATTTAGGTTTGGGTTTAGGATTTAGTCCCACTTTGTAGATATGTAATTGTTAACTCATGGGTTAGACTCTACTATTGCTTCCTCATCATGCGCACACTTTTAACGTACAGCATATATATGTTCTTCTACTTTGGTTGTGTTCGTGTGCGGTTCAATACGTATCACATTTAACATATAAGTTCCATTCGACTGTGCGTGTATATACATTCCTTGTCTCATGCGCTTGAAACCTTGTCAGGTTTCATCCGACGAAGAGGCCATTAAACTTATGAACGATAGTGATTTTGGGCTAACTGCTGGTGTGTGGTCAAAGGATCTTGACGCAGCCGCCCACATTGGAAACGAAGTCCAGACTGGAACATTTTTTGTCAACAAGTATGTTTTGTAGGGGGTTCACGTTACTTGTTATTATAACGTTAGTACAGTAAAATTTAGCACATGCGAAATATATACATGAATCCAGAATGCCGATTTATACTACATATCAGGCAGATAGAATGTACTCTCTACTTATCGTTTTACACTTGTCTGCAGATGTGACTATCTAGATCCAGCATTGGCATGGACTGGCGTAAAGGATTCTGGCAGAGGGGTCAGCCTGTCTGCGTTTGGTTTCGACCAGCTTACACAGCTGAAGTCATTCAACATGAAGATGATTTGAAGTATTAAGATACCGTGCCCCTCTGAAAGTTAAAAGTTTGTTAAACAAACTTTTAAATTTTTTTGTAACTGTAACATCATTGTTCATTGTGAAGATTACTGAAGCTTCATGTACCAACCATACTTACAGATAAACAACTACATGGCCTGTGTATCCTTTCTTTTGTTAATGCACATTGACGGAAGAAGTATACCCAACTTCTCAAGAATACTCATTCACACTCACATCCAAACACGAAAATCATTAAGAAAAACTCGCTACGTGTGTACTGAGCGAAATTTCTGACAATAAAATCGTGTTCTGCTTGGGCCGTATAGGTAGGTCTTCGTGTTGAGAGGGTAGAACTTGAATGCCCGATTCGTAAGCGACGAATGTTTTTTCCGTACGTGTATACACTTGGGAGGGTAGGTGAATCAGTTCGCACAGGTTAGACCAGGAAAGTAACTTATATACATGTCCTCATGTACGTCCGTGCCATCCAACATGGCTGATTGGAACTCCTTTATTTTGAACCAGAATGGTGTTATAGCATACAATAATTATTTCTGTGTTATCCTGAACTCCAAATCACTTCTTTCATTGCCATGAAGTATAAGAGGATATACATCTTAATCGAACTTTACTTCTGAGTATATTTTCCGTACGAAAACGAGACTGGACAACATACCGACGCAACCTACAAGTGATAGATATATATATATACAAAAGAAGAAACAGGTGCAGTGAGAAACATTGCGCAATTTCTAAATCGTGGGAATGAAAAACAAGATGACAGGCCTGTGCGGTTATGTGCATGTATATGTGCATATACAAGAAACAGGTGCAGTGAGAAACATTGCGCAATGTCTAAATCGTGGGAATGAAAAACAAGATGACATGGCCTGTGCGGATATGTGCATGTATACGTGCATACATGTGAATGTGTATTGTGAGACGAGAACAAACTATTCAATCAATGGATAGATGCTGAACTCAAATTGCGCATCAATAAGATTGTAGCATGGGTGGGGACTTTGTCAATATGAGACGAGTAAAAACTATAGTACACTGTATTCTCACAATTATTTCACAACCCGACAAGAGAGAGAACACGGGTCACATAGTAGGTTCTCAACCATCACTTTAATACACAAATTTCTATGTGCTTGTTCACGTAAAAGACTATATAGATACATACCAGTCATAATAAACAAAATAATTGTCATCATAAGCGAATAACTGAAGTACAAAAATGCGTTAGAGAAGCCCTGGAAAGAGAGTGACGAATAGTAGTAGAAGATACAGTACAACATCAGGTAAAATGCAGTCGCACCAGAAGATAAGTAAGAGCGCCACCACCAGTGGTAATCCTGTGTGCACATAATTAAAAAAATCATGAGTAAAACAACTTATTGAGCGAGTCATTCGCTCGGGTATGCTTACGCTTTTTTGTTCTCTGCATATCCTACATATGTACGATACACAGCATCAAATAGTCCCATGAGCTAAGAGTATAAGACAGTCGCAATCAAAGACGGGGGCATGACAACACATGTGGTTCGCTAGTCTTGTGTTCCGTTGAGTACAAACTAATATCTAGATCATTTGTATGTATCTGTTTACATGTGTGTGTGCGGACTGGCGTTTATAAATAGTTGTGTATGAATAATTACGTTCGAAGCGGCGAATAATGCCTGTAGAAAAACATTTACTCTAAAATGTATTGTGGATGCAGTCGCAAGTCCCGACCAAATTCATGCATGCCACTGCATGTTGAAACCCCACATGTCATACGTATGGTTATACACTCATACCCTGAATATGTTAACACCCATACTCCAGACCAAATTTGATTATCAGTATGCAATGCGATGAAAAAGAGCATAGAAAACAACAACAAGTATCACAACAATAAAGTATACATATGTTTTGTCACAATGTTTACCTCGAGAGACAACTGGAAGTAGGTCAACAGAATTGACACCTCGCCACAGATGATAATCAGGATAGAATACACGATGAACAAGAAAAAGGGCAAGAAGTAAAGCTTATGGTTCCACAAAGAACTAAGCAAAAACAAAAGTTCAATGAAAATGGCACCAAACGGAAGAATTCCGCCAATCAGTATAGACGGCAGTGGGCGCATATGAAATGGGAGTGGGGGGATCTGTCGTGGGATTTGATTAACACGCAGAGGCGCTTCAATTTTCGGTTTCTTGTACGCCAAGTACGACCCGAAAAAGGTAAGTGGTACGGATATTAAAAACCACAATGAGATCACGCTCAGCATAGCGACAAATGGGACCGCATTACGTGACTTTTCAGCCCATAGAATGATGTTATTGATGAGAAACAAAGAAAAAATTGTGCCCGGGATGAGGAAGGAAGTAAATAATGTACTTAATTTCCAGTATTCGCCTCCAAACATTTTGTACAAACGCGCGGATGTGTAACCCGCTGGTGCACCGAGACATACGAACCAGACAATCGCCCCTGCGCGAGTATTGAGATGGTATCACATTTAATGACATTCATGTTAAAAGAATCTGCGACACAAACCACACAAACTTCAACAAGGTATTCAATATATCCTTGGAAAATAAATAAAAATACACTCCATGCCTCCATTCCCTTGTACGTATATGCTAATACAGGTACTGCCCTACACATAACCTCCTACCACAAATCAAGTTACAAGTAAAGTCAAGAAAAGTAAACACAGCGTGAACTAAACATAAAATTTACAATAATACAAATAGTACATACCAGTCATGATGGAGCCGCGCCTAAGAGGGGAAAGTAGATGCAAGAATGAAAAGCAAAGTAGGATTAGTACCATTCCTGCGACTTGCACGCCCGATCCTACACACGTAGACAGTAAAAGAGGAAAACGAGGGGTACGGAATACATCTCCGTTCACCAATTTCCATCCAGTTTCCTCAATGTCCATATCATCCTACATTTTGAGTAAACCTTGTGAGATTGTAGACTCCGACATCAAAAGATGCACATTCAGTGTACATACATAAGGTGAATACAACTGAATCACGTTGTGTGAATATGTTAGGAAATGATATCACACAAAACTTCCAGCAGTTCTCACAAGTGCGCAACAGTGCATGGATTCATGCTCGGATATATAATAATAATATATATGAATAATGCACACTTCTCCATATCCGGTACGAATATGCTATATATATATGTGTGTGTTTAAGCGTACCTATAAGTGCTATACTACGACCAGAACAGTACAAACATGGTGAAGGAGCCGGACAACGCAACAAGTGTAACATTCCTAATCCGGGTTCATCAAATAGATATAATCAAATAGCACTAGATATATATATATTCACGAGGTTTGTTGTCAACTGCAATGTTTAATGCACTACTCACGGAAACATATAACGGAGTGAAACATTGATTACATCAACAGCCAGTTTTGCTGTGGCGTGGAACGCAATTGTTGTACATAGTAGCATCATGAACACCATTCCAGGAAAACAAAGAATGCACGAGTAATTGTCCTTCATTCACATCTCAGATACACGTCGAACTCACACTACACACAAATCATGCACAAGTATGTATTCTCATATAGATACTACCTCTTCACTAACGTCAGTAGGTAGTCGGTTGTAACGTGCAATATCTCTGTACACTGTACGCAGCAGAATCATGGCCACCATTCCAGATAAAAATAGTACAATTACGAGGGAGTTGGCAATAGACAACCAGCGCACTTGGGCCTCATCCACCTTAAGGTAAGAATCCCATCGAGATGCCCATCGAATATCAGATTGAACGTAGTGTACCTATGCGTATGTATGTGTATGTTTGTGCGTCAGACACTATATTAAGATGACTTTAAGGAAGGACTCATAATGTGAAGCCTATTTGTGCACATGTTGTTGGTGAAAGTTTACGTCCTAAGAAGTCCTATGGAAAAGCCTCCGCACATGCAGTGGTCATTTTTAACGCATCCGTACGTCTCTTTATGCACATGTTGTTCATGGGGTATTTACAAGAAGTCTCATAGAGAAGCCATTCACGTGAGGCTTACTACCCGTGCACACAGGTGTGAAAGTTTGTGCTTTGATTTGGGGGCGGGTTCAGAATACATGTATGTACAGATGTATTAGAATACACGGATCTATAGCTAGGCAAGGCTCTGTTTGTATAATAGACCATACGGGGCATAAATGTACACGTGGCCGGGTTGTGCAATTTTGAATAGAGCGATCACCCACAGGTGAACATGTCATACATTAGTGTATGTGCACATGTATGCATATGCTGCATTGTCACCGCATATGAGCAAAAGATTGTCTAAAGGCATCATAAACAGGTTCTTAATGGTAATTATGACGAAACAATATACCTACACAACCCCCTCAGACATGCAAAGTCGCAAATATGTACACATGCTTACCTCATACGAGTACGTGATAGTCTGTTTTGATCCCTTTTTCAAAGGCTCGAGGAACAGTCTTTTCTTGTTGTTACACGACTGAATACTGTTAATTCCGATAGTCGCACCGACAATCAGCATAGCATCGGGGTCCTCGAAGTGGAACGTCTCAGGCTTATGGTACATAATTACTATGCTATAATGGTTGAAGTACATGTTTTTGAGGCCCATTGGGAACCCGAGTCTGTGTGTAGATAAGTGAAAATAAGCGTATTCCAGCATTACTTATCCGTATCCATCTTCGAGTGAACGAAGTAAATTATAACCCAATCTGATAGAGCAGAAGACAATGGAAAATGAAATATACACATATTCTTACAAGTCAAGGTCTCATTTGAGCACGCCACAACATACATTTCCAGCAGTTCAGCATGTGCACAGTTGTGTCTATAATTGCACATACAAATCTGCAGGGAAGTGCACATAACTAAGCGATAGACACCACCTGTTTACAGATGCAAATAAGTATCACTAATGCTCATTTTCTAGCGGTGTGGAGGAAACTCGAATGTGTATCAGTATGAAATCATAAAAAAGTGTACTTGGGTGAAATATCTTCTTCTGAATACGTACATATACAAAGGCAAGTATACGTATATGTATGTTTATGCATATGCTATATATTTGTATGTTGTGTGTTTTAAACCAACCCTACATCGTGTAGCACCTGAGTAGTGGTACGATTGCGTTTTTATGTACGTAAACAAACGTACAGATACAATTATGTAGATTTAAATATAATTTCAAATCATCAGCTTACCTGTACTCTCCTGTGATGGGCTGGCCGTTGTACTCACGAAGTGAAACGTCCAAATTGTCGATAACCCTACATTAGCAGTAGAAGTCATACGTTTTGTTTTGTGCATGCGCTAGTTAGTACATGCCAACTCGTATGTGCATGCCAGCATACACATATATGTGTACACAATATAGGCTGTGTTGGATCTGCCTACAGCAATAACTGCGTGCACACATGTGTACCAAAGTATACACACATATATATACCAAAAAATTCTTCTTACTTGAGTGATGATCGTGTACGAAAGCTCATACGGGCGTAGTAGATAACGTGTGGAGCCATGTGTGATGTGTATATAGATAAACCATTTCTATGGATATTTGAGTATATCGATAGCTATGTGGCATGTACTTGTACATGCATATTACGTACGACTGTACACAAACGTCTCCACTATTATCTGTCAAAGACAAAAAAACTCACCAGTGATGATGGTACTCATTCTGCACGGCGTTCATAATCTTAAGAAGAGCTTTCTCATCGTTTTTGTTACCTCCGGTGTACTCTCTAGAGCACAACTCAGTACACTTTGTATCCTTCAAGAACTCCGCCTAAGAGTTGTAAGTATTATTACAAGAGAGTAAGTTTAGTGAGCTTTGCGTGTGCTTTTGTATGAAGTCTGTGCGTGATCTTTGGTTAAATGAGTATGCATATGCGCATTTGTTCGCATGGATGTGTGAGCACATAAATAAGTAGGCTGGTCTGTTATCTTTACTTCCAAGTTCACAGTTCAGTACAAAAACTCACTATGAATATAATATGAACATGTCAGGAAACGGTGACACTCGTGTAGAATCAAGATGTAAACACAGATTGGGATGAATTAGTGTATACACGTGATAGTTTGGTACTAATATTGCTTGGTACGGCATAACACAGGTGTATATACATACTTCCAATGCTACACAACCCCGAGAGTACAATTGCGTCAACCATGTTATCTTATAACGACGTATGCGCGGAAGTTTACACATCACACAGGAGTACATATGGACGGTACCGCGTGCGCATGCATGTTTTAGTATAGATATATATATATATATATATATGTATATATATATACATGTGTAAATTTACGTAGGTATATCAACGTTTCTCATAGTCATGATGTGGTGTATGTTCCTGTGAGCACTATTGCGTGCGTGTGTGTCAATTCTGTTCAATGGTACACGCGTGTTCAGTATGGCTATTTACACAATGTGGTACAGAGTATCTCGATTATAGTAAATTAACCATACATACCGTAGATTTAAATGTGTTGTGTTGGGAGTGGCGGTTAAGAATATTGCTAATGTGTTTGTGGATGTTCATACCTTGTATGGAGTGTATTCAAGCTTGTCACCAAATAGTTTCTGTCCCAAATTGAGCTCATCATTTCTTTCCTCAACAGGGCAGAAGTCAAAGTCATAAAATTCGTACGCGAACGCGGTTAAATGCGAGTTGATCTCATTCGCCCACACGGCTACTGGTTGGCCCTATATTTTGGGTTCGCATGTGTAATGTAAGTGTACGTGAGTCCAAGCGCTTGTAGAATATAAGTTAAATGAGGAAATGATCAGTACACCCAAATATCATATACATTAATATACAAATGCTTCACTGCACTTGGAACACTTATGTTTCGTTTTACTGTATACAGTTCTGTACCAGAAACTACCAAGCAATTTGGGGTCTCCTTTCATAACAAACACATAACAGTATATATAAAATCTCAACACCCACACAGGTATATATATATATATGCTTATAAATTACATGCACACATGTGACAGATGTGTGAATAGATGTACACAAGGATATATCACTCTCTAACCTTTGTGTATGGACGAGGTGCTACACCGGGCAGATAGTAGGCTTGGACAAGCGGGGCCAGGGCCGCTAAAAAGGTCACGCACTTCATCGTTACTTCACAAGTATGTGGTGTATATGTGTATGTGTATGTGTATGTGTATGTGTATGTGTATGTGTATGTGTATGTGTATGTGTATGTGTATGTGTATGTGTATGTGTATGTGTTTGTGTATGTGTTTGTGTATGTGTATGTGTATGTGTATGTGTATGTGTGTGTGTGTGTGTGTGTGTGTGTGTGTGCGCTTTGTTGGTGGAAAAAATAAGAGGGCAAAACCAAGCCATGATTTGGGGAAGATCTGTCGTTAATAAAAGATAGAATTTATACGGATTTATTCAAAACAATATTTATTCATAGTACTTGTTCAAATGAATTATGGGGTGTTATTTCCGTCCATATATACAAATTGTCATCATTGTAATATTATTATTTATATTCAATTCAAGTTTTTAATATATTTTGCCGTATTCAAAAACGTTAATCGTTTGAAGTTATTTATTCAGATCGAACTGGATGCCATACTTTTTTTAACGTCGAAGCTGACTGGCCGCCCCACACAACAACACACACACCCACACACACCCACACGCACACATACACACACACACACATACACATACACACACACACACACACACATACAAACATATATATACACACACACTCACACTCACTCACTCACTCACTCACTCACTCACTCACAAATACACATACACACACACACACACCCACAGAATACACCGTACGGAATAGCTCAACGCAGAGAAAGTGAGTGAGTGATACACACAACAGTAACGCGTGACACCTCTCAAGCTCACACCATCACTCACACACAGCGACAGACAGTAAGACACACACCGGAGAGTGAGTGAGGTGTGTGTGTGCGAGAGCAAGCGAGAGTGACCCATATGTACGCAAAGCCTAAGACACAGCGAGAGAGAGTGCGTGAATGACTGTATTTGTGTATATGTGCGAGGGCGAGACTGTGAATCGTCTCACTTCGTTGTGTAAACAGTAGATCCCCGAGATTTTACCCACAGCGAACCATTATATTGCACATTTCTATGCAGATACCTTACCATACAAAAGTATAGAATAGCTAATACCCATGCATAGACCTTTATATCCATACTGACAAATGCATAAGACACAGGTGTACGCATACATGTGATTGTGCACGCTCCGAAAACACTCAACACCTCGCGCGTTTCCCATCCAAGACTATTTTATATACAATGTCGTTTACTGTTTCCAAGTCGCAAGCGACAGATGCTGGTATGTATGCAAAGAGTTTTACTTGTGTTTGTTTGTATGTATGTAAAGATTATCTAGTGTAATTTGTAGATGTGACAATTATTCACTGGTGTATTAAAGAGACGAATGTCGTTGTCATCATACAATACACGCCTAAACTTCCCGATGTTCATTCTATTAGTTTCTATATCTGTATGTGTACGTGTGTAAAGTAGAATCATATACGGATCCAATCAGCCTTGTGCCTGGCGTTTCTTGTTTTTTTTTTAAACTACGTCACTAAACGTACACGACACAGGTGGTGGTGTTAGTTGACCATACAAATCTACATACTCTACGAACAAAATCATGATATTTTTTGCATTTTTGTTCTATACAGAAGGTTCAACATCGACGATCCGGCTAGCAGGTTTTGCTAACAGCGACGCTCCTCCTAGTCCTAGATCGCCCACTGCGGTATGAGCAAGAGTGCATAAAGTGAAACCCACGCGTACACAGATGAACACAGCGTGCACAAACACACACTTACCGTTATGCGCGCATTTATGTACTATAGCTACGAACTAGTGGAGAGTTTGACTTTGGAACTGAAGTTAAAGACAACCAAATATCTTCGCGTGTCCGGAGCGTTAGTCTGAGCAGGAACGCCTCTCGTGGCCGTAAGCATCGTTCTACATCACCATACAAGCGCGAAAAGGAATGGCAGGAATCACATCCAATCACTATCCCATCATCCTCAAACCCAGATATGGTTGAGGGCGAAAGCTCGCTTGCCGACACCATTGCAGGTACATCTGTTAGAGCATTTATATATATATGCGTAGTATATGCATGGTTCGTAAGCTCTGATGTATGTTCTGATGCATGTTTGTTTTCAGATATTCGTCGTTTCATGTATACCCGTTTACATAAATGTGTACGCATATGTGTGTCTGGCAAATACCTTTCTTGAAATATGTTCGTTGTCATACTTATCACATTGGAATGTGCGAGTGTTAGAATTACGCTAGAACACAACAGTGCTTGGATCACGCTTCGCTCATAGTACTTATTTTGGGGCGCAACATCCCGCACACTCGGGTGGTAAAGTGCACTCTTCAGGAAAATGACTTTTTAAAGGGTGAACGTATCGATCCCTTCTTTAATAAAATGATTGTTTATGTTTTAATTTTATATGCTGCACTCATGTATGTATATTTGAGAGCTGACACTCACCGTACGCATGGCTTCAAGCAGTCACACAGTAAGAGTATATATGAACATGCAATATCCAGCTAGTGATAATCGCTTTCATATGTATTCACTGCAGGATTGTTGGAAGAGGCCGCACATGCTCCTACGAATACAACCTTTTGTGCAATGGATGTTTTGGAAACACTTCCCATGGGTATGATCTTCTGTATATATGTATATTCGTCTGCGTGTATGTGTTGGTTTTCGTACACATGTGTCAGTGAGTAGTACATCAATAGTATACGTAGGCGCTTGCAGATGTTAACATGTATGCGGACGAAAACGAACAAATATGCAGAACGCACTTGTGCTCATATGTATATAGTTGCACCGCACAACTTACGCTACCCCCCCTAGAATGTGGACATATTGGCAAACTAGGGATAGATGCATTTAGTAGTCGTTGCATGGACTTCATGTATTCAGTATATACGCTGGATTTTACAATTAGCAATGTTTTTGATTTCTTATAAATGTTCGTCTATATTGATAATTCACATGAAGAGTACCAACGCTTACTCACGTTCCTTCCATTGTTTAAATATTTATTTGTTGTTAATATAGATATCGACACTAACAACAACTGGGACCAAGTGGCTACACCATGCGATGAAAAATTGTTAAGGTCGTCGGTTTCTCTTCCGAATACTTGGTCTGATACACAGGTATCAATAGGCACTACTATTCGCATACGTATCCGCACACATACAGTCCTCACAAGCATGGGTTATGCCACATCCATATATATATATGTAGTATGTATAAAGCTTGCTATGTATATGCACAGGCCAGACACTGCACTGACAGATATACCATACGCATTGCATCCCATATTCTCACATTTTTGGACTCCAAATCCCACCCCTCCCTTCCCTCGCACCCCCCAAATCACAACCGCAACTGCTTACATCCGTTCGTAGTCGAATCACACACGTGCACACCTTATGATCGATTTGTTCTTGTTCACAATCGCCCGTTTTGTATATTACAGATATCTGATTAGTGTCACGCACATGTACCCACAATAATTCCTGATCTCTTATTAAAATACACTAACCACTACTACTATAGCGATCTACACACGAATGGCTTACTTGTGGGCGTATACTGGAAATAGTTATGCAACGCAAAGAAGAAACAGGGCAGAGCTACACTCCGCCACTCATACCTCTCAACATTATGGATTCTCCTCCCGAGCAAGCGCATGCATTATGGAAAGATATGATACCTATGGTACATTCTGAACTGCACGCTAATTTGAACAAACTCAGTTATATGGGAGGACAGCAGAAGGAAGTTACACATATAAATACTAGTATAGACCCCAACACACGTGCACAAGTGTATATGGATGAGCAATTAATTGGATCTCACTCGTATGCACATGTACAAACGAACTTGGGCAGAAACACAAGTAATGCACATGCAAATGAAGCGCCAACACATATAGAAGAGCGAGGAAACGGGTTGACAAGCACACTTGCAGATGTGCATAGAATTTTAGCACCGGAACGATATATGCATACTAACGCAACTATACACACACAAAGAGCCGAATCTCCATCGGACACAAACATTCACACCGCATCGAACACAATACCACGAACGAACGGTGACTCGATTAAGATTGCCGATAGTATTGAGAACACCGAAAAGAACACCGAAATGAAAAATATTGGAACAAATACAGCCGTATTTGGAACAGACCTTCAACCCACCCCAATGATGCTGAGAGACTTGTGAGTAGCAATGAGCGTGCGGGGCAGTATATTTGCTGACTGAAATATCTCGTAGCATTGGGTTGGCTGTTGTGTGTCCATATTTACATACGATCATGCACACACGCTAGACGACGAAGTGAGCATCATTCCCTCCCGAACGCCTTGGTGTAAACGACTTTCACTGTCCTCTGCTGGTATGCAGAGAAGAACAACATAGGCCGAAATGTATTTTTATATGCGTAATGCATGCGCCGTTTGTCGGTTTGTGTTTGTATTTAACACGACAACGTAAGCATGTGTTAAATCGAAGTCAGCAGTCGTGAGGTGAGATGTGTGAGTGTTGGATGATAGGACGTGCACTATCTTGTGGGAAGTACACACGCATACACGTTAGAGGAAAACGAAAACAGACTAGCAGGCAAACAAACGAAAAAGGTGAGCGATGAGTGGCTATGGGTTGTGGTTATGCTGACTATAGGGAGCTAGTATTGTGAACAATATGGCATTGGCAGGTATTTGAAATATAGCGCATGTACTGGTCATCACAATTGGTTGAGGTATACGATGATGGTATACTATACCAGAATACATTTGAGGAGAAATGAGTACAAATGGAATTTATGTTTTCCATACGAGGAATGAAAGACTCAGACCTTGTTGTTAATGACAATGTCTGAGTTCACCTACAATGTTTGGGAGAGAGTCATTGTTAAGGGTATTGTGTGACGAGAAGCTCAATCGGAAACACACAGCATATAGACGGCCGATGTAAACAAATTGATACTTGATACATGTTGTGCAGAGTGAGCGGACAGTGGCGTCATTCGACAATGTTGAGGTCATTCGACAATGTTGAGATCTGCCCTGTTACATCACATACAGCTTCAGCCGTACACCCCTTTCAATTGGCTTCGAATGGGACTTCAATTCAACTTTTTAAGGCATTGTCATGTCCATATGATATTGTTACGAGCACACCAAAGTGAGCGAGAGCTGATGGTTTGCGAGTGGCCAATAATTTTGAGTGTCATTGTAAACATATCCATCTCAAGATCAACAAGCTGAGTAGAAATGGTACTATTGAATTGGCTTGTGCAGTACTGACTGTTCAAAGTATATGACGGCACAAGCGTTATCAATCCAGAGGGTGAGGATGGTGCTACCGTGAGCAGTATGGCTGTTTCCAATGACTGTCTGCGCAGGGATAAATTTATGTCTATATTGTGAGCACATCTGCAAACCGATAAATTGAAGCACACCGACACATGCAAATATGTGCATATTGATAAACTTGACGAAAACTCTGATTATGATGCAATCGTATAGTGTCCGCAAAACGCTATACTTCTAAAGTGTAAACTGTCGGCTCACTTGACGTAAAGCTGGCAGGCATAACGAATCGGTGCGCTTTTTTGATTTACAAATGGATCTTCACGATTAGGACATGATCGCGAGACGCTTTTATAAGAAGCACAGGCTTGTGAATGGGTTGCACATTTCAGTACTAATCTATCGAGCTCATGCTAATAAAGTCATCGCAAAAGTGAGGGTCAAGAGCACATGTGTGGACACAAACAGCACTTTATATTTCGTATGCGCAGATTATGCTTGACACAACGAAGTTCATATGCAATTGGTCGTGCTCTAAATCTCTACAGAGTTATGAATGTAGGTATGAACTAGGCAAAAGCTTGTATAATAGATGTTTTTGGTCTTATGGGGTAATATTCGTCACCAGTAATTGTGTTATTATGGCACGAATGTTGCCCGACTTCCTTCGTGTACGTGTAGAGTGAAAAGTACTTCAGATGCGGGACTGGAGGGAAAGTAGTTTATTGTTTGTGCATACCCATGAGACATATCTAAGTGAAATTATATGTAAAATACATATGCTTATTGGGATATGCCAACACCACACCCGGGTAAGTAGTACACATAAACGTCCACGACAGCATATTGATTCTGGCATCATTGGCCGAAACTCGCTCTTCTCGTCGCCTGTACTGCTTTATGTGCATGGCGGAACTATAACTTCATATATACAAGGCACTTTGTTGTGTGCACAATTCAAACATTGCAGTAAATCGGAATCGTGCTTTGCAATTTACTTCGAAATACGCCCAGTACGTTAGTATTTCGATGTCACCCAGAGAGTCTCTTGTTATCAACCATTCTGGTTACTAATATCCGCTTTCAACATTAAAATTCAAAAATTCCCCTTGACCAGGAACCTCAGGCAGGAGTCTAGTACAGGAGTAGTATGTGCCTTCTAATTATTTGCAGTGTTGATATCAGCGTATGACGTGTGCACGTCGTGTGGAATATCTCATTTGCACGCACTATAACGCTTAACGTTGCAAGGTGTATCTGCAATTGGTAGGAGGTTTACATTTAAACTATAATAAACTACAATGTACATGTCACATTAAATTCTTGGATAGTCCGATCAATGCCATTGTAGCACAAGGAAGAGCCGTCTTGTCTTGTCTTACAAACCAAGTGAATTCGTTCCTCTCTTTTCGCATTTCATGCACGAGCATAGATAATTACGCAAATGGCCGTATATAACATCATGCCATACTTTGTTGTAAAATGTATCCTCGACGGCAGAGAAACCATTGCCTCTAGCACATACAGTACAAGTTGGGCACAACCGATTCAAACTGCAAGTACACAACACGGTGCTCTTCAAAAACACACGTGAACAACATCAATATAATATTTAAGTTTTTATTATTAAACCTAACAAGGTATGACACATCCATTTCTTGGTGCTTCCCGCAATTTAGAAAGATCCCAAAAACTCTGTAAGGTGGTTCTTAAGAGAATCCTCAGAGTCGGCACTAAGAGCGAGCTCGGCGTCGATGGACTTCAACACAGCGGAACCCTCGGCATGCATGTACTTCAAGAACTTGGTCTCGAACTCACCAATTCGGTTCTCGTCAATCTGTTAGGACAAAACGAAAGCAGAATAAAAAACGACACAATGATAAGAACTCGTTTCTATTTATTTCATGCAGCGTAAAAATCGATGTAAAAACAAAATGAAAATGCTGCATCCCATTGGGATGAGAAATAAACACACTATAAGTTATAGAAAACCATCACAAACCGCACAACAATCCATATGATTGGCACACCTTGTCAAGGTAGCCCTTGGTTCCAGCGTAAATAACAGCTGTCATTTCGGAGACGGGCATGGGAGAGAACTGGTTCTGCTTCAACAACTCGGTCAAACGAACACCACGACGCAACTGTTGCTGAGTAGAAGCATCAAGATCAGAACCGAACTGGGCGAACGCAGCGACCTCACGGTACTGGGCAAGCTCTAGCTTCATGGATCCAGACACCTGCTTCATGGCCTTGGGCTGGGCGGCGGAACCGACACGAGACACTGAAAGACCGACGTTGATGGCGGGACGCACACCTCGGTAGAACAGCTCGGACTCAAGGAAAATCTGTCCATCAGTGATAGAGATAACATTGGTGGGGATATAGGCTGACACATCTCCGGCCTGGGTCTCAATGATGGGCAGCGCGGTAAGAGAACCAGCACCGTGAGCATCAGACATCTTGGACGCACGTTCTAGCAAACGGGAGTGAAGGTAGAAAACATCTCCAGGGTACGCCTCACGACCTGGAGGACGACGAAGAAGTAGAGACATTTGACGGTACGCAACGGCCTGCTTAGACAAATCATCGTAGATGATCAAACCATGCTTGCCATTGTCACGGAAATACTCTCCGATCGCACATCCAGAGTAAGGAGCTAGATACTGAAGAGGAGCAGAATCAGACGCAGTGGCTGCTACAATGGTGCAGTACTTCATCGCATCAGCACGCTTAAGGGTAGTCATGACCTGTGCGACAGTGGAACGCTTCTGTCCAACGGCAACGTACACGCAGTACAGCTTCTTCTTCTCATCTCCAGCCTCATTGAAACGCTTCTGGTTGATAATGGTGTCAAGAGCCACGGCAGTCTTACCGATCTGACGATCACCAATAATCAACTCACGCTGTCCTCGGCCGACGGGCACAAGAGAATCAACACACTTTAGACCAGTCTGGACAGGCTCGTGCACAGACTGACGGGGGATAATTCCAGGTGCCTTCATGTTCACACGGCGACGCTCCGACGTGTTCAGAGGTCCCTCACCATCAATAGGGTTTCCTAGACCATCCACAACACGGCCTAGTAGTTCCATACCTACAGGCACATCGACAATCTCTCCAGTGAGCTTGACAATGTCTCCCTCCTTAATATCGGTATCGTTACCGAAGATGACACAACCCACGTTGTCAGACTCCAAGTTCAGAGCCATACCCTAAATAAATACACAATCGTGATAAAAGCAAACGTCTAGTGTGAATCTACGGTGTTCCTCTATTCCTCCATTTCCAGTCTAAACACTATCCCTATTCTCTGCATGTGTCTTTTGTGCTATCAAACTTTCCCACAAACACAAAACTCTACCTCTCAGACAACAAAACAAATACAGGAACTGCTTTAAGAGACTGGAAGAAACAACAGCATCCCCTCCACAAACACGTGAAAAATACCCTAACTCTTCAACATTGAACAACACGTACCTTCACTCCAGAGGGCTGGAACTCAACCATCTCTTCGCACTGACATTGCTGCAAGCCGTGGACACGGGCGATACCGTCACCAATGGACAAGACACGACCAGTCTGTTCAATATCAACACCTCCTTTAGTCTTAAGGAGCCTGCTCTCTAGAATCTGTGAAACCTCAGATGTAGAAGGAGCCGCTACGCAGCAAAAACAAAGATGATACGTTAGAAATTAATAGCTGCCTGCCTTATCCTTGCTTTACACCAAAAATTTAGTGTAGCATATGCACAGACAGGAACTAAACGCAACGCTCACATTTGGCTAAATTCGAAAAGAAAGACAAAAAGTAAAGCACTACGACATATACCGGCAGCATAGTGACGCAGGGCAGATACAGCTGGCAAGGTCGACCGGGAAGCGACCTGTAGAAATAGTCATGTTTACAGAACTTTAAAATACTGGCCAACACGTTGAATAGGTTATACCTACACTGACGGAATACTACTACGTAGAGGGACGTTGATGAAATAGTTGTATCCAAAACATGCCATAAAACATGATAACTTTACGATTATCAGCAAATAAACAAAAACAAAAACAACTATACGTGTTTCCTAGCGAATAGGTAATGTGAATATAACGGGTGCGAAAAGGGCAATGGTATAAAAACAACCAAGGTCAGTCATATATTTTTTTCTTACCAAGCGAGAAATGGTACGAGAAGCGAGCATTTTATAATAAGTCACGCACGGTGCGAATCGATACGTCGTCTCTTCTCACACGTTCACTGTTTGAGTGAGAGTGTGTGTTTGTGTGAGTGTGTGTGTGTGTGTGTGTGTGTGTGATGCGTATGTGTGCGTGTGTTGAGGTGTGTTTGTGTGTGTGTGTGTTTGCGAGTGCATGCGACCGGTGGCCGTAGGGGTTGTGAGTGAGTGAGTGAGTGTGAGTGAGTGAGTGAGTGTGTGTGTGTGTGTGTGTGTCGGAGGGCCGGTCGGCAGGGCTGGGCCGGCCGGTGTGCGGTGTGTGTGTGTGTGTGTGTGGGTATGAGTGTGGGTGTGGGTGTGGATGTGGTACAGTGCGGTTCGGTGCGGTGTGGTGACCGGTGGGTGGCGCGGGACACTCACACCCACACCCACACCCACACGCACACACACGGCCGCAATGAGCCAAAGCAACAAAAAAAAAACAAAAAAAAAAAAAAATTGTCTTGTATCATCTTTTCTATTCATTCGTATTTCGTCATATATGAGATTATAAAGAATTCTATTTTTAGAGTCTTGTTTACTCATTCCAATTCGTTAAATTGTCAGAGAACGCTATTCTGTCATCTAGAAGCCTACCTCGTTTTCCGGATGTTTTGTATTGAGACGTATTTCCTCACCTCTTCTTGTGTTAATCCGTCCAAACAATAGCTATTTCGTCATGTCAACAAACATGACGAAATAAGATTATACCTACCGAACACCCTAAACTTTCCTTTTTTAATCATTGCACTCGAATGCACCGCACTCACACACCCACGCGCATGCGGACACACAAAGTAAACCAAAACACAACAATTGACACAACACACACACACACACAAACACGAACACAAAACCAAAACATAAAATTGACACACGCGCACACATACCCACACACCCACATACTTGCACACACACACATACCAACACACGAGCACAAGCACTCCACAAATACTACTACCCCCAACCCTCTCTCTCTCTCTCTCCTTTGTGCCTATGTAAGTTAGTTTTAGTTAGGAGACACACACACACACACTGCCCCCGCTTTCTCAAGTAGTTCGTTATGTTTTCTTATCCGTTTCGTAGTACTCTCCCGAGCACGATTTATACCGTGAACTTGTAGTTATATCTGTGCGTGCATTTCGTACTGCACTGAAAATTTATATTTTAGAAAAATGTATTTTAATTTGATGAGAAATGAAAAGATCTGACCTTTTGGTTGTTATGAATTCTACATTTGTATTTGTACAGTATTTCCTGTCCAGTATTAATATACGTCTTTGAAGAGTATCCTTGAATAATGGTATATCAGGTGGGTAATGAGTGTTAGATTATGTGCAAAGTTGGTTATCTGAACAAACTGGTACGATCTCTAGTTGCTATGAGTGTTTTGTACCAAAGTAGGTATATAATGCCATACCAAAAGTGCAATTGCAGGCTGTCACTAGTTCGAGAGACTCGCGATCCATAGTAACACAATTATATCGAAAGTGCGAACATCAGTGGTCGTTATACTTGTTACGAGTCAACTGTTTTCATGTGTATCGATGCACGTAACGGCTGAGAATATGTACGTATATATTTTGGGATCTGTGCTGAACAGCGCTACATAGAACGATTGAGAAAACGAAGCAACGTGAACAGAAGACCGACGTTCGATAATTATGCACGAATAATCCTCTTCCAAGTAGAAAAACTAAGAAATCGAGATACGATGAGATTGTATTATGATGGAAGAAATGCTTCGATCGTCATGAAAGCACTTCAAGGTCAGTCATATTCCATAGTTACATTTTGATCAGTCGAGAAATGGATGACTTAACCAAAGTTGCGGTATATGGAGCAACGGAATATGAACTGACTTCTTGTTAAATCGATGTATTTGATTTATTCTTCCACTACAAACATGGCCTAGGAGTACGGAAGTTTAGTAGATGACTTGAAATACAAGAATGACATTAACATAACCAACGCTCCATTCTCCGATTAGACTATCGTGAGCACCGGCAGGCATGCAAAAAGGATTTTCATGAATAAGAGTGTGAGAATGTATACGCAATGAAATAGCGTACTATGTCTCATGCTGGTAGACATGCGTACACATATTTTCCAGAAGATTACCTACCACCCTTTACTGTACACGGGTGTGTAATCAATCGGATTCGTCTTTGAGTCTGTTGGCTGATTTTCGAACTCAAAACTACTTAATATAAGAACAACTCGGATTTGTCAAACTAGTAAAGTGTAGATTGAAAATATAGGATCTTCAATTTACGTACAATTATTGACTAGGACAAGCCTTATCCACGAACACTAACACCCACACATGTACAAACCTACGACATGAAGAAGAAGCACTTAAAAAACATCCAACTATTTGTCCGTTCTGATGCATTCGTTATACTATCGAAGAATCTAGCTTTTTTAGTTTAAGAATGAAAATATTTATTACATGCAAGTACAAAGGTTAAACAATGGTCAAGGTATGTGAAGGTAAACTTATGAATTGAATTGATAATATAAACTTCATGAATTTATGTAAATCAACACAGTTGGAGGCAGTGCGAGGGTCATGTACGGAAGTACTCGCGTATGAGTTGGGCACAAAAGATCATTGCAGAATATATTAGAGATGCCATTCTTGGTTTATGAATGCTGTCGTTGTGACTACACGTGTAGAATAGTCACTCACCCTGTGTGTGTAAACCCTTGCAAAGGAGAGTTGGATGGCTGGCTGGTACCAGAGACGACAATGGGCATTGTACATCTAACAGGAAATGGCATTTTCAGTGGGCCTCATGATATGAAATTTGAAGGAGGTTCTATGTAGCGAATGCACCGAACAGCAAGACCAAAAATTGAAGGTAGTTAGTCTTTGATAGTGCTCTTATGAGAGTTATTGTAGGTACGTTTCACATACACACATATTCACACACTCTCTCGCTCTCTGCCTGTCTTCCTCTTTTTTTCTCTCGTTTCCTCTCTCTTCCTCCCTCTCCCTCCCTCTCCTTTCTTCCTCCCTCTCCCTCCCTCTCTTCCTCCATCTCCCTCCCTCTCTCTCCCTCTCTCTCCCTCTCTATCCCTCTCTATCCCTCTCTCTTCCTTTCTCTCTCTTCTCTCTTAAGAGGTGTAAAAAATAATAAATGAACAATCCCTGTGATTCGAGTGATTCGAGCGGCCGGGTGGCATGGTACTCTATTATCACCACCACCACAAAAATAGTAACGAATGACGGAATAATGATTTTCATGTTGGAAGCCCTAGTTTACGTATTTATCAATTCTGCCTTCCTTATAGAGACGATTCTGGGTGGTGTTCGTATGTGATAATAGTGATTTTGCTGACATAATAATATAAAAGGAAGCGATAATAAGACTATTTCGTTTCAGAATGGATTTATTTGTGACGAAATAATGTACTTGGTGATATAATAACGGCAAGAATAATACGTATATGGTAAACGTACGCTTCTCAGTTTCCGAAAAAAAAAGGTTGTGAATAATACTATTATTTGGTTTCTAGCTTCTAAATAAATATTCTAAATAATGATAGTCCATGATGTAATATGAAAGAAATATGAATAATCGAATAATAACTACCAAAACGTTTAAATAATATATTGGGAAGGCAGGCCGTCCTCATTTGGTCGTGTGTGTGTGCCTGACTCGCCTGTCCGTATCACACAACGCCACACACACACACACACACACACACAACACACACACACACAGACAAACACGCAAACACGCAAACACGCAAACACACACACAAACACACAAACACACAAATACACAAAACACATACAGGCGGAGAAGAGAGAGAGCCTTACCCCATTTTAAATTCTAACAGAGCATTAACTGTTGTACAATGCTTGCGTCCCGTGCAATTTCTCGCTTGGTATGAACACCCTATGTTCAGCTATTTTGTTTCTGTGATTCAACCCACCACTCCCAGCTTCTTCTTTGTCTGTTTGACATAGCATCTAAACAGTGTACATGACCAGCATGAGAACCTCCGTTCGTATTGAATCAGCAACTATGTGCACATGACCATCATGTTTTTATATTATGTGTTCCTTATGAATGTTTTATTCATTCTACTTTTTGTTTATTTTCACAGGTAGCGGCACGCTCTGCCGTGCCAGCTGTGTCTGCCCTGCGTCACTACGCTGCTGGTATGTACCATCATGTAACTTCATTCATATATATGTATATGTATATATATATAGCGTCGTTCGGCTTGCTGAGGTGCTCAATCTTGTTCTACGATGCGTACGTCTTGAGTATAGTTG
This sequence comes from Creolimax fragrantissima, assembly GCA_033442365.1. Lineage (NCBI taxonomy): Eukaryota > Ichthyosporea > Ichthyophonida > Creolimax > Creolimax fragrantissima. Next base: position 759,357 of record JAWQFL010000023.1, on the reverse strand, counting down.
GATCCCTCAATATAATTATAAGAAAGTCAAACTTTTTATTTTTTTCTTTGTGTGCATTTCGAATTTAGCCAAATGTGAGCGTTGCGTTTAGTTCCTGTCTGTGCATATGCTACACTAAATTTTTGGTGTAAAGCAAGGATAAGGCAGGCAGCTATTAATTTCTAACGTATCATCTTTGTTTTTGCTGCGTAGCGGCTCCTTCTACATCTGAGGTTTCACAGATTCTAGAGAGCAGGCTCCTTAAGACTAAAGGAGGTGTTGATATTGAACAGACTGGTCGTGTCTTGTCCATTGGTGACGGTATCGCCCGTGTCCACGGCTTGCAGCAATGTCAGTGCGAAGAGATGGTTGAGTTCCAGCCCTCTGGAGTGAAGGTACGTGTTGTTCAATGTTGAAGAGTTAGGGTATTTTTCACGTGTTTGTGGAGGGGATGCTGTTGTTTCTTCCAGTCTCTTAAAGCAGTTCCTGTATTTGTTTTGTTGTCTGAGAGGTAGAGTTTTGTGTTTGTGGGAAAGTTTGATAGCACAAAAGACACATGCAGAGAATAGGGATAGTGTTTAGACTGGAAATGGAGGAATAGAGGAACACCGTAGATTCACACTAGACGTTTGCTTTTATCACGATTGTGTATTTATTTAGGGTATGGCTCTGAACTTGGAGTCTGACAACGTGGGTTGTGTCATCTTCGGTAACGATACCGATATTAAGGAGGGAGACATTGTCAAGCTCACTGGAGAGATTGTCGATGTGCCTGTAGGTATGGAACTACTAGGCCGTGTTGTGGATGGTCTAGGAAACCCTATTGATGGTGAGGGACCTCTGAACACGTCGGAGCGTCGCCGTGTGAACATGAAGGCACCTGGAATTATCCCCCGTCAGTCTGTGCACGAGCCTGTCCAGACTGGTCTAAAGTGTGTTGATTCTCTTGTGCCCGTCGGCCGAGGACAGCGTGAGTTGATTATTGGTGATCGTCAGATCGGTAAGACTGCCGTGGCTCTTGACACCATTATCAACCAGAAGCGTTTCAATGAGGCTGGAGATGAGAAGAAGAAGCTGTACTGCGTGTACGTTGCCGTTGGACAGAAGCGTTCCACTGTCGCACAGGTCATGACTACCCTTAAGCGTGCTGATGCGATGAAGTACTGCACCATTGTAGCAGCCACTGCGTCTGATTCTGCTCCTCTTCAGTATCTAGCTCCTTACTCTGGATGTGCGATCGGAGAGTATTTCCGTGACAATGGCAAGCATGGTTTGATCATCTACGATGATTTGTCTAAGCAGGCCGTTGCGTACCGTCAAATGTCTCTACTTCTTCGTCGTCCTCCAGGTCGTGAGGCGTACCCTGGAGATGTTTTCTACCTTCACTCCCGTTTGCTAGAACGTGCGTCCAAGATGTCTGATGCTCACGGTGCTGGTTCTCTTACCGCGCTGCCCATCATTGAGACCCAGGCCGGAGATGTGTCAGCCTATATCCCCACCAATGTTATCTCTATCACTGATGGACAGATTTTCCTTGAGTCCGAGCTGTTCTACCGAGGTGTGCGTCCCGCCATCAACGTCGGTCTTTCAGTGTCTCGTGTCGGTTCCGCCGCCCAGCCCAAGGCCATGAAGCAGGTGTCTGGATCCATGAAGCTAGAGCTTGCCCAGTACCGTGAGGTCGCTGCGTTCGCCCAGTTCGGTTCTGATCTTGATGCTTCTACTCAGCAACAGTTGCGTCGTGGTGTTCGTTTGACCGAGTTGTTGAAGCAGAACCAGTTCTCTCCCATGCCCGTCTCCGAAATGACAGCTGTTATTTACGCTGGAACCAAGGGCTACCTTGACAAGGTGTGCCAATCATATGGATTGTTGTGCGGTTTGTGATGGTTTTCTATAACTTATAGTGTGTTTATTTCTCATCCCAATGGGATGCAGCATTTTCATTTTGTTTTTACATCGATTTTTACGCTGCATGAAATAAATAGAAACGAGTTCTTATCATTGTGTCGTTTTTTATTCTGCTTTCGTTTTGTCCTAACAGATTGACGAGAACCGAATTGGTGAGTTCGAGACCAAGTTCTTGAAGTACATGCATGCCGAGGGTTCCGCTGTGTTGAAGTCCATCGACGCCGAGCTCGCTCTTAGTGCCGACTCTGAGGATTCCCTTAAGAACCACCTTACAGAGTTTTTGGGATCTTTCTAAAGTGAAGCGAGTTTCTAGGGTACGTATTTTAGACCTGTATAAGACTGAAGTGATTTAATCGACTTCTAAACACAAAATAGATCAGTTGGTATGCGCTCATGGGGCGAAGCTGGCATCAACAGTAATACTTTTATGCAGTGGTTGTGACCTTGTTTATCTGAGTTGTGATTGCAACCTTGAGCGTTTGAAACCGTTTTCAAGCGTAATTACTGGTATTTGACAGGATTTCCACTAGTTCTGTACCACTGAGCTACGTAGATGCCACACATTAAAAGCTCTTCTATATAGTAAGTTTATGTTTCACTTGTTCAAATTCCTTTTTTTGCGCCATATGCGGGCAACAGCTTGTCTGTGCTTTGAGTGGAAGAAGCATGTACATGTTTATTCGAATACTAAGTAAGATCTGTCTATCGATCTTCGAATTGAAATAGGTCTAGCGCTTGTACTCTAGGCCATCTTTAACGTTCAGCGTATCTACACGACATTGCAACTAAATTTTCATGTGTAGTTCGAAACCATGACGTCAAGACTTTTCAATATGATACCCATATTCTACGATGTTCATAAATCCATTTTCTAGCGGAAAACCTGTCGCTATGTTCTATCTAATGTAATGATCTTTTTCATTTCGCAAAGCTCAAACAATCAATGGACTCCACGTTCATAGCAAGATATATTCAACCTCTTGGAGCAATAATAACTTTGACATTACCAACGAATGTGTATGTGTATACTTCAGAATAATACAGATAACATTGTTTACATATGCATAAGAAAGAAAAGCTTGCAATTTAGTGATCTGCTATGCCAAATCTCACACCTCAGCACACAACGCCAGTCTATGCAAGGTAGATCGCAACCGAAGTCATGCACGCTATTATTAACATCAAAATTCACCTTGAAAGTGCAAGCTCTTTCTTACCACTGAAATACGCCGGTAGTAAGGCCCAGAGGAAAAGTCACTGGCGAAGGAAGGTACTGACTTTTAAGCGTAGTTTGCACTGCATACTTTTGAACATGAAGGAACATACCGCCTGTTTTAATAATTCACGATCAACTAATAGATGAAAGTATATGGCAGCATTTATACAAGTTAGTAGTTTACTATTCGGCCACAACAGTGAAGGGTAAGTAAGCATACACTTGCACCATTTAGTAATTCAGTTCTAGCTAACTAACACCTTTCGTATATGTGGAATATGGATTGCATCCATCACTTACGACTATAAATGTATTTTTGTCATTGTATATGCGCTAGTAATTTGTATGGCTAATATTGTAGTGAAAGGAACATTCTCATGAGCATATGGTACAAATCAATCTATGAAGGATTAAAATACTCTCATTGACAACCCATTCATTTAGCTCACTATTGATAAGAGATCAATTTGTCCTACACATGCTGCGTCACAACAAAGTTTGGCTAATGTATCCATTCCTCAATACTCAGAAAGTTTTAGTAAATATAATATAATTTTGATATGCTATAGCTCCATATACCCCACCCAAGTCGCCGGACTGAAAATTCACTTCATGGATGCAAAAGCGGGGTCATTTTGATATTCATTTGATGTCTACGTAATATCAGTTTATTATCCGTAAGATAAACTTCAGTTTCTTACAATAGCAGTGCGTCGAATTTACCATGTCCGCCACACTTATTCACGTTTAGCTCAAAACATAAATGATGACAAAAGTTTACAGCCAAACATGTATTGTAGTTTATTCAGACTGAAAAATCGTTCGACGATATAGAAAACTTCCAGTACAGAGAACTGCATTGCAGTCCTTAATGTGCTTGGGTGAAGAGATCAGGGGACAACGTAATACTGCAACGTACAACAGTCTCTGTAGAGAATCATCACGTAAACCTAGATTAGTAATGGTGTCCATTTGCCTACCGCATTCTACCCAACACGCGTAAGCATTGTGTTTCGTTTACGAGCTTGTGCTTCACATTTAAATTTTGCACGGATATGTACTCCGTTCTACAGTTCAATGCACATAGCAATACCCATGCCACCGCCGATGCAAAGAGACGCTACGCCTTTCTTCTTGTTCTGTTGCTTGAGTGCGTAGATAAGCGTCGTTAGCACTCGTGCACCAGAAGCACCGAGCGGGTGACCGATGGCAATGGCACCTCCCCGAACATTCACCTGATTGCAATAAATTAAGACAAGTGAAATGATTCTGTGAGTACGTACTTAATGAAGGCATACGTAGTGTGCGTCCATATACATAGCCGAGCACACGTTAACCTTATTAGAGGATAAACTGAAATCACGCTAGACTCCCATATTACCACTTCGAGATCTCTCAACAACACCTTGGATAAAGCTCCAGCATTTGTCTATCCAAGCAAATAGACATTGTGATGTGTTCTGCTCACGTAGCATTGTACAAATCATTGCCAATGATGTTTTCATAGGCGAATACTGATACTACATAGCCGGACGATTATATGAACATTTTATGATGTTCACATGTTTACATAGATAAATACCTATACATGTTTTAGCGGATATTACGTCTCCACGTGAGATTACAAATGCTTACCTTCGAGGAATCACACCCAAGCTCCTTAACAACAGCCAGAGACTGCACAGCAAAAGCCTCATTCAACTCAAACAGATCAACATCATCGATGGTCCATCCAGCCTTCTCAAGTGCCTTTCGAACCGCAAAAATGGGTCCACATCCCATGATAGATGGGTCTAATCCTACCTATAAGTTGAACAAAAGTTTCATAAACTACCTATAAGTTGAACAAAAGTTTCATAAAGCTGAAATTATCCAGTATACGTATATCCATGTTTTAATGGATGAGCAATACAAATCGATTACACGTTTGATGGTTACCTGCGTGAATATACACAACACACTATGACTACACCACAAGTGTGCCAGACCATATAAAATCATAGGAACATATCGACATGCGATGTCTGAAACGATTTTGTGAAGCGAAAAAGGCTACATACTTAGGTACAAGCACGTACCTGAGCCTGACTGACAATGCGACAGAGAGGAGCGATACCTCTCGAGCTGGCCTCTGCCTGAGACATCAGCATTACGCACCCGGCACCATCATTGAGCCCTGACGCGTTGCCAGCTGTGACAGAGCCTGAATTTGTATATTAACGTGGTGGTACGTGTGAATATGGCACTTCACTGCGGACAACGTGACATTCATCCACTCCTTTCAGTAATACATTCGAACTTAGATATACATATAAATCCAGTTTGTTGCCTCTACACTTCACACAATGTAATATATTTACACATACCTCCGTCCTTCTTGAATGATGGGCGTAGCTTGTTCATTGCGTCAAGAGTAGACCCTTTGCGAATGTACTCATCGTCTGTCACGACAACGTCTCCTCTTCGGCCTTTGATGGTTACACTCACAATTTCCTCCTTGAACTCACCACCAGCCTGGGCTGCCTCGGCCTTGTTTTGTGAAGCCACAGCAAATTCGTCCTGAATGTGTCCGTTGTAACATGCGTGTAAACATAAGAGTAGTACATGTGTACATGTCTACACTGTAATACGAAGTAACTTCTCTTAACCAACACGTTGCACGTATGCATGGTAATATGCATAAAACCCGCTGCATTAGTTAGTCCGTATACGTGAATAAGGCGGATAAATACACATGTTGTTCCACTGTTGTTCCATACCAACAAGCACACACATATATATATATTCTTGTTTACCAAATCACACACTTACTCGCCCACGAACATATACAAATAGTGACCCACTCACTCAACAACCACAACATATATGCATATTATTCATGTCTATATATATTCTTCACAAGGAGATATACAGCTTGCACGCACCTGCTGCTCACGCGTGATGCTGTACTTCTCTGCAACGTTTTCAGCAGTTATGCCCATATGATAATTATAGAATGCATCAGTGAGTCCATCGTTCATCATAGTGTCCACAAGACTACCGTTCCCCATCTTCGAGCCAGTTCGCATGTATATAGTGTGCGGGCTTTGGGACATGGACTCCATGCCACCGGCGAGCACAATATTCGAATCTCCAGCCTTGATCGCCTGCACACCTAATGCTACTGCTTTAAGACCTGACCCACAAAGCATATTCACACCATAGGCAGGAATCTGGTAGTTGATTCAAGGATTTCTGTGAGTTCGTTCATGTGTCCGTTTACGCAGTACATGAAAATTGGCACGAGTATATCATCACACGATAGAAACAATTATTTCAACAAACAGGTGCTTGTGCACGTCGCCTTTATTACCTCCTTGGGGATCTGGGCGTCCATAGAAGCTTGACGTATGGGATTTTGCCCCTGTCCAGCCGTGAAGACTTGACCCATAATAACTTCATCCACATCACTGGCTGGCACATTTGCTCGTACGAGCGCCTCTCGTAACACTACCTCACCAAGAGCCTTAGCAGGCACACTGCTCAATGCACCGAGGAATGAACCCACGGGAGTGCGGCACGCACTCACGATAACAACGTCATTAGGACTAGACATTGCGCGGACAAGACAATAGTATACTTAAGCTAGTCAATGTGTTTCTTTTTTTGATAACGATGAAGGACAGAGCTGCCTAAGTATTGCGTACACACACAGGAAAGGCAATGTAAGTCAGTAAGCCAGGAAGTAAGCAAGTAAGCAAGCACACACACAATACACACAAAAACACAACGCACAATTAACGGTGAAATAAAAAGTGTTTGTGTGTACGTGTGTTGATCGCCTTCGATTGCACACACTATCAACACAGCATTGGCCCGTTCGGACATTTTAGGACATGTTCAGACATTATGTCTTTATCACTCACTCCTTCCCACTGCGTCTGGACATTCAGGACATTTAAGGACATTATGCCTTCTCTGCCACTCACACACGCCGAACACTTCTAGACATTTAGGACATTTAGGACATCTGGGACATTTTTAAACATGAGTGCTCCCATTTACCAGTCACGCAATTTCAGACAGGCGGACAGCATCTGGACATTTCAAGATGAGCTAGGACAGTTATGGACATTTATGGACATTCATGGACATGTAAGGACATTCTCCGTAATACCTGAAGAGAACAAACGATATGAAATGAAGCACACAAACGCAAAGGTAATGAATGCAGCATCCTGCAACTAGTGACAGTGAGGTGTATGGAGAGTGGCTTCATTCCGTCTATAGACTTGTGTGGTCATATTCTTATATAGTGATTGTGTGATTTAGTTTATACGGTGTGTATTCAACGTCTAAAACGACAAAATGCACATTGCTTCAACAGGTGCAATCCACATGGATCGTTCACGTAAGGTGTAGAGGCACAGGTCGTACGAAAGAGAGAGAACCAGCTACACTCAAGGTAATTGTATTTGATAAAATATGGATAGCTCAATATGTAGAATGTTAGGTTGAATTAAACTGTATGCGGAAAGAATGTGACATCGCCGGCTGGCCTGTGAGAGGTCAGCGTTCACGGTATGAACACATACTGTTGCATGTAGACGAATATACAAACATCACGACATGATTATTCATCATAGTCTAACATATTTTGTATTTAAAACTGGCATGCGTTTGCTCCGTCTAACTTATACATGTACGTACATACATACACACGAAGCAGCTTTATCATGGCGTCCACTCTAAAGGCCTCTGTTACCACGGCGTGCCAACAGTACAGTGGGTACCTCGCCCATACAGATTTAAAGCAGGTACATACAACCAAATATGTTGTGTATAATGCAATGGAACTGCTGCTAATAAAACGGACTTTGACAAGCTAGTGCTAAGACAGACATTATGTACGATTGCATTCTCTCATCCCAGTACAACCACCCACCAGACCAGCGAACTTGACTACATGCTTATTAGTAAAACTGCATCGTTATAATGCGTTAGTTGGCTCAAACCCTGGATACCTCAAATGACTGTTCGTTCGTCCATGATGTGTGAGTGGTTCATTTAATGAGAGATACTTTTTTTGCTGGCATTTCGTCTGTGTACAGATCGGTACATTGTGTGCGGAATTGGAGAGTGTACAAGAGCAACTCGTGAATCTCCAACAATTATTAGCTCAGGTTTGCTTTACCGCGTCAAAATTGCTTAAACCTTTATGTGATGTTCGTATGTGTTTTTGAAAGTAAGAAGTCTGTATGTCATGGTGAAGCGCTTTTTATCGCTCCACAGCCTTTGGCCCAAAAGTTCACCATATAGCGTTGACAATCATAAAAGCGTACATATGTTCTTTCTCTATACAGATGGAAAAAAACACTGAAGCCGTCATGGATATGGTGGACCCTCTCGTAGACCAGCGACAGGGACTTGTTGATCTCTACGAGAAAATTGATAAACTAGAGGTATGTTAGCGCATCAATGAATATGCATTGCCATGATATGCATGCTTAATACATGGACTTGCCGATTGTTGCACAATTTATCTCCGTGTGCCTACGAGCCTTTGTTCCTCTGTTCTGTGCATATAACTATCAAAACGAAATGAGCTGTATCATGCTCATAGTTGTATTTTGTTTAAATTGTTTTGATAGTGTATGGCTGTTGTTTGTATACATTAATATATTTATTTGTTTCAGAAAAAGCTTGGTGGTATATATTAACGATGCAACACTTGCACTACCTACTTTAAAGAATTTTATCAAAACTGTAAGCGGAACTGTGATTGAGATGGAGCATGCTTTGGACATGAGTGAGCGAAAACACGCATCGCGAAAGGAGGCGAATCAACCACCCGTCAAGAAAAACACCTTCCTAAGCTTCATAGAACGGGCGGTAGGTGTCTTGTCCATATTCATAGGTCCAAGTTTGTTTATTATTGTGTAAATTGTCTGTAATATATGTCGGAGTACTGTGGAAACACATGTGCCGAACATGCGATTTGAATGTAGAAATTCTTCTCTGTCCTAATTTAAGTGCCGCTTTTTTTCTGGGTACTAGTGCCAGACGACTTTGTTTTGTGTGTCTATGAACTGTTCTAGGTATTACTATTAGCTTGCAAGCTAAACAGCTCTGTACAGTCGATTATTGTCATACTTTTTTTGTTTGATTGCATGTCATTCATATGTATGACTGCATGTACCGATAACAGGTGCAAGGCGGACAACAAATCGCCAAGCAACCTCTTCCCGACGGTCCAGCTAATGTTCCGGTTGTATATCGGACAGACGACTTCTTCTAGGAATATATAGAAAAGTAATGAGAATACGCTGCTATGTGAGGTTGCCATACAGAAAAAGGAATATAATGCACGGAGTACTGATGAAGTCATGTGCCTACACATATATTGAGAGGAACTTGTGAAACATAAATAAATTCTAGGCGAAGATTCTTACTCTCCAGAACACACTAACTCAACCTAAATTGTGCGTCACTCATCTTAAAATCTAGATCCATTTTTACAGTCCACAATTGCAGCTAAGCGTGAACTTGTGTATATATGTATTCCGTGTATATATAATATGTATTCCGTGTATATATAATATGTATTCCGTGTATATATAATATGTATTCCGTGTATATATAATATGTATTCCGTCTTAAACGTATGTGTAGCTAGCTATATGTCACCTCGAATATGGAGATTCCTGTCAACATCATGGCATGACCATGTATTCTTTATAGAAATATCACCAATTGGTGAACTGTGCCACGTGAAATCGACTCATGCCCTGTTCGACCGCCTGTTATAAATGACAATGCATGTAGCTGCGATTTAAAACACCAAGTACGATTCTGCCCGTGGGAAGGGTGGATGGATAGGTATCTGTGGGTTTCCGCATTACAGCCGTTAAAAAATTTGGCCACAGCTACAACCACAGCCATAGCCACGGCACAGAACAGTCAGAGGCACAGTCAGAGGCAAGGAGCACAGTCAGAGGCAGAGAGGCACAGTCAGAGGCAGAGGCACAGCCAGATCCAAAGTTACGGCCACAGGGAGAGTCACAGCTACAGGCAGAGTCACAGCCACTGCCGCCACCACAGCCACAGCCGCCACCACAGCCACAGCCACAACCACAGCCAAAACTACAATTACAGCCATATCCACAAGCATAGCCACAACTACAACTACAGCCAAATCCACAGCCATAACCACAACTACAACTACATTCACAGCCACAGCCAGCCATATCCACATCCACAGCCACAACAATAACCACAACCATAGCCACAGCTAGGGAACGTAGTTACGTTGCCTTGGGTTTTTACCATGACAACGAGGGTTTTTTTTTGGCACGACCGCTCAATATGTGTTCTCGGAGTAACTATGTTTCCCACTTTATTTTTTCCCTCGTTTTGTTCAGCTGGACTTATGATTGGCTACTACTGCAGATGAAGAAAAAAAAGAAACACATGAAAAACTTGAACTGGTTTTGTCTTTGCATACATACGAACGTATTTCTTCTTTTTCCATTGCTTCTTCGTGACTAAGAGCTCACAGGACACACACGAATACATCTGGCGAAGATCAACAAAAGATTGCATGTGTAGCTAGCTAGTTGCATGTGCAGCAGATCTGAAAAGTTCTTATATTCCCATAATTATCGCGTCATATGATATAGAATCTCTGTTCGTTCTAAAAAAAAATTGAGAATGTTTCCGAGTTTTCTTCACACACTGAAGTTTGCAATATTTCTAGTATTTGAAGCTTCCACGGTTATCGTTTTCTTCGAGGTTTTGATCAACAAAGCAATCATGTGTAATAAAAAATTACACTGTTTCAAACCGACACAATAGAAAATTCACTATTCCAAGTTCATGGTAATGGACAATAGTGATAGGAAAGTACACTACTGCATGGCCGGCCGTCTTTCGTTGGAGAATTTGTTTAAGAGTAGGTACTAACTATCTTACGAAGACAGTGTGTTTCATCTGCAAATGGCATATACAATAGAAGGCATCAAAGAATAAACGTTATCAAAAAATTGTAATTCTTTGATCTTGGAGCGATGTTTCTTTTGAAAGGGGGTATAAATGTAAGGTAGAATGTTTGAGTAGATATTACATACTTTAAACGAGGTGATTTTGTATGGTTCGGCAATAAACGAAAGTACTTATTTGCCATGTTCGAATATGTATTATATATGGATACAGTGGGGTGCTTACTCGAGTGGTTATGAAAGGTACGTGATAAACTTCTAAGCGGATGGAAAGAACGAATTGAAGCGTCACTACAAAATGTTGTACAGTGTTCAACTTTAGAGCTCAGCACACGAAAATATTTACAATAACTTTATTTCGTTTATTTAGGTGTTTGCAGATAAACTGCAACACCACTCTATCTATATTTATGATGTTTTTTTCAAACGCTAGAACACTATCAAACTTGAAAAAACTATTCTACGTACTTCAGTGAATATACGTTTTGTATCGAAGCGTACACTCTTATCGTTCAAGCAACGGAGGGGTACGCATTTTCAATTGTAAGAGGAATGTCATGAAAGGACGAAGATTCATCCATCTTTTCACTCTCTATTAAGCTGTCCCATATTTTCGTCTCGCAGCCATCCTGTAAACGGATGCCATCTTTCTCGCTAAAGTTTAGTGTAGATCGTACCCCACTCTTCTTCACTCCAATTGTGCGATTGGATTGCTCTTGTTGACGTGCGTTGCGTAACACGCTATCCATGCTGCTTGCTTCAACAATGGTATCGTTTTCGCTAGCACTGAGGTCAGATCCGAACCAGAGGGAAGGCCAGGAGCAGGACCTTTGGCTCAGCAACCCGGTCACGTAATCATTATTATTGTTATTCGCTTCTATCTTACTCATGGATAGATTCTGGGCACAGCAATCGTCTTGTGGAAGCGTAAATTCCAGATCGTTTTCAACGTCCTCGACAAATGACGGCCACGTACCAGTCCGTAATGCAGGTACTTTCAACTGACTATTGAATATATTTTCCGAACTAGCAGAAGCACTTTCCTCCACACTGGATTCCACTTCCATTGTCTCCTCATTAAGCCAACGCTCTGAGCTGTGACAATATACTTCAGGACAAAATAATTGATCTATCCTCTTAGACAGGCTTTTACGAGTCTCCGGTTCGGTTGGAGTAGGCTCACGAGTTACTGCCTCGCCAAGCATAGTGGCATCTTGGTCATCTGACTGAACTTCTTCCCCGGCATCTGAATCATCTATCTCTTCCCAGGCATCCGAATCCCCAGTACTTATACCGTTCATATATTCGACATCGCTCAGCGAGGTTGGAGAAAACCTTTCTTTAATCACCCTAATTTTGTCTATGACTTGTCTAGCTTCATCCTTCAAAAAATAAAATGAGAAAATTGGATGCATTTATGGTTAGACACAGAGTACAGAAGCGTAAGCAACAGGAATGAAAGATTTTTCAAAGAACACAATTGGCTCTTGCTGGTGCACGTACCTCTCTAGCATAAATGTTCAATCGATGATAAAAACTGTCCATTTGGTCCTTTGTAAATAGCCAAGTGCAATTCGAAAGGGCACCATATGCTATTAGTGTTGGCGGATGGCATACCAGATTGGCTGCTAGGGAATCAAAGTAAGGGACTCATAAGAGTTATGTGGTGAACCAACGTACAAAACCGCGCTAGTCGGTCACGATCATAACATGGCAGGCACACTTTTCATAATGCTAACCTGAAAGGCAACTTACCAAAGTAACTACACTCTACCATTCCAATGGCATGTTTAAGGTTGGGATCCGTGTCTTCCAGCAACTGGTGTATCACCTCTACGGCGGTGAGCGTGCGGAGATTCCATCCCAAGTATTTCATGAAGCGGACCTCTTCCGATAGCAGTTCATCTCGCTGTACACGTAGAGAGATTCTATGGGCTTCTGATATTAAGAAGCTAACTCCCACTCTCAGGTAATCATCATCCAGTTTGGATGCTATAAGCAAGGCCACGTAGGCGTACACCACGAATTTATGTTTCATTTCAGGCTTTTCACAAACGATGCGATCAAATATCACTACTGCACGAGCAAGTGTTATACTAGCAACGTCATATCGGCACATCTGTTGTAAGGGAAAAGAATTAAGAGAGTTAGAAATGCCAAGGTATATGCCACACGTTGATGCTAAAATCCATTTAGATGAAACATACCGCTATGAGGTAGTCCATTACACATTCGCGCGCTTCTGCAGCCTCACCATTCAAATGATTTGCTGGAAGGTGGAGATTTTCATCTTGAATGATGGTTTGCAGAACCTCATCCTTGTAGTCTGCACTGCCGGCAGTCCACATTTCAAAACAATACTGAGCCATCCTTGGGAGCTTTTCGTGTAGCTTGAATCCATGCAACTTGTTTGGGAGAAACCTTGTCCTAATGAGTTGCGCTTTGCAAACAGACGACCGCCGTGGTAAGAAAGGATCCGCAGTGCTGAAATAGTTATCCTGGTGAATCAAGTTTGAGGCCGGACGGAGGGGGTAGGGGAGGAGGGAAGAAGAACAGAGACAGACCACTTTTCCTTGTTCTATGAGAGAAACTCTGACTTGTGTTTGTTTGGATAAGGTTCATTTATATATCGATTCCATCCATCCACCCATACATCCATTCATCCATCCATTCATCCATTCATCCCTCCCTCCCTCCTCTATCCATCCATCAGTACTATTCGAGTACATAGTACTACATAGTACTACTTACTACTACTACAATTACTGTACTACGACGACTACTACTGTACTACTTACTACTACTGAAGCCTTGTGTCCCCCCCCCCCCACCCCAAGAAGGCCAATGTTCACAGAGCGATTAGTACACTACAGTACACTACAGTACACTACGGTACACTACGTACAGTACAGTACAGTACAGTACAGTACAGTACACTACAATACAGTACACACACAGGGCAGGAGAGGATGGGAGACACACATACCATTCAGTGGCAGCCAGCGTGGGTGAAATTAATTTTTTCCCATAAGAGAAAAAAAAAAAAAAAAAAAACACAATATATATATAAATATTTATATATATATCACTATTTAGTGGATGACTGGGTGGGTGGGCGGGAAGGGGCAAGTCGGTCGGTCATTCGGTCGTTCGGTCGTTCGGTCGTTCGGTCGTTCGGTCGGTCGGTCAGTCGGTCGGATCCGATCGGTCGGTCGGTCGGTCAGTCAGTCAGTCAGTCAGTCAGTCAGTAGTCGATCGTGGCGAGGGGAAATAGGAAACTCCAACTTAATCAATCACTCACACCACTCACTCACTCGCAAAAAAATCTCCCCAAAAAAAACAAAACAGAAAACAATTTTTTTTTTCCGGGACAGGGTCTACACAGAATGGAATCGTAAGAAGATCAATAGGCAATTAGCCAATGGGATTGATCACAAAGAGGTCGTCGGTCGTATCAATTTGCGTTGTTTGTTTTTTTATTGGGCGAAATGGTTAGTTTCAGCCAATCAATAAATCAGTTGTGAATGATGGCCTTACATATTACACATGGCAACAGAACATTTGTTTATTGGTCAACGACTTGTGATATACTTTTTTTTTTAAACATACATAACAGACCTATTTACTGCCTTATTTGTACAAGTAAATGAAATGCATAAACAAACTCTTTCTCAATACATCAAGGAAAGTAAGCAAAGTAAGCAAAGTAAGAAAAGTAAGCAGAGCAAGCAAAGTAAGCAAAGTAAGTAGAGCAAGAAAAGTAAGCAAAGTAAGTAGAGCAAGCAAAGTAAGCAAAGTAAGCAAAGTAAGCAGGAATGGAAGGTAGACAGTATCTTGTAGTCGTCAAGAGGTGAACAAAGTTTATGTATGTAAGGCACTTACTTATGAAGGGTTCCTCCCCACTTTCAGCCTCCAGCACCTGATTTCTATCAAATATAGGGTATGTGTACCTCGTCCCGCTGAAAAGGAGTTGACAGTCAGTTGACAAGACGACTTAGTTGTTTTTAAATTTCAATCTACAGTAAAGGGAATCGGAATCGTTTATGTTTTCTGATACACTCGCATGCAATTATATTCTCGAATCCTCCCTTGAAAATAAAAAAAACTCAGATGTGTTTCTATAAATACTGCAATCAAGTTGCATTTAATATACAAGTTCATTCAGAACTACTTGTTGATCCATTAATGATTGAAAAATAACTAAAGCTTGGAAATGCGCGTCGGGATTACCGGCCAATAAATATACTTGTTTCTATGTAACTTACGTAGCTGTTCACCTCATATATAAGGGAACGGTCGATAGTTTCTTCGCAAGCAAAGTGTAGACATTATAGAAAGATGTCACAACGAAGTGATGGGCTTCAATATATCAATTAAAAGCAGCCAGCTGTGAAATTTGCAGAGACTACCAACAGTTTTGAGCAACAGCAAAATGGAACACTATTGTGTCGACAAAGTCAGACCTCTTATGTGTTAGTATCGTTCAATACTTTTACAGTTGCGTCGCTCAAGAATTATTGCGTTGACTATTCTAAGTTCGAGATTGCTTTGGATGACTACTCACTACACTGGCGCCACGTTACTAACTGAGCAAGGTCAATTGCAATCATATTGGATGTTCGGCTTTTAAGAAAGAAACAAAAGCTTAGAAAAACCCAGACATTACTCAAGGCAAACATACCACCCAATGTGTTCTAGACCTGTTTCTTAGGACACCTGATCCGTTTTAATTTCCTGATAGATATGTACGTACAATATGAATATTAATCATGCTCACTTCGTCATGGAGCTCATGTAGTTTGATTGGTGCCTCGCATCAGAATTAGCAAGAGAGAGAAAGTCCTGAATGTGCTGTTCTGATTCGGGTGATGTATCGTCATTGTATTGGATGTCTGAAGAGACCTCTGTACTGGATTACAAATCTTCAGAACGGATACCATAGATAAGCTTATGAGCACACATTAAGAGAGCTATACATTCTTGTACACTTATTTTTATGTGGAAAAAACTTACGATTAACGTACAGTGAGAACAGATATAGCAAGTAGTATTTATGCGGTATATTGGGAACAAGAAATTCAACTGCCCTTAAGCCAGAGAAAAAAACTTAATTGTTCTTGAGGACTTGCCTGTCTACTAGGATACACGCTATTCATATTCATGTCTAAGTGTCAGCAATACCTCGTTATATATATCCATAAACAGCAGCAACAATCTTCCTCAATAAACACGGATAACTCTTGTCGTATAATTTATCATAATAGTATACGGCACCCATAAAAAAGAATAGTACTGCAAAAGTGCACAAAAGAAATGGTGGGTAGAACATTCATTCATCTTGTAAGCAGTAATGGACAAGCAGGTCAACAACGTACGTACGTACGTACGTACGATAGTGGAACATTCATTCTTTCATCTTATAAGAAGTAATGGGCAAGCATGTCAACATAAGTACTTGAGATATACATCGATCTATCGATACATACATACATACATACATATAATACATGCAAGAGAAAAATGGAAAAAAACTGTAGTAATAAATGAACCATGAATTTCCTTTTGCTATGCATCATATGACGTTGTTTCCATTCTGTACACATACGACGACTACGACGCATGGACTCGTTCACTCACTCATTCACTTACTCACTCACTATTCAAGCACTCACTCAATCACACGTACAACTAGAACCAGTGGTGGTCTACACACTCTTCATACGATGCATAGGTTCTGTAACCTTTAATCATTAACAATGTTGTTTAACCAGAAATAGAGATGTCATTTAGCCGAGAAATAGAGATGTTAATTAACCCTTTGATTTCATCTGACATCTACCTCCCTTCATAGCCAGCTTACTATGGGACTGACATCGTCTTCCCTACTCACAATCGAAGCGTCTAGACAGTTCTGTATGTACTATGTGTTTGCCCTTTTTAAACTTCCCTTGACAATTTATTCGTCACTGTCCTACTTCGGAGGTTGTTTTCGTTCATTTTATAATGCCATCAATATATGCATGTACGGAAAGGCTATCGTTAGAGTACCAACTTTTCTCGTAGGCTCAGAAACGAACGTGATCCGAAGTGTATACCATTAGAGCCCGTAATCAAACGTAAAAAGTAGAGCGAAGTGTATTACTAATATACACGCATCTTGGGTATACTAGTGGGGCGCTAATCACTGCGACTATAAGTTGCTTTATGTTACCAAAAACTCAACACATATATACTTCTTTCTTAATTTTTTAAGCGCAAGTGTTCATAAGCATGTGGTATAATATCATTAAATTCAATTTATTTTTCAACCTCGAAACAGTGTCACAGACAGAACAGAATGCATTGGAGGCTCACATTGAACGGCTTGTTGATCCTGCAACTGGGTACGACTAATTTTTTAACAGTTAACGTATAGTCCATGCAAGCGAACATGGCACGCTCGCACCCTTCCTCACATACACAGAGACAATCACGCCCACAATCACCAACATGTCTTACGATGTATGAACAATTGTATTTTGCACACGAACAGAAAAATGAGTGTAAATCATCATATATATATTGGTACAGGAAGAGTTAAAACTTGCCATTTACTTTCTGCCACATGTTGTATAGGCGCATTACGCTGGACGCTTTGGTTCTAGACTCAGCTCACTTACCTAAACGTTTGCTGGAGGTAAACACAAAAAATGTGTCTCCGACAGTTGGTGTATACAGTCGTTGCTTGGATTTCAATTGTTTTGCGTTTGAGAGTCATTGTGCACCTATTCCTAAGTAGCCCCGTAGTGTAGCGCCATATAACCATGTTTATACATGTATCACTTGTGATGCAGAACTTTTACCGACAGTTGAGAGAAGATGGTAAAGCACCAACTGCTGAAGTTCTTTTCAGAGCCATAGCTACGCTTCGTGCAGGCAACAGCGAAGCCAAAGAAAGAGGTATGAGTATACACAAGTACCTAGCTATAACGTATACAGAGATTTGCCTTCGCGTGTGTTCAAATTTATTGAGCAGTGCCTTTTACGCCAGCATAAAAAAGCCCTGTTACACCGCTAGTTTGCATCACTACTGTGTATGTTGGATTTAAAATCATGACATCAATTTTTACACGCTTTCACTCTAACCATTGTCAAATAGCTCTGTTCGACGTATTCGATGTGGACGGCGATGGATTCTGGAGTGAAGACGAGGCGGAATACTTTTTCTCTACGACAACGATACCTCGGGCTGTCTCAGTAATACTCGTGCAGGTTTGTTTCACTTGCCTCGATATGCATATATGTTGGTGCTGCTGAGAACCAAGACACACGAGTACTTGTATAGTCTGAAAGTATGACAATGTGGGAAATCTCCAAGCAAGTCATACTGCACTTTGCATACAGTTGTATATATGAGAGGGAAGGAGTCTATCTTACGCATCCCAAAATTACGTTGTGAGGTATATGTTGTGTGCTTGCCTTGTGTTTCCCCCGCCTTCTTGAGACTTTCAGGGCGAAGTTGCTGTATAGATTGTCTTGCTGTTTTGACCTACTTTTCTATCGTATACGTATACACGATCCTCCTCTCTACCACCACTCTTTCGTTTGTTCTATATCTACTAAACGCGTGTGCAATCCGCCTTGCTAGAACAAGAAGATATCATTCGACAACTACTTAGAATGGCTGAAGGCGCATGGACTTAACCCTCTTACCAAGTTGATGATGCCGGTATGTTTTTAAACCACTAAAATCACTTGCAATTATACTTTAAGCCCACACTATATATATATCCTATGGATTCACATATGCAATTTGTGAAATGTAGAAGATAAAGATATATATGTCTCGGCAACTAATAGCACACCATTTGTACGCAGTCACGTTAGATTCACCACAAGCAATGTAGTGTTTGTAGACAACCAAGAGAGCGGCGTTCGCCCCGCAGAATTTGCCAATGGCACAGTACATATATACCTATGAGATATACTATAACTGACTTGATCATGCCAAGTGTGCACATTACTACGTTTATTATACATAGAGATTCCTTTTCAAGTTGTAATCCGCTCGGTTCACAACACTAACCCTTTTGTCACTCTTGTAGGACAACTATGAAACTCCTACCACATTAACGGACGTCCTCGCCTCAGTCACTGGGTGTAAGTTGCTTACATCATATGTCTGAAGTTCCAACTCCCAAAATTGAGAATGGTCTTGGAAACTTTGAGTCCAAAGCTATACATTAAGTGTGAATGTTGCAGAAAGCACATACGCAATCTACAAACACGTGTAATACATGCACACAAATGTATCGTATGTACTCGTTTTGTTGGATACTAACTATTCTCGTACTTTTTGATCAATAGTTACCGAAAGAGACATTAAGTATCTACAAGGACAATACGCCAGGGTGCTGGATCAATCCACCACGGGAAAGGTATTGAATATTTCCTCGCATATGCACAAATATATATACCTATCGATTTACGCAGGCATCTCATGTTCACACATGTAGAATTCCACCTGTCTTGTTCAGCATATCTTATCGAACTTAATATACATAAATCACCATGTATTTTGACCTGGATCTTCACTCTTCGTTCTACACACAGAAACTCTCTCTACTTTTTATATCATTTATAGCTCGATCGAGAAGCCTTTGTTTTGGCCTTATCTGTTATTTTGCCTGAAGAGATGAGCTCAGGTACGTAGTGCGGATATTTAATACAGTCTGTGGTACCTACAATAGTTCAAGTGGACATACTTGTATACGATCGATCATTTAGTGGCGTACATAACAACATACAATGCCATGCATGCATTGGAATCATCTACTATGTACATATACCAATCATAAATTGTTACATATTTGTGATGTTCATCGATAGCCAGCGACGTGTGTACAATTATTTTTATATGTACATTTTTACAAGTCAACCTGTTTATTTTTATATATCGCGAATGGCTAGTCCGCTTCTATCTCAAAGGCTTGTGAAAATGTGTTTATTCTCCTCTTTCCTCTCACAGTGATGTTCGACATGTTTGATACAAATCAAGATGGGCAAATCGATTTCCGTGAATTAGCTTCCAGTCTTTCGGTACTTACCCGTGGTACTATTGAAGATAAATTAAAGTGTAAGTATGATTGAAATGCGAGTGTATGTTCGGAAAGGGTGATTCGATATTTGCCTCATTATGTCTCGGTGTTTTGGTTATGATTGGGTACCGAAGTACCGCTCCTCAATACAGTGCACCCTTCGCACAATGGTGCACATGTCATGCTCATTTATGATTTTCGAATTCTTTGCTGTAGATTTCTGATGTCTAGCGTTATATATCCCAACGAGTGTGATATTGTTTCGAATTTGTCGCATGGGATAGTATCACATGAAATTATGCTCACAACACTCGGGCACACACACCTGACCGAAGCACTGTCTAGCATTGCATCTCCCAACGAGTGTGATGTTGTTTTGTAACACGCGTACATATAGTCGCATGGCATTATTTTATTACGTGGGTGCACTCAAGGTACTGTTACACATTGTACATAAAATTATAGTGAAAGACAGGCACACATCTGACCGAAACGAATTATATATATGATTTGGTGCAGTTTGTTTTGAGCCAACGTTCGCGTCGAAAGGGTCGATAACAGAAGCAAGGCTAACATCGGCACTCGACGGTATCTGGAAGGCTACATACATCTACAATCATCAGAGTGATCAGGAGACCACCGTTCTTCCGACCACATCTGGTGATACTGTCTCACAGCTCAACAGCCTCAACTCTTCATTGTTGCCAACTACTTCACCACGTCAACGTACACACGTATCCAGTACCACACACGCAAACCCGCACTCATCAAGTGGTATGTCCGGTGCTAGTCTATTCTCAATCACATCTTCTCGCTCTCAAATTGCCAGTAAGGACCTACCCCACTCGCCTAGTGCTACCACATTCACTGACAGATATCCCAGGACAGAAAATGAGGAAAAACAACCAACATTTGTAATAACGAATACAGATGAGTCGGATATCAGTACCAGGTTATATAACCAGTATGTTTTATATAATACTGTGTCAACTCTGTTCATCGATTCCTGTATAATACCAAAGTCAGTGTGTTCTTGAGCATGTATGTGTCATGGATGTTAATGTGTATATTGCCAAGCTTGTAGTATAAGCAATTGACGGTCGTAGCAATCGTGCATGTTCGTTATGGCAAGAATTCTGGCATTGTGTGCTTTTTGGACTTACATAGAAAATTCCATCAACTGTTATTACAGTTGGACGAACGTACAAAGTATATATTCACAAATGCATGTCGAAAGAAAAGTTCTGTGCCCTTTGTGTATGGTTGAATGGTGGTGATCATATTTGCTTGTCATGATGACGTATTATGCCACAGCTTTGATGCTGTGATATGTGTTGGGTAGCCGTTGACTCTTTCAATGAATTTCTATTTATAGATTTCTCTCAGCCGGTTTGACTGGCTCCATCGAACAGTTGCGATTCCCCGACAGGTACGCGAACAATCTGTACTTAAGTTTATGTGATGGCAAATACGCTTACATGCATATATGAATACGCTTTCATGCTATATGACTGTCTAATATAGTATGTACAAGTAACCGGCGAAACCATCCACACATATTCATAGGTCATCTACTTCATTGCGCAATCGCCACTCAATCTGTGGACCTATTGTCGACTCGGCCGATCTGGGAACTTTTGAGACTTTCATTGCGAATTGTAGGGATAATAGCACAACCGAGGAAGGTAACGCCATGTATTGCATTCAAAAGAGTGATGGACTTGTGTGTAATGTTATATATTGTATATTTGGTTCGGTTGTACTGTTCAAGAATTCGACGCGTGATTGGAAAACGAGTGTAACCACTGTATTGGTTTATCACATACATTCAGGTGAAATCTCAATTTCTCAGCTTATTCATTGGGCCAAGAAGACACCGGTTTTGCTGGACTTTATACAAACTCTATCAAAGGTGTGCTATTCACTGGTGCGCATATTTTGCAGAGTGATGTGATGTATCCATCCATAATCGTGGAGATATATTTGCACACAAGCACAGTTACATACCTACTTCGACTCCTCATCAGGTATACGTACAAGTATAGAGGAGTGCACGACTGCATCCGTGTTCATTACATGTACGTGCGAGAATCACAGGGAATTAACCAGCTGTTTCGATGTTTGTTCAGATTGGATTGGTCGTATTTGGAGTTAGACCTCAGACAAAAACAGAAGAAGCCGAATTCGTTATGGAGGAAATGAACAACCACATGCTGCAAGGGCTATGTGTAAGTTATACGTTTTAGGTTGTACACCTCGGTTTAAGATACACAATTGCTTGACGTACATACCATTTTCCTGGAGATATTCGTTGTTTTTTTGTGACCTTTGTTGCTTAGATCGATAACATGAGACTGTGCTTCATAAATTAAATTTATAATTTTTTACTCACTTTGCGCTCATAAACGTATCCATACACACGGTTACACTCACACGCCGCCAATGTTTAATTATTCTATGAATTTGGATTTGCTTGTTTTGGCACATAAAAACAGAGAGGAGCAACAGTATACGTGTTGAGTGCTGATTGGTGGGAGGCATGGCAAGCGTATACAGACTGTTCTAGTCTTCTAAACCCTTCTATTGCGTCTGCATCTGGCCTGTTGTATGTGTTATATAAATGCGCAATGCGTAGTCTCTTACAGATACCCACGATTCACCTCATTCGTCCCCTCATCGAACTTCATTATAGAAGTGTATATTTACACTCACTAGTTATTCCCTACTTTATACCCTCGTTGCATATTGTTCGTAGTTATGGCTTCTAAAGTCGTGTTATTGCGGAGAAACAAGAAATAGTATGCTCATATACATTTGTTATTTAGTGCTACTAAGTGTGTTCGTAAACGAATTAGGGTGCAGATATATAGAAAACCAGCGTGCTGTAAAACGGAAGCTTTGTGCACCTGTTTTATCTTCCACATTCATACGTTCCCTCATAAATCAATGTACATACCTGCTGTCTAGACTTGGCACACCAGGGCCTATGGATAATACATTACTAATAGCGGAGGATGATGGTCTGGACTTCCGAATCTCTGTCAGTCCTACGCAGAAGTCCAACTGGCACAAGGTTGAGGTAGAACAACAGCAAACGCCTCTGTTGCTGAGCCCAACACTTAGTTCCTTTAAACATGCGAGTGAGATTAACCATGACAGGAAGGCTGACAAGAAATGGTTTGGCTTCGGTAGTAACAAGCCGGTACTTTTGTGCATACTTTATTCCATCTGCATGCAAATTTCTGCTGATAAACAGCTTTCAATTGACGCAGATGTCCATGAATTGGCATATATGGAAGTAGAGAGTGCTTTTTATCAATGTTTGAACGTATATACTTGACATGATTTCGTTCTTAGGTATTCAACTTTCGTATGCAAGTTTTTTCTCTGATATTTTGAGCATTTATTTTGTGTTCGTGTATATTACTACCTAACTATATATATATGGTGTTCTTCTGCTGAATAGTTGAATAGACACGTTTTTTTACCGTCTTCACGTACACTGTGGCATTATGATACGCATTCTTTCAAAAGACCACAAATTATAAATGCAAATAAATTAAACATAGAGAGAACACAAGATACCACTGGCAGCTAGGAAATTACCAGTCTCCGCTTCAACTTCACCCATAATATGCAGAAAATCGTTGCCTGAGGTGCCAAAGGTAGGAATAATGTCTATACGTTTACTGTGACAGTGTAGTTGGTTTTTGTGAGTGTCTTGAGTAGTGATTACCGATTCCATTTCTAGTGATGATGGATGGATGTATGCATATTTTTTGTGTTTTATGTATGACAGTGTAGATAGATGATTGATGTATCTGACTTTTTTCTTTTTCTTGACACACTGCGCTCACGCTATGACCATGACATTTCACAAGGAAATCTTGTATGAAACTCTTTTCTCGTGTACTCGCTCATGCTAATATATAATAGAGCTTCAATAGGATATACAAATATCGGTTGAAGTGGAATCTGGTACAAAATCAAGATTTTGTACTTGTTCCTTTCACTGTGTGGCACGCATTACGCCATTGGTACACAGCCCCAATAGAACTCCCTCGACCAATTATTCCCGCTGGTATTGATAACTTGAAGTTAGAGGTAAGAGTATATTAATGATGAGCGCCATTTGGTAATAGGGGACATACACATGTTCTCACGTAATCTTTAATTATTTACTCGTTTGGGACTAGTACGGCTGTTCGAATTGTTGTCTGCATGCAATTCATGATTTGTGCAAGCAACGTACGTTACTACGTACTTGAATCGTTGCAATACCGCATCCGGCATATTCCTGTGAGTGTATTGATTGTTACTCATGTGACGACCCAATTGTCTTACAGGTAGAGCTGTATCCACTTGTATTGTATGTTGTGGTTCTGAGTCGCCGCAGTGACACTGCCGAATCAATGACCAGAGAAGGCGGTCAAAGGAGTAGTTCTATGAAATTTAGGTATGTGGATCAATTCAAGAATATTTTGAAATGTACACCTCAGACGCAGATATATATATCTTCATGTATAGCTTTCACGTCTTAATTTCAATTCGAATAATCCACTGCTTGGCAAATGCAGATTAAACTCTTCGAGTGAGACAAAGCTGGATATTTCGCGTTCAATGGTGAATTTTAGCGTTAATGTGAGCAAGGCATCGACTACACAGTAAGTTCACTTGATTCATCTACCTTTTCATTCATTGCGTGAGCATATGTACGTAATTTCAATGTTGCACGTATTTAAGGTATATCAACCCAAGCCACATCAGAATGCTTGCATGTCGACTCCTTTCGTATTCAGTGCAATCTAAATAGACATATATATACACCAATCGCTAAATTCGCCGATTACGCTTCTATGTAGCTACGTGTTATGCACTGAAAACGCTGCCGGAACATGTAGTCTTTCCGTGAATGGTTCATAATTCCGTGTACCCGTTCGACTTTTTATTCAGGCATTTGAAATCTTGTGTGTTAACAGCGCATGCTTCTCTGAGAGACGGCTTATTAGTCCATCGTCGCAATGCGCGGCTGTGGAATTTTTACAATGCGAACAGGTACGTATAATCTGAAAATGTTTCCCAATAGATTGACGTAGGTATTATAGTAGATGAATCTGAATGTTTACGTTCAATATTTGTTTGGTCAAATATTTAGGGTGTGCTTCTATGCTCAACTAAACAGACGTACAGATGGACGACATTTCTGGTTGAATTTTGTAGTTTGGGGTCTTTGTTAGGTGCATAGCTAGCCACGATTGGTTTCTTGTAAATATATTCCGATATGCGCTTCTGTTTTATACTTTTCAGGCCCCGACTCCTAGAAACTGATTCTCGTTTGGACGACAACGGTTTGGTCGATAGTCAAGCTATAGTATTAGAAGTATGTATTCTAGATGTAAGGGCATACATGTATTAGTCTCTCTACCTTTGAGCATAATTGGACGAAATCTTCTCCATGAGCTGTTGCATTCATACCTTCATGTAAGCGTTCGTATTTTTAAATGAAACAAGTTACGAATAGTTGGGTGTACTTATAGTTCACACAGTTATATTTGAACTATTCCCGTGTAATTTATAGATAAGAGACACGGAGGTGGATGTGTGGCCGTCAGAAACCAGCGCATCTACAGACAGTATAAGATCATTTTTTCATTCTCGATCAAGGTCCAACGTCTCGGATATCTCGGTGGTGGAGCCAGGCTTGACTGGCTTGCAGGTATTGACGGGTTGCGTTGTCGGTCTGATAGCCTGTTTTGTAAACATGTACATGTACATCGTGAAACGTTAACATTTTCTATCACGCTTGTTCTCTGGTTGTAAGCCCTCAACCATTAAAGATTGTGAAGACATCATTGTGCTTTTGTTCCTTCTTTCGTTTATTTTTGGAGTTGTTGTGTTTCTGTGGTTCACAAGTGAGCATACATTTTAAAGATCTTTTACAACTTGCCATGTCAAGATGGATCATTTAGGAAACTTCTTGTTCCTCGAATTATATATTACCATGTATACATATACATATTAATCCTCGTAGTATGCCTACATGTCCACATACAATTTGTAGGCTGAGTCACTCCTTTTTTCTTTGTTTTAAACATACGTATTTGTACATATTCAGAATCTAGGGAATACATGCTTCATGAACGCAGCACTGCAATGTTTGAGTAATACCGGCGCACTGACGACATACTTTCTTCAGGGTTATCATAAAGTTGAACTCAACCCAGATGGAGCTCTAAGTTGCCAGGGAATGGTAGCCAGAAGGCATGTGTACATACATATATCGTGCAATGTAGTTGTATGGTGTACGTACATTTGGCTAGTATTTATGTATGTCGGGCAGGCGAGATAATGCTCTAGATTAAAATGTAATGTATTTGCTCATAATAGTGTGCATCCGTACCTTTCTCAATATATATCCTGCAATCTGCTATATATCTGCATACACACGTGCACTTAGTAATTTATTGTCAACGTCTCTATACAGCTATGGCAACATATTGCGGCGACTGTGGAGTGGACGAGAAGTATCGGTGGCACCGGTAAAACTAAAGTTGGCCATTGGGAAATTTTCACCACAATTCAATGGGTCTCAACAACATGACTCCCACGAATTGTTGTCCTTTTTGTTGGACGGATTACATGAAGACTTGAATAGAGGTATGTACCTTTCTATGCGTGTTTGTATGTTGAGTACTCTAGGCTTGTGTGTATGTACATGTGAAATGAAATGAAATACAAAGTTTATAGCGATTCCACTACGTGTACTGCACATTACATCCACACCATTATGTCATCATGTTAAACTTATATGAATTAAAGTACATGTGCATTTATTTCTTCATTCGTATTTAAACTTATATGAATTAAAGCGCATGTATCATATCTTGATTCGTACAGTAACAAAGAAACCATATGGTGAGCTTGCTGATAGCAACGGTCGAGAAAATTCGATTATAGCGGACGAGTACTGGGCCGATCATAAAAGTCGAAATAATAGTATTATAACAGATCTATTCCATGGAATGCTCCACAATCAGGTATGCACGCCTATACACAGTTCCTAACTCGTTGCACATAGGTGCATCTTAACAATCAACTTCGAAAGTTTAAAATACCCTCCAAAGCCATAGCACCAAATATGAAGTTGTATTTGTGTCGTTGAGATTGAGGTAGATGTTCTTTTAGATTATTATTACCCACGCTTATTATCCTTTCATGTTCGTGGATATTTCTCTTCCTCATGTATACTGGTTAGACACGATGTCTGGAATGTGGACATGAGAACATCAGATTCGATCCCTTCAACTATTTGACTTTGCCGTTACCCAGTGAAAACAACGTAAGTGTTCGCATACCAACACACTTTCACCAATAATTGATTACTTTTGCCCGCTTTCGTATATCTGACGATTAATTTTTATCTAGCGAGCATGCGCCCAATAAATCGCATGAAATATTGTTGTGTTTGAGTTGTTTAGTATGTAAGAGGTATCGTCTTTTAAAACATACAGTAATTTGAACAATACACTCATGCAATCCATATAGCTAATACTCAACTGTTAACTGCTGCAGGTATATGTTGAGATTGTAGTTGTAAAGAGAGACGGTTCCACCCCAGTTCAATACGGAGTCAATGTCAGTAAGACGTGTACTAACCGAGAGCTCAAGGAGCAGATCGAAGCTCTGTCTTATATACCAAAGGTATCTGCCTTTTTTACTATTACAGTGTTTGCTAAGTATACGGACTTGACCGCTACATTTCTGATATGTACTACAGTGTATTGACGTATATGTACTGTCCATTCATTGCTCGACTAATTTTATGTAACAGGTCAACCTTATACTGCTGGAAACAGCTGAAACGCGTGTTGTTGGTTACATACGGGACAGTGATCTGGTTAAACCTTCTATTCGACGATCAACGTTGCATGCATACGAAGTAGATATTGTGGTGAGTACCCAACATGTGTCAGAATATATGTGAGGTTAATATGCATGAGTTTGTAAATGTGTGTGTGATATGACTTTATTGAGCGTCATGTAGTGATAAATCATGCTTTCCTTTTATAATGTAAGTTCAGCTCGTACCATAAGCTCATGTTCCACGTTGCTGGGTATTTTTCTTTTCAGGCTTCGAAGACAGTTGTGAGAAAGGAGAACTTCAAACACGCATGTAAGCGATTAGATGTCTTATTCACACGTTCTGTGTTTCTCGACTTTGCATTTATCTGTTTGATATTGCATTATGTGATTGACACATACCTTACTTCCGTCTCATATTACATTATGTAATTGACACATACCTTAGTTCTGTCTCATATTGCATTATGTAATGGACACATACCTTGCTTCCGTCTCATATTGATTATCAGTAGATGACGCATGCGTGGTGAATACACTGAGACCTGCTGTATCTGCCCCTACTGTTGTGAAGAAAGCACAATCGACTACTGTTACTCTGTCTCATGCAGACTCGGAGAGCGTACTCTGTACAAATACTACCTCAAAAGTGCGGCGTAAGCTAGGTATTATAGTTAATCTGTTGTCTGTGCAGATGAAGTACGTTCATTATAGTTTGAACTAGAAACTTGTATGTACCCGTGTTTGACAAAAAATATATGAAGAGCGTTATTCTTCATAAACATGTACTCGACAATTTTTATCTTAAACAATTTTTCATTGCGTCCATCATTCACATTTCTACTTAATAATTACAATATTAGCGTTCTCCTTTATCAAACCATATTCCATATACCACTATCCACATTCTTCACAGATATGTGGCGCCCGTCATTCTCATACCTGACATCCGGTTCGTCGAAAAATCCACTGCGAACAAAATCAGGAACTACGTTGCAAGTTTCGGAGACGCTTCCCTTGAAAGAACAGTATCCTAAATTATCGTATGTATACTCCGACTTTCCTAGTTAGAATATACATACAATTCAATTCGTTCCTTTGCTTTCCTCCTTCACTTGTATAGCTTGTTGTGTGAATATTTGTGCGGTTGTTTATAAAACACTCGTTTTTCATACCTTGTTGTGCCCTGCACGTTCGTATCATTATCCACAGGCCTAGAGCGGACATTAATCACAACGCTGAAAGTCTTGCCACTGCGGAGTCAATTGGGAGTCTCTCTGCCTTGCAGCCGACTGTTAATGGCTATTTTCTCATCGCATTGCATCGTGTGTGTGACTTGCCGGTATTGTCATATTGCATTAGGATTAGAAATTCCTTGTTTACATAGAAAAGTGGCTTGCAGGTGTATACATTGTTACATTGTTACGGTATATGTATATAGTGGTAGTATTGTCCAGACCTGCATTAGACATGCTGATTTCGAACGTTCGGTATGTTCGATAAAACGAGATGTATATTGTTAATAGATTTGGCGTACTGTCCGTAAATCTTTTTTAAAATTACTGGTACGCGGTATTTTTAGGAT
The DNA here is from genome assembly GCA_033442365.1 of Creolimax fragrantissima. Classification (NCBI taxonomy): domain Eukaryota; class Ichthyosporea; order Ichthyophonida; genus Creolimax; species Creolimax fragrantissima. The sequence continues at coordinate 729,759 of JAWQFL010000023.1, read as the reverse complement.
ATACTAGTGCCTGGGAAACAAAAACCGAGAATGGTGGGACGCCCAATTATGCTGTCCCTAACAAAGCCAAAAGTGTCACATAAAGAGCTCTATGAAATGGTCTTCACTCAGATTCGCAGATATGTCAACTTTAGTGCTTACAGGGAGAAGAAAACAGGCGAAAGGTATAAATAATACTCCGACAAATATAATAACTCAATCGATTTGTTTTATCTGGGAATTTCTGGGTTTGATTGCCAGTCCTCGAATCATTTATTATAGTAGAGTTCAGCGCACACAAAAAGTGCGCAAATCACCAAACTGATGTCGTTTTTCCTTTTTAATATCTGTGCTCCGGTTGCAGATTCTTTACAATTAAACAGGTTAATCGCGATGGCCGAACGTGCTCGCAGTGCGAATGGTATAAATTATGCACGGGCTGTCACATCGACCAGGACACACCGTAAGTATCAACGTGAAGAGTAAAACTAGTGGTTGCCTGCTTTATTATTTTGTTATTGAATATGGGTGGCATATGACTGGTACAACACGTATGATGCGTCCATTACCTAATGAATTTTGTGAATGTATATTTGTGCTTGCTAGAGATGAAATGCTGACAATGAACCAACTGTCATACATTGGGATTGAATGGGATATATCTGGGTTCTACTTGTATTTTGATTCTGATTTGGAGAGACAAGTAGTCGTAGACAGTAGTGTTAAGCGCTCAACCGAACAACGATGTACTGCCGTGGATATGATGGATTGTGTCTCCGAGTTCAACAGTCGTGATCGCTTGGAGAACGATGAGGCGTGGTGAGTCAGTGTTTTGTATATATGACTTACGGCATAGTCGTGATAGTCCTTTATCTTCTTGGTCAAGTACATTTTTGAAACATATATTTACAACTGTTAAATTATCTGGGGAGTCGTGATAGTCCTTTATGATCATGTTAAGTATATTCATTAAAAACATGCATCTACAAATGTTAAATTGTCTCGGGGGGGTGACCTCTTTCCAACGCAGGTATTGTCCCGTTTGCAAACGGTCGCAGGCGGCGTCAAAGTCACTTTCAATATGGAGCCTTCCCTCAGTACTGGTGAGTATTCATTCCCCTTTGATTGTGTTTCCTTAAATGGATGAAAGGAAGAAAATTATGAAATACTGTTAATGTAGGTGAGCTTAGTATGTTGCATATTCCTTTTATATACAAAACAGATTATACACCTGAAGCGTTTTCATTATATTAATGGTCGTTGGGTGAAGAATTCGCAGAAGGTTGATTTCCCTATGCATGAGCTGTCTCTACCTGCTCGTTCAAAAGATGAGTCCAATAAGAAATACACACTGTTTGCTATTGCGGTAAGTCTAAATCTAACACTGTATCTATGTGTATTTCAATTGGCTCCGAGAAAAGACATATCAATATCACGGTATCAGTATCGTGCTTGAAATTAAATATATCTGCGAGTGGCTAACATCACTGTAAGTAGGTTATTATGAATCTTACAACGCATCCCACTTGCTCTTTTTTTGGAGTTGTTCGTTTTGTTAAAAGTGTGCAATGATCATATGTACCAAGTTGCATTCGCATTTAAACTTACATCCGATTCTTGTGAATTGCATAATTCCTTAAAATATTCAAATTAATATTCTATAATGCAGAATCACTCGGGTGCCTTGGGCGGTGGGCATTACACAACATATGCGAAGAACTACCGTAGTAGTGAATGGTACAGTTTTAACGACGATAAGGTCGCACCAGTTGAGGTGTGTTGCCTGGGCCAAAGGATTATATGTATATCCCTTGTAGTGGTGAAGTTTTATGTCAGTACTATGTTTGACTATTATATCAAAGCTTGCGCATCTGGGTGCAGTACCAACATAGAGTTTTCGATAAAGGCACGGGACTATTCTGTGCACCCTTCATGCATGTCGGTTCATATCCTTCAATTACTCCATCTCTGTCACATCACTTTCCACGTAATACAAATGTATCAGTGTACCGTTATAGCGATGTAGTTTCTATTGTTACCATCACGTTGCCTAAAACTTGATAGGTTACACAGCTGTGTCGTTTGATCCATATTTTAATCTTGCGCATATCACAGAAATCCGAGCTGGTGTCCAATAGAGCCTACTATCTATTTTACGCTCAAGATGGCGTTGTGCCGCAGGAGCTAATGCCTACGGACATCGACCCACAGCCATTCACCAAGGAGTGGTTGGATGCCAAGGACACAGTCGAGCAGCGAGATTCATCTAGCCACGTTGGTGCGGGTGGCAATAGCGGTGGAAGTGGAAAGTCGAGGGGGAAATCGTCAACGGGAGGTAAGACCTCAACTATGGAGGATATTACGATTGGTACGCAATTGTCTCGCGCTAATACAATAGGCAGCTTGGCAAGATCACCCAAAATTACTACTGAAGCAGGCGGCAAGTCTACCATCGCGAGTGGCAAAAGTGGAAGAAGAGCGGATCCAAAGAACCATGAGGGAAGTAGATTTGGTACTAGAAGTGCAGATGATACTGGCAACGGGTTCCTGCGGGCTGATAATAAACGTGAAACTAAACGTGAAAATTCGAGTGTTAGTGGGAAGCTTTCACATCGGAGTGGAACTAGTAAGAATGGAGAGAAGGACAAGGACAAATGTCGAAGTCAATAAAAAAAATACTATTCGTACTATAGAGCATTAATCTATTGCCATGTCTTCCTCTAAATAAAATATGGAAAGGATACGACAACCTTAATTCTAAGTTGAGTTTTTCAAGTAGCAGCTTTTGTGTGGAATAACGAAGGAAAGTTTAATTGCGAGGACCATTCATAGGAGGAAGGAGATCCGCTTGACTAGCAGTAAGTAACAAAGTGAAAAATAGAGATTTAAGCAGCATAGCACGACAAGGTATATATATCCTATACGTATTCAAAAGTGAAACCACTTCCGTCGTGAACAAAACCATTCACAATTAACGAAATAAAATGCACAAATAACACAACGATTAGCGCGCGCACTGGATATGATCTGATAATTATACATAGCATGTTCTTTGGAATACATAAGCAGCATCATTATAACTCAGCTGTACATGAAATGCTTGACTACGTACAAAATGCAAAACGGTTATTTTGTAAGATTCAAAGACACCAGTGGCTTGACACACATCGTCTGGTAGTATATATATCATGTGATATTGTGGATGAGAAATATATTAGAAATATGATGGTCTGTCTGTCCAGCCATGTGCGAGATTATCGATCGACTCTATACTGGACCAAGCCTGGGATCTCAGTATGCATATTACTTACTGCTACTGGATATTGGATAGAGACAAAGTTGTTAATGCATATAAGACATTTTATTATTTTTACGCTACAAATGATTACAGAAAAGGGGATTCAGCGCTGTATCAATTTAGTGTGAAATATGGAATTATAAATCTAATAAAATTCTCCATGGACGTGGCGTGGCGTATAGTTGAAAAAAACTCTTTTCCCCTACAACTCTTCACGGGTATATGGTGAGTATTCACAGTGCTTTGACTCAACTACTTGAGGCACGTAAACCGCAGTATATGACTCAAGGCTTGGGCAATTTATAGACAACTACTGAAATTGTAAATTATCCGGAATCTTCCACAATACATACATAACACAGGAGGTATTAAAGTAGGAAAACAAAATGAATACATAGCACCTCAGAAACTGCATTCTGAATATTGGCGCCACCTCAACACCGAAAATCCTTCAATGATGTATTACTACATACAATTCAAGCAAGTATCAAACTACTTTTGACTCAAATACTTGAGGTACACAAACCGCAGCAGACAAACAGCAACGAAAAAGTGCGCCGAGAGTAGACTGACTGACTCACTACTGCAATATAGGGTTTAGGGTTTAGTAGACTGAGTTACTACTGCAATTATAGAAAGCAGACCTTTTGTTGTCTTCGGCGAACACGCACTATTATTTTAGGTTTAGGGTTTATTAGCTTGTTATCAATCTTCATTCAGCATTCAGATTGGATATACTATTTTTTTTAAGCCTAATTGTTATTACTTAATTTTTTCCCAGTCTTCAATACTGACTGACTACTATATATACACATAACTCCCACACCCAAGTCTTATATGCCATCTTTCTCCAGATCGTTCTTTTTTTTCGTCGGAAACTGATTGATTGATTTAGATTTAATAGTATTTTTTGTCTTCTGGCACTCCAAATAAATGATCGGAGTTCCAATCAATATCAACTTCTACTTTGGTTCCATCCATTGACATAAACGTTTGTTTGAGTTGTACATATCAGTCTACATTACTTGCTGCTGCCTCTCGGGCTTTTGTCACTTCATCAAGATGCCGACCGTTTCAACACGTTAATTGCATATGCCCTCTCTGCCTGTCCAGGTGTGTCCCCACAGCTGCCAACAAGAGAGAGATCTAACATTCCATGATATGATTGATGATTTATTATACCCTTTGGCTAGTGTCAAAGCTGAATTCATGGTGTAAGTAGTAGTAGCTGGTTGAAAGATCCATTTCTTTTTCTTCAATTTCTCAATATATCCTGATTATGAGATAGTAGTTTCCTCATTGTCTACACAAAAATTCGAGTCAAAGAAAACAGTGTTGTACGCATTTTGACGTCAACTTTTCTATACGTTGTCTTCATCAATGCCACCCCGCCCCCCCCCCCCCACTTTCAAGAACATAAAAACGAGTCCATCATCAACATGTAAAACTAGAAGAAGCAAGAGTCATTTTGCTAGACTGGAGTCCAAGTTTTTAAGGCTAAGATGCATACTTGTTCAAAGCCATACATATAGTGCGTGTGAAACTCACAAATAACCTAAACCCTAAACCTTAAATATTGTAATGAGCGTTGGTTGGGTAAAAGAGTACGTTTAGATATCAGTTTCTTATGTAATATTAATTGTGTTGTCAATTATTATCACACGTTGTTACGTACTTTAATGTTACAACATCACAGAATCTGATCAATTTCTTGAGTCTAAGTGTTTTGAGATCATTATTATTTATGTGTATTTGCGTTACTGGAGATAAAGAAAGGTAGATAGATTGAAAGAAAGTATTTTACCTTATTAAGAAAAGTCATATATAGATAATCTATTCTACTTACTGAAACAAAAATATAATTTTCTTCAGGGCAGCCTTTAAAATGTAGTATGCCCTAAACTACTGGTATTGTAGACGTAAACAAACCGAGAACACGTATACAGTTGTAACCCGACGTCCAATACTATACTTTTACAACATCATCGTATTATTTTCTAAAATACTGGTATTGTAGTCGTGAACAAACCAAGAACACGTATACAGGAGGCATTAACGTAAGGAAAGAAAATGAAATACATAACACCCAAGCTAAGAGATGTATCCGGATGGATACTCAAACTGGATGCTCAAGTTTTAGGCTAAGCTGAGGGAGGCAGGAACGTGTGTTCACAGCATCAGATCTGCACGACCGAGAAGTAGCCTATTCCATCGTAACTTATCGCCTCGAAGATAATCTATCTTCTTTGCTATGCTCGCGATACTCGTGACTCACATAACGTATTGGCTAACTTAATATGGCAATGAATCTCCAGACCGAGGCGAACATGGACTCCTCGACGATTAGATAAGTCTAGGCTAGGTAGACTACATGAGTCTATACTAGATACAAACGAAGTTTCCAATCTAAACGTTCGATTAGAAATCATATTTGTCTGCAACAGCAACGAGATGAATTGGCGGATATAATGAATGAAGCGTCTGGCACTAACTACACCAGACAAGTCCCAACCAATTAATTCACTTCGCTAAAACCTACGTAAACTAAAAAATAGTTTGGGATAAATGTTTACACATGAAGAGATAAAACAAGCTGCGATGCGTCTCAAATCACACTCGATGAAGTCAGCGGTGAAGACGAAGACGCGGGTCCCTATGCGAATAGACGTCGGCAGCGCCAAGATGAGAGAGTGAAATATATGAAGTGCCATATGTCGGGACACACAAGAACTCAGTGCCGCGGAAACTTGCATGAAATGCGGGCGGGTATTGGGCACATGCAATACGATTGCAGAAGAGACGAACGGAGCCACACAACTGACCTAAACGAAGGATACTTCGGTTTCAGAACTAGTAAAAGTATCGTCGGCATCAACGATTATGTGGATGATAGAGGAGTGCATGCATGACATAAGAGCAATTTTACATGTGATTATAGGCCAAGAGTGCACTTGTTAACACTAGAGAGATACAGAAAAGTTTTTAACTGGCATATGAAATACTCGAACAGATAGATATTCCTGGAACAGCTTTATACATACCAGACGCAGGAGTAAACCCGCTCTCGGTGCGTCAGCTAACCAAATTTGGTTGTATTGGCACAAATCCATACATGCTCCCAAGCCCAGAAGGAAAAGTTGTTGAAGCAGCTACTGGTGACTCAATACAACCTTTTACACCAAGGAAATGAACAGTCACTTGGCATCACAAGCTAGGTCATATCGTCCTTGATGCAATCAATGAGAATGGGACTTAAAAGGAACAACAGTGGATGGACGGATTCAAGCAAATGGACAAAGGAGCTATCGTTTTGCACGCATCGAAGCCATGAGAGAAGGTTGATCTGACCAAGTATAAAGCAGGACAGGTTCTTGATACGGATACTTTTTGGGCCTAGTAAAACACACTCGCTCGGAGAGGCAAAACAATCCCCCCCCCCAAATAGTCGATATTATTGGCACTCGTGTAGGTAGCATTGAAATTGGGGGTCAGAAAGAAAAGTGATGCTGCCTACTACTACTGCAATGACAAAACTATTGGACATGTGAGGTTGCACTCTTGGGAAGACATCCTGGGAATCCATAGTGATGATTGTGGGGAGAATTCTTGAACAGTGAGTTAGTTAGTTAAAAGACATAATAATAAATGTACATTCACAGCTGCTCGTGCACCAGAACACAATGGTACTTGTGAACAAGCATACCGAACTGCAATTGATAGATATGGCTTGGACAATGATAGCTCAAGCTTGCTTGTATCGAAGATAAGCTTTGTATAGAGGCAGGCTATCTACTAATCGTCCTGGCTTGTAAACGGCATACCCCGCTGAGATAGGCTTATCTCTCCCCACAAGCTATGGACATGTGATAGATAGATAGACCAGACTTGTCTCGTATTATTATGTTTGTTTCGTTCACCTGATTTTTCTTAAGAGGCCGATGGTAAATAAGTTTCGAAGAGATCAGAACAAGGTATCCTACTTGGACTGAGTGTAATACAATCCGTGGCGACATGCGTGTATACAACAACATTATTACTTATTACCTGTGTTATTGACACACGCGATACACGCGTCAACGACAACTACAATGAAAACAAAACGAATTATGAGGATGAAACACCAGACCTAAATGAAGTATTCAATTACGAAGGTATAGGCAAACCCCAAGAATTCAAATATGAACCTGATGATATGCAGAATGTTGATACACAACACCGTGAACATCAGTGAGACGTGGGAAACGAAATATGGACAGGAACACCAAACAGAGTCCATATCGTGGTGGAGGATGAGACCTTAGTAAATAAACACAACAGCGGCAGAACAACTACAGGCTCGCCCGACACATTCGTGTGACGAAAGTGGACCAGGTGAAAAGAATTATGATGAATATGCCCGCCAACTTTGGGCTTATCACGACTACTCCAAACGAAGATGACGAAATTTTGACTTCAAAATACTTGCTACGCTCCATTTTTTACTCGGCTGGACACTCTATATAGACAAGGTAAGGAGTGAATCATTATCTCACAATCAGCATTTGTCGAGAAGATTAAAAAGAATTTTGGACTTTTAAAACTGGTTGCTACATCACCTATGAGTACAACCCTCGACGCAAAACCAAACCGTTACTATTCTAGAAATTCAATATATCGTGGAATTATCGAATCTCTCTGATGGTTGCAGGTGTGAGGAACCGCCATAGCATATGCAACTAACATGCTGAGTAGATGGATACCTAGACGAGGCTACAAAGGCTCGAGAGGCTGCAGCGAGAAACGTAACTCACCATTAACTATGCTTCGTGGCAATGGATGGAATCAAAGTAGAAGTTTATGCTGATGCTAACTGGCTTTGAGGGAGAATCCCGACAAACGTTCGAGAAGTGGATAGATATATAGTGCTTTCAATTTCAATTATATGGAGTGCCAGACGACAAAAACTAGTGGCTCCAACCAAGTACGGAATGTCAGCTTATGCGAAGCCTGTAGAGATCTTCAAACAGTACTGAACCTACTCAAGGGACTGAACTTAAAAGATGACAACAAACACTACCACCAATTGTATGCATTCACACTTGGCCGGAGTAGTACGTGCGTATACTTTTGTCTTCTTGCTTTCCGAATTTGCCATCCGTCTTTTTCAGGAAAAACACGGACAAAACAAACAAGTTAATGCGATAAAAATCTGATTGATCTATCTATAACCTGTCTATTGTACGTCAGATATGCACACGCAGCTAATATAAAATACATACTGATATAGTTTGACAGATATCATGTGCTAGATGATACAGATGCATCATGCGATGTTGATCTTGTGGAATAATTATATTGGACGTTTGGTATAATCTTAGTTGGTTTCCTGATATGAATATGATATCAAATATTATTACGTGCCATTATACAGTTTTACGCGAGAGAGAGTGAACATTACAATATAATCCGTCACTATAATTGGCAACTAAATATTTTATCAGTTCCCATCGTCGCACATGTGCCAACAACAGTAACAACAACGTCTCGCTCGAATGAATACCATCTCTTACTTTTTTACAGCATTCAATTTCATACTTCTGCCACCCACCACTACCATTTGTAAATCTCTGCATGTGTTCAAGTACATAAGGTATGTTCTCCGCATGTGTACACGTGCGGCTATGCACGACGTACTAAATATCGCGAGACATACCGATAAACAATTGGTTCAACACCAATATATATATCACAAAATCTTAGTTGGCACTTCGGAAAACGCAGCTGCAATTATACACGACGTGCACTATATTTGTATAAATATCGCTAGACATAGCGATACACAAATTGGCACAACACAAATATTTATCTCTAAACCTTAGTTGGTAAAAGTACCTGCAGTCGTTCTCTATAGTATCAGGTACTCGCTTAACTTCCACGCATGGCCCATCACGCTCTTGTTCAACAGGTATGGACTATCGCACGCACAAGCAGCATGTCACTATCTGCATGTGTAAAAGATTCTTTTAATCTAATTCGTAGTTTTCGGAGCTGTCGTTATTCCGATCACCGTCAATACGGCTACATACGTACTCCAAACTCACAATATGTAAACGTAATACAAATATATTGGTATAGCTCCAGTTGAAGTACTATTATCACGAGTTTACGCGGTTACTAATACTCTTGGACGATAGTATCCGATCACAGTGTCTATTAGTATGGGAGATTAGATATTATTAAGTTGTTATTACTTACTTACTACCCGGGCTGATGGAATTTTTCACGTATTGCTAATGGGTGATGGAGGTGCATAGATTGAATATTCTACCAAGGAAAATAATATAAGCAGACAATCTATTCCACAGATGGGTATAAAATTAGTGTCTAACGTTGTATAAGTTCAGTCTGAAAAGAAAGAGGTCTTAAAATTCAAAATTGCCACTCATATAACGTGCAATTTTGGGCTTAGAAAGAAGAGCGATTACCTACTACTGAAAATTCCAAACTGTTTGTTGGTCAGTGAGTTTGCACTATTGGGAAGAAATCCTATGAGAATCTATATTTTGATCATGAGGGTTGAACTGTGAACGGAGGGAAATGCATCGCAAAGAAATATCAAATGCACATTCGCAGCCGCTCGAACACCAGAATGGTATCTGCGAATGCGAACACCGAACTACTGTTGACATGGCTCGGACAATGAAAGCGCAAGCTGGTATCGAACACAAGGTTTGGATTAGTGCTGTCTGTCTACTACTACTCATCGTGGTTTGCAAACAGCATACCCGGCCGAGACCGGTGGATCTCTCCTGACGAACTACTATACGAGACTTGTGTCACATTAAAGCAGCAAAAACACGGATGGCAAGTTTGGAAAGCAAGGAGGAGAACAGGGTATACATCATAATTACTACTCGGACCAAGTGTGAATGAATACAGTTGGTCGTAGCATGTGTGTATACAACATTACTACTGGCCGTGTCAAGACAAAACAGATAGTGAGGATGAGACACCAGACTCAACACAAGAATCTAATGACGATGATGTGAGCGAAATCCAAGGATTCAAGTTATGAACCTGATGGGATACATGCAAGGTGTTGATACAAAACGCCGTTAACATCACATGAGACGACCAAGACGGGTTTAAAAATAGGATTCTGACATTGTAAAAGTTCAGTCTGAAAAGTAAGGGGAATAAATTTCATAAATTTCACATTTCATTGACTCCTTGCTGTCCGTGACACTACCGTCGTCTATCTACATATGGGTAAGCCAAAACAGATAGTATAAGGATAAGGACACGAGATGCAAGTGAGGAATTCAACGACGACAATGTGCGCGAAACCCAAGAATTAAAGTATGAACCAAATGATATGCAGGATGTTGGTTGATACACAATACCGTGAACACCACGTGAGACGTGAGAAACGAGATATGGGCATGAACACAAAGCAGAGTCCATATCGTGGTTGACGACGAACCCTAGTTAACACAACAGTGGCGGAATAGCTATAGCTCGCCCGACACGTTCAAGTGACAAAAGTGGATCGGTGAAAAGAATTATGACGAATATGGCAACTATGGGCTTATCAGGACTACTCCAAACAAAGACACCATAGAGTATATAATACAGAAGAGTCGCCACAAGCGAGGAACCCCTTACCATGTAGAAACTAAAAGTATAGACACGTCGACAACGTCGATGTGTCAAACCCAAGTTGATAGGGCAAGACTAGGTCTTCACCCGAAATCGTGACGAGAAAGGGCATTGTAGCAAAGTGGTTGTTGTGCAACAATTTTGTAGGGATTACGATAAATGTTCAAATGCAGTGGAAAAGAAAAAGACGATGGTTCGTACCTGCTTTGCAATTGCTGCCACGCAGAAAATAGTTATCTTGCAATTTGGTGTCAAAACTGCCTGCTTTCTTGAATTGTACGTTGCAAGAATATGAATATGTTTGCACAGATATTTCGACTGGATTTGAAGACCTTCTGGCAGAACATCACATGACGCTCAGATGATTAGAAATGGTCATGCTTGTGAGCTACACAAAGCACTGTATGGCTTGACAAGCCGGACTATGCTCCGGTTTAATACCATCCGAGATTTTCTAACTGGAACATCGATTCCAGCATAGCAAAAACTGGCACTTGTCTCTTCATAGGTGATAGGTAGGCATGGGTACTTTTTAGCTTTATGTATTATTTATTGATAATGGATAGAGAAGGAATTGATCAAAAGATAATGAATAGAAGAAGAAAAAATTACTTCAAAATTTCTTGGTAATGAGTACACAAGGAGCGAATTATCTCACAACCAGAGCATATGTTATGGATGGAGATTGGAAAGAATTTTTATTTTTCAAAGCGGTTACTATATCATCTATGAGTATAACTTTGACGCAAACCAAAACGGTACTATTGTAGATAGTTTTACGTACCATGGAATGAATTATCGGATCTGTAGCAAGATAAGGATTGCATTGCATGACCACAGGTGTGGTGTTATTATTTACGAGTTGAGCGAGCTCCCTTATGGTTGCAGCTGTGGGGATCCCTCCCAGACATTACATTACAACTAGCGTGCTGGTTCGATACCTGGACAAAGCTACCATGGCTCAAGAGGCAGTGGCGGAGAATGTAGGAGAATATTTGCGGCGCAACAAGAACAAGGGACTACTACATTTCATGGCAATGGTCTGAAATTTATGCTGATGCTAGCTTTGAAGGAGAATCTAGCAAACGTTCGAGAAAAGAGTGAATATGGAACACTTTCAGTGAAACTCCAATCATGTGGAGTGCCAGAAAACAAACACTAGTAGTAACTGTATGTACGGCCGAGGTAGAGTATGCCAGCCTATGCGAAGCCTGTAGATATCTACAAATAACTCTGAACCTACTCAACAAACAAACACATCACCAGCGACTGTCTACAACGACAACCAAACAGCAAAAAAGATGGCAGAAGAACCATTGACAAGCAGCAAGCACGTAGACTAAAAGTCTTGCTTTGTGGGGGAGTTATATGTTGACCAAGTAAACAGCATTGAAGACTACGGCTTTGACATGATGCTTACTGATGTGTTCACAAAGGCCTTTCTTACCTAAAAAGTATGTCAGTTCCATTGCAAACAAAGACTTCGGAGAACAAATAGTGCGTAGCAGGCTGGCTCATTGGGGAGCGTGGACTGTATTGGAATTATTTAGACCCAGCCATGCCCAAGATGCTTGAAATAATACTGGGCAAAGTCAACATGCTAGGACTCAAAGATATCAGTAGTGGCTTGGCAGATATCATCATTTGTTGGATGATACATCATGCAATGATTGTGTAGAAACATTACATCTGACTTGGGTTAAATCTTACGTGTTGGTGTCGATCTTAGTAATGATATAAATATGTAGTGGATTATATTTACATGTTGGTCATGCACATGTATTATTGGACAATGGAATCTGATCCTATTTACCACTATGGGAGATCAGATTTTATTTCATGTATCGACGTATAGTGACTGGAGGTAGCGTTGCATAGATTCCCCACTAAGAAAGGACATGTGTACACTCACTATCTATCCATCCTAGAGACAAGTATAAAGTAGGATGTAAAATTGTATAGCTTCAATCTGAATGAAGTTATTAGATTCACAACATTTGCAACAGTCAACAGATGAATGAATGAGTATTGGATGCATCATAGATTGCGTGAGTGCATGCAAGCAACATACAAATGATAGTATGTGTAAACGACAATACTCTTATATTTTGAACAAAACAAACACAATTATATTTCATCCGAATTATTGTGCGCATGCTCACAGGACAAAAACGTGTTAAGAGTCAATCGTAGGAAAATATGAAAACGTGTAGATGTAAGCAATACTTTGCGACTTTAAGTTACAAGTAGGAAACCCCTACCCAAATTTGTTTGAGGACGTGGATATGTCAACAGAGACAATCAAATATCCTTCTTCAGAAAGCATTCATTGGTCAATGCCCTGGAAACATTCGTGGAGGATAGCAAGTTTATTTATAGGGAATACAAAATATCAGATACAACGGTGAAAATGAATAATAGAAGAGTCGAACTCCCTCTCAACCGATAGGTAGTACATCCAGGCCGATGCCCACCCAACCACTGCTAAATGGTATGTAACTGAACATTACATCGACCACGGTACGATGGTCAATTTCGCTATGTGAGAAACTTTTCAGAAATCGATACAGCGAGGGTGGAATTGTCTTACCGTATGTTGTAGTCTAGGTCAATACAGTTTAAACCTTGTGGACTGATTTCAATACACTAAGCAGCACTAATCTAACAAGTACGCAATGATGAATGAGTTTGTACTTAAGCTCTTGCCCACGGGGCAAGATTGGTCGGTTATACATGAAACTATGTGCGCCTGACAAGTATATCTGGATAATTACCAACTTCGTTAACTACAAGTGGTAAATCAGGTGCTAACATAACTAACTCTATGACAGGAATTAAGTATTGTTAAGGTGTACTACACACAATTGCATTTATTCAAACATGTATGTAAAGTTGATCAACCACGAAATATTGTCATTCATTAACTTGAAATCGCTAGTTTTGATCTACTACGATGTCCGATCAATGCGATTAAGAATCATATTTTTTCAATCTGTTCCTACGAAACCACTGGGTGGACTTCATTCAGGCTACACACACGTATAGATCCATAAATCATCCTTTATTTTGAGTGTGACCAACATCATTTCTACATATCGTATTGTCACTGCCTCCGTCGCCTACAAATATCGTTTCTATCGATATAGTGTACGTACGTCAATGCTTACTGCCACACTGATGCTTCCAAGAGCAGTCAAGGCCAAATCTGCAAAGATCAATTGACTCCGGCAAATTTCTTAGTCCCTTTCCGTAAAGTAGGCAGGTTTATAGATATGTATGCTCACTCTTCACTAGTCTTTTCCCACTGTTTCTAGGCCTGCCATTTGTTTAACTTTGTCTACGATTCGCATGCCTTTGATGTCCGCGTTGGAACCCTGCAAATTGAGGAAATTTTGTACATTACTCTCTGCACAAGTTCATAGTAAAACAACTCTGAGAGCAATGTTTAAACACGTAATATCTGCGCTTATGGTCAAACCGCAGCTACAGAAGTTGCACTAAATACACACGGACATCTATAGAGCTGCTGAGCAACGCGCATGTACTAATATGTTTCTGATCCGACAACATGGACATGCGTTTTTCTTTGATGCCTGTGTCTGACGTTCCAATCGTAGACTTTGAGCTGCAGTGAGACCTCCATAGTGTGCAAATCGATCTGTTCGTATAGGTAGCTCTTTCGTCATTGCAAAGGGCGGTGTGCAATCGTCCGATAGTTCGTTGTGAGTATCGCTAGTGCTATCTTGGTCTTCCGTAGCAGTGGTCATAATCTGTTCCAAATCATATCTGTTATGACGAGTATGTGAATAACGCACGTGTTAAATATGACGGTAACGTGAGATACTATGAAGAATTTTGTACACATATAAACGTGATATATTGCTTAAACACACGTACGTCATGGAAAAACTAGTCTTAAGCTCATCTGCCTTAGTCCGTGTACTCTGTGCAAAGGATCCCAATTCTTGAGCACGCATCTTTTCCATGTTACGATTTCTTTCGTTAAGCAGTGTCAGAGCATGTGATGCCTTCCCCTTACTGTATATCATAGCAAATTCCTTTTTAGTGTCCTCGGCAACTAAAGCGGCTACATTTTCACGTTTTGCTGTTTCATCGAGAATGGGGGAGAGTCAGGGAGCGATTGCTTTTGCGAAGGACAGTGAAAAATATCGTCTGAAAACACAAATGTATATCCTCTGGTAGAACGCATATGTTTAGGCAGCTATCAACTTCAAACAAATACACTGTGAATATAGTTTACGCGTATATGGGAGACATTTATGCTACGAAAATGCTTAGGGTAGAAAAGAAGAGAAATATTTATTCCCATAATAAATATACCAAAGGTTGTCCTTACAAAACCGAATATATATGAACGTGCTTAGAATTACAGTATACAAGCCATACTGCATTAAAAATATAATTTCATATTGTTCATACTCACCAGTGATTGCCTATACAAGCGACAGCTAAGGGCATGCGTTTGAAAAACAGCATCATGAATAGAGCACTTAGAACCGCTCATGAGATCCTTAACGTACATCTATACACATATAATATACGTATATTGTTACCTGTACACGATTCAATAGCTTCAGTAACATTCTTTATCCAGCGTTGTTGCTCACGGTAGTCTTCAAAGAACAAATCATGGGTGCCATGCACAGGGTGATGTATTCTCGTTCCGGACCACGTGACTTCTAATCATATAAAAAAATATATATCGAGGATGTTTGATTTGTTGCGACTGTTATTAGTATAAGCAGAGCGCGAAAGAGAGTGAGAGTTCTATGTAACACATGATAATTCCAGTTAGACCCGAGTAAAGAACAGCTACAGACGTATATGTATTTGCTAATGGAGGCCATCATAAACATGCTTAAACGCACACATAAACCCCTTCTCATATTTACGGCCAGTGTGACTGGCTCACAACCATTCACAAACCTTCAGGCGAGTATGACACTTGGGATATTATCGATGGTCGTGGATTAATCAGTGAAGCTTTGACTGTTGATTCTATGGTAGATTCATCATGTGATGGAATACTACATATTGATGCAGAACAATTATCCGCAGCATCATTGTCGTCGTTATGTACTTTTGCGTTTTCGGCAACACAAACGTCCATGTCATTTCTGCCATTGCAAGCCGAATAATCTAGGACAGTACTTTTCACTAATGATATAGATTCTTTTCTGGATTTCTTCTTCACAAATACAGACTTGAACTCATCACTTTTATCGCTGCATTATATAGATACCCCACCACAAAGAAAGACAATATGAAGAAATAAACTTCATGAAAAGGTACTCCTGTTTGTGTAATCCACAAAATACAACAAGATTATGCATGTGCTATAGTACATACTTCACCAGTGCACAGTACTTAACTTACCCTGATAGTATTGAGCCTAGCGTAGATATGGATGGTCGACTGGGCAGTCCAGGGATAGTGAAGAACGGGACGCTTGACCGCGTCTTTATGGGAAACGATCCGTCGTCATCTGCTCTAACGCTGCTTTCATTGGCAGCCTCCGATGCCACATCAGTGGATGCGTGTGATGTAGTTTCCAGTGCTGTTTGTTGTGACTGTGCATTACTATCTTTTTCGTATACTGACGATCGACCACTATTATCGGCGTTAATTTCTGTGTTTGATTCAACATGGTATATAAAGACGATTGCTTGACTATTCGAATGATTTGTAACCAAAGGAATAGGAACAAGTGTAACAAACAATGGTTGTAATAATTTCAGTCCACGTTGACAAAGTATTCGGACAAACGGACTCTTGGTGTGTCCTGTGTACATACCTGCGTGTACTATATTGCTCTTATCCAACAGGTGAATAGTAGACTCGTGTAGAGGTACAAGCCATTTGAATTCCAATTGACAATCCTTATCAGCGGAGGCTGCGGCTGCACACATTAATATGTCATTGAACAAATATATTAATCTACGCTTGTACTTTTTTACCCCTAGACCCTCGCACAGAAGCAGAACGTTTGTCTCTCCTAAACATCTGCGGGCGTCCGTAACCAGTTTCTGTGTGACAAAATACAAAATGAGAGAAACAGATCAGAGAAGTCGCATATCATTATTCAGTATTATCCAAACACATCATGAGTTACGTTGCGTGACGGTGTAAAAGTATATTCGCAAGTTCATACATCGTATCCCACTATGCGTTCTGATAGCATGTCCATATTGGCAATGGCATCTGTTTGACGTTTGGCTTCATTACACTGCATCGCAAGCGCTTTGGTTTCTTCATGAGCACGCATCAGGCTGTCAAAGTCAACATGATCTTGTGTGGTATGCTTCAGTAACTCCTGATCAAGTATATGAATATTTATGAATTTTTGCCAGCATGTACGTGAAATCTGGATGCAATAAAGAATTTCTATATACCTGTAACAGCAATTGATATCGAGGAATCCGTTGCACAGGCACAATCATCAGATCTTTCAGAGTCAGTCTTTTGTATGTGGTGGTCTGAATAAAAACAGCGAAGTCCTCTCTCTTCCGGCAGACAGAGTGCAAAATACGCATTGCATTACCATAGTTGTTTATGTAAGTCGTGTATGGCGCAAGATCAGGTGCCTGAATGGTATCAATTGAAATGACCGTTTTGAACATCACTATTTGATCTCACTACAAGTGCAAGGACACTCAAGTACTAATACCTTTGATATTGCTTTGCCCTTCGTACAGATTCAGATACAGATGTACATTATGTATAAGATTGAATATATAAATATTTGCGAACGTGAACATCTACATCCCAAAACAACACAGGACTATTGTGCCATGAGTATTAAAATGTCACACAGAAGCAACACACACACTACACGGAATGATTCCTTAGTTTCTTCTAGCTTTGTTGTGTGGTTTATACATGTATTCAGTACATACCCACGAACAGAAGATATCGCCTATAGTTTCATCGGAAGACCAGTTTTTGAGCTTGGCAGTCAGTTGACTGAGAAGTGACAAATTAATTTTAAAAATTTGTTCGATTGAGCTAAATAGTTGTTCTATCTCTTTTGGGTCGATCTCCGGTACATGACTGGTCCGGGCATTTTCTAGTGGTCGCTTGAAGAGCTTCGTGAGTGGAGGTGTTGGGTTCATGAATATTTATGACGGTTGTAGATGGGTACATGGGAGTTTGATGTGCACTCGCTGAACTGACTATATATTCGCTAGAATGAATTAAACACAATACAATATGAGAATTCTCTATCTATAGACGTACTTTGATTGTGCTGGAGTGAGATATTCTATGTATTATTCCAAATCGTGTGCAAAGGGATCGCTTGCATGTTCAATTCTATAAATAACATATTCATAGAATACTTTGTATACTATAACACATGTAGATGCGTACATTTGAATGTTAAGATACTACTAGAAATAGTTGGTGGTTGCATATCCTATTTACGTTTGCATCAGAAATTCGAACAAACAGTATGCCTTAGATCTTCTTTGAGATTGCATGTGTAATCAATTACGTTGTATGGGAAGGTCGGGGTATCTTTGTTGAGACAGTAGACATTTTAGAAATTGCTAAATAATGAAGACTACAGGAAACTGTGAATTAAATAATCACGAGGAAATGAGGCTACGAGGGCTATGTTGGCCATGTATTCTTGCTAGTACTTTTTATATTTTCAATTACCAAAAGTACATCACTTGCGTGTATATATGTATGCGTAAAGTCGGCAGGCAACATCGACATATACATATGTGCATCATACTCGGTGGTTTTGTCAAAATGTGTACTATTCCTCATTTAAGATTGTAGGGAGCGGCTACACAAGGAAGCAAGTCAGTAATTGTATTCACAAAATTGTATACTACACCAAGTCATGTGCATGAACGGACAAAGTGGTACTGAAGAAGTATATAATGGTTCACATACCTGCACAAGTGCAACTAATTGATCCACGTAGTTGTTTTCAGTCTGGAGAATCTCTTCTACAATGTGTTTTCTCCGCACTATTGAGAAGTCAGTGGCATTTTATTAAATGACGGATAGAGGAATGCTATGGCACTACATAAATACATGGACAGATCTATCAGGGAGAATACATGTAGTGGACATGTATACAAACTGGCGCAAATATATTAGTACGTATGATAGTGTAAGTTGCTTACCTTTGGTTCTGACCCGCATTCAAAAAGAATATTCGAGTAAAAATTTCATCATTTTAAACATAACTATGTTTGCTTGCACCTAAATATGTAAGGGAAAAGTATATGGATCGTAATGGAACAACTAGTACATTGTGAAACAAGTTGACACACTCTGTAAAATACACCGCGCAATGTATGCGGACATCCACATACACACATGAACATGTACAGTACCGCACCATGATTCTTATTAGATTGATGATTTGTTGTTTCCACGTTCCTGGTAGCGCTCATTTCCTCGTTACCGTTCTGATAATTTTTCTCTTCAACATCAGTGTCAACCTCAACCTTTCGCATCATTTCTGAAAGATTGATACTACTATCGATACCGTCCTCCTTTATTTCTTCGATTGCCTCATCACAGACCTGTAGCTCTTCTTCTGTATTTGTCATTACATCATCCTCACTGGTAGGAGGATTTACACGGAAAGAATCTGACATCGAGTTATGCGCTGTATGAGCCTCCTTCATCAGTTTTTACTTGACAGCCAGTCAGTTTTACCGGGTTTCTAGAACCTTTAAACAATGGTCCTTCTAAGTGCTGAGGCGTGTATGCCTAAAGCCAAGTCAGTCAGTCCGTCCGTTCTTCAGTCCGTCACCTGTGTAGGTGAGGTGGGTGGTGATCAAATTATACTTACATACTTACATATATACATATGTGCATACATGCATACAGACAGACAGACAGACAGACAGACATACATACATACATATATATATACATACATACATACATACATACATACATACATACATACATACATACATACATATATACATAAGGTCGGCACAATGTAGTAGTAATGGGTGACTAGCTGCTGTAATTAAGCAAAACAAACGAACGAATGTACAATAACAAACGAACGAACAACAAACGACGGCAATGTATAAAATAATTTAGCGCCATCTATAAATAGATGGATATTGTTTTGAATTTATATTAATACACACATCGTTGTGTTTGAAAAGCAACAACAAGTAGGCTTGCAGAAAGGGAAGACAGGCAGGCTCATTCATAATATGTGTGCATTGTTAATCGGGTTTAAGTGACGGTCAGTAGAACAATATCAATTGCTGGAGAAGAACCTCATGCAGAGTTATGTATATATTCACAATGGGACCGACGACCGACGGACCGACCGACTTTTGAAATGTGGAGGACGGAATATTCAAGTCTTTTGTACACGAGAACCCGCCGCCCTCAGTCGATTATGTCACTGCATTCATTCATATATTACTATTAACTAATAATATTCATATCATGTCTCATATTCATTCACTGTCACCTCTGCGTTCCAACCCTCTTGCATACTCATCTTTAGCACGTAAGATCACATCAGGCATACCAACAATTTGACAAAGAGTATTTCAACATGAAACCTTTTCCAATATAAACTAATCTCACTCATTTCTAGAACAAGACGGATAAAAATGCTTGCATTCGTTATTTATATGCTTTTACGCTTCCGTGTATATATGCGTAGTAATCGGTGTGTTTGAATTTGCTCCTCTTGCCCAAATAGCAAGCTCAATCTTTTGTAGCTTCGTCTTGTTGAGCTAATAGGTTCAACTACCCAAGACTCTATTTGTCAACGTACAGTCATGCGGTAAATTTATACTACTATATTATTGTAATATTTTATCCATAGATTTCAAGATGTCTGTTGCAAGGAGCAGGCATACTACTGTAGTTGTATGTGTGTGTGTGTTTGTATGTGTGGTGTGTTTGTATGTGCGTTTGTATGTGTGCTTGTAGTCGAAGGTTCTGTATGAGTTGAGATGTGTGCATGTATGTATATTGTTGCCATTCTTTCAATAAAAAACTGTAACTCGTCGCAAATGTTGTCGCGCTATGTCCCTCCCTCCTTACAATGAAATGACTGGAAGATTCAGATCTATGCCTACTTATCAACTAATCACAGCCACACTATGTTTGATTCTATTTTATTCAAAAAAATATATTATTTATATAAATTAATAAATTATTAACTACAGTTATAGGGAAAAATTCGTAGTTATTCATATATATATAGACTTTTGAATAATTTTTCCTTACATAAAAACCACCCAACCAAACGCTTGTTGCCACGGACACTCAGTCACACACTAGTGATTGTTGTTACTCTTAAATGTGCGTTGCTTTCTCATTGTATGAATGCTTATGTTTGTATGTATAGTATACATTATGTATAGAATGTATGTATGTACAACGTGGTGTCTGAAGGGCGGAGGAAGGGAGAGAGAAATGATGAACTGGATAAGATCTCCGCCCACACAATGCATGTTCTTCACTTTCATGAGTTCTACTAGTTGTAAAACAACAGGTTATGAGCTTGAGCGGCGCTGGAAAAACGCAGAGTCTATAACAGAAGTGGACAATTGTTCGATACTACGACACTATGGTGTTGGGAGACACCATGATTAAACGCTTCGGCACTTTGCGTAAAACAATGAGCAAAAAACTATCTCCAGAACAGAAGCAAGTGATGAAACCAAAACCAATAGGACAGTCACGTACGGCACAGCTCAGGCTAGCCAACACATTCGACAATGACGATCGGGTAACATGCACCAACTACACACCAAGTAACTTGGGCGGTGCTCTGAGAAGTAAAAACTTCAATGACAAGGCCAGTCGATCCAGCGAATCTGTAGTAGACTCACCCACAGTTGATCGTAAACCCATACCTAGGCATGATGAGTGCAAACAATCGAGCGCCACGATATCTCTAACTCACGAGCCACCATTGGCAAAGAGAACAGTTTCGATCAACGACAACAAAACCGTTGTAGAGAAGGATATGAAGAATTCCTGCCCTCCCAAACCCAAACCGCGACCCAGTCCTCGCCGATGCTCAGATGGAGAATCAATCACCACAAGCACGGAGGCGATGCAAGTGACAGTTTCTGCCAAGGCGGAGGGTTTGCTGTACACTCCTAACGAGGAACCAGCACCGACCAAAGCCGCTGTGCCTGCTCCTTATCGACAGCGCCCACCTCCACCAACCCGAACGCGTGGTAATACTGTTGGACCTACCACTGCAATGTCTCATTCAACAGAAATGAACAAAACTTCACAAAGTGCATTATCTGAAAGTGCAGGAACACTCCCCGCCCGCCCACGAAGTGGTCCAAGGGCTTGTATTAGTGCAAAAAGCGTATTTCTTAACCCCACCTGTACTCCTACTCGACCACCACCCCCATCCACAACTGTGAGCTCTATTATATTCTCACGGGCAATGAAAAGCCTCACCGATCAGGCCGATGCTCTAAACATCACGATAGGCAAGCAGCTCCGTTCTATCCGTGGACTTTCAACTTGTGGTACTGACTCGGGCAGAACTGTAGAAGACAATCGACTACAAAAAATTTGTGATGCCTTGACAGATATGTGCAGGCTTACGAAGAAGTTCGAGAATGATGTAGTCAATGCACTGAAGCAGTGTGATAAGAAAGGACAAGAAGTGAAGACTGAGAGCGGCTTTAAATTACGGGTGGCAGATGTGCTGCAGAGTGTAATGGCGGAGTGGAACGCCTGCGTCTGTGGGCTTCAATTTGTGCATTCTTTGGGGAAAAAAACTGAAACAATGTCTGATGACAGGTGTGAAATGGCTTACAGAGAGTTTATGAGAGAATACGAGAAGACATGTTCGCCAACGGAAGAGGGTACAAAATACTTAGTCTGAGGTACTCGAAGTACACTTCGTTCTTTCTCACCTCCTCGTCCTTTGCATATATATGCCTTTTCAACTTGCACTGATTGCACTCTGTACAATTAAGTTTAAGGCTTTACGTGAACCGAGGATCGTAAACGTTAATTCTCTTGAGGGGACGCCAACCTAAACGAGAAAACCTTCAAAATGTCCATAACTTTTATTTCACGCAAACAGTAGTATATATTAGTTGACAGCATTATATAACCTGTACTATATCAGTTAGCTGTAGGTTAGTCGTCAATCTAATTAGCGTTCAAAGTCTCATCAACATGTAATAGTTATCTCGTGGTTCATGCTTTTAGAGAGGAGCACAACACATAAATGCGCATAAAACCAGAGGGTTAGGTTCTTCTTGATATATTTACCATACCTACGCATTATTTGCTTGAAATTACCAGCTACGATATGGGAGAACCGTGCAACTTATCGTCACAGAACTCATATTCTTGATCTTTAGTAGATGGATGTTGTAACATATATGGAAGAAATAATGGAAGTCAGTATAGAACCACTGCAAACTTTGTGTATCAGTCCCACTGGCAATTTATGCCTTTAACGTATATTATATCATTCTTTGCCTCCTCAACGTTCCAGTTGTGTATTGCTACCGTCTCATACCAATATTACCGATGGTGCATATTAGAATTCGAAGCAAATAACCAGCATGTGTCGTTTTGATTAAAAGATTATTCTGAGTACTGTATTGCTACGATTGACGTCCGTCTTGTTGTGTTGTTTATATTGCATCTCTTTTACATCAATTTTCGAAACTTGCGCTGTACAGTCAAGTTTAATTTACATCCGTGAGTACAGGAATATCTGTTTATTTCTTCTTGACTACCTGTCTACTCGTGTTTATTCACCGAGGAAAACATTTGACCATAGTGTTGCAGTAATTACGGTGTCCATTGTATTAAAGTGTAACATAAACCAAGTTTTAACAATGATATCAATTCGAAGTTTTAAAATGTAAATATCAATTCGAAAACATAATTTTATATCTCCCTACGTGTACTTCATATGAATATGTACGTCACCAACATCACTTCTCAAACGCCATCGGTGTACTAGTTTCTCTGTATCACTCACTGTTGGGACTCAAAGGACATTGTAGTTTCGTCTGCAGCAGCAAGCAGTCTAAACAGTGTGTTTATTTATTCAACGTGTCAAATACAGATGTCAAAAAAGCATGTCAAACCAACGTGTCATGTCGACTTGATGGGAGATTGATTGGTTCATTATAAACACAAACGTATGTTACCACATCTATGTATACATGTATATATTTTTGTTCATTCAAGCATCCATGAACAATAAACATTTACAATTGCGAAGTGTTAATTGTTTCATTGTTGAGAGAAGGTTGGCAGGGATTCAATCAATAAATAAATCGCCAACGTTCTGTATGATGTCCACGGTATGTATGTATATATGTACTCTTGAGGCCTTCTGTAAGCAAAAAATGTTGGTGATTCTGGTTCTAGCAACATTTCTTGCAAGGGACTGACTGATTGAGATTGAAAAACTTATCAACCCACATGCAGTCAGTGCATGCATCTCGGTTTTTCTGAACTGCTAATATAATTTTGTGGGTTATGCATACGAATTCTTTCGCTTATCCATTTGATATGGTAAGAGACTAGTGTTTGGACGCAGAGGTGGTTCGAGATCATGAAGGTGTGAACCCGACAATGATACACAAATATTTGAAACTTCATAAATGAAAAATCGGAAGTTCACCCACAAGATCTCGTTTGTGAACAATAGACCAGTGTTTACAAACTGATCGTTATACCGAATTTGGACATCGTTACACCAAATCTGGCCATTCATAGAATATGTTAGTGACTGCATCGGCTGTCGCAATAAGTTTATGATTATACGCGTCTAGTTTCAATGTTTACACACAAAGGGATACACAGCCGATTTTTAGCAGAGCACGGACTATGTTGGTCTACGAAGTAAAAACTGGTTCTTCACATAACACTCTTTAACACTCCTTGGACCGCTCAGAATCCCATTAAACTTACATTTTCCGTTGTACTTTTCATGCGTCTGTGAACACAGTCTAAGCTTGTCCTATACTCGTACTTTAGAAGCTCCTGTTCGTGGCGTGTACGTGCTGGTCTTGAATGGAAAGGTCTGGAATACGAGTATGCCAGTGTTAACCTTTTAAAAGGTGAACAAGTAAGTGAGTCCTTTGAATTTTATGTACCTTTCTGCTCGTTTTCCTTCAGACGTGGGGAACTTACCTCAACTAGCAATTTGCTGTATATCGAGTTATTCATGAAATTTACTCGGTCTGCAGCTAGACACCGAATATAGTGCAACTTCCTATGCTCAGTTAGTACCCACTCTGGTACACGGAAATGTTAAAATATGCCAGTCCATTGCCATCCTCGAGTATTTGGATGAGACTTTCCCTGAGAATCCTTTGCTGCCAAAAGACGATCCGGCGAAACGTGCCTTGGTATGTTTACGACACACGCTTGCGTTATGAGAAACTTTAAAGATATATAAACGTTACAAAAAGTGCATGTGCCAAACGAGTTGAACATAGTCGTCTAGAAGTATTGCATTGGCCTTAGAATATTTGCTTATGTAAGTTAAATACTGGAATTTTGCAAAACCATTCTGCATGGACTTCACAGGTGAGAGAGATCGCCTGCATGATCGGCTGTGATATCCAACCGGTACAAAACCTGCGCATTCTCAAATATGTTGGTCCAGACAAGAAAGCCGAGCACGGCAACTACTGGATCACCAAAGGTTTCGAAGGTATTATTAGAGCCATTTCCATTAGGTCTGTTTCCCAGCGTTGTGGAGGGGTCTTTAGGAATATGGAGCAGTCATCAAAGTTGATAATTTAAATATCTTCCAACTTTATAGTTTCATATTTTACCATGCATTGTTCAACCCAATTTTGTATTGTGCAGCTCTGGAGAAAAAGTTGAAGGAGACTTCTGGAAACTACTGTGTGGGAGATACTGTTACAATGGCCGATATGTTTTTACCACCACAAGTCTACAATGCCATTAGGTACATTATAGATGGCACTGCGTGTTAGTGAGTTTACAGAATCAAATCGTGATCATGTAGAAGCACAATTAACTGCATGTGTGATTGGATATATGTGTGTGAACCTACTTAATTTATTCCCTACTCATGTCTCTATTCAGATTCAATGTGGATATGAGTCAATTTCCAACGATTTCTCAGGTATGTGCCTCATTGGAACTTCTGGACGCATTTCAGAAGGCACGCCCAGCTGAACAGCCGGATTGCCCCGAGGACCTTCGCGATACAGCATAAAAAATAAATATACATAGAGAGTCCCATAGGACTCTGCTGTAAACCTCAATTTCGCTCTCATCAATAGTCACGTACAATTTAATATGGTTGTCAGAAGCAAGCGTGTATCCTGCATAGACGAAACGAACAACGTTCGCAGGATAACATTGCAAGTAATCGTTTGCACGTAAAGATTGTACTACGCGAGACCTGTACTAACTATGTAGCGATAGGTATTTGACGAATATATGAGAGCGCACAAATGGTGATACGACAACAGTCCAGTAAAAAGGAGACATTTGGCACCCGAACTTTGTGGTTTCTGCAGGGCAAAGTAACGAATGCGTAACTCAGCCAATCAACATTGTACGAAGCTTCCAACCTGGATATCCAACGCATAAATGTTCAATAATCCAAGCAGTACTCCTACTCCGAAAAGACATTTCTGCGACTCGACACACTGTAAGCCATCTAAACAAAGACCAACACGACCATCCATACACGTCATGGTGGATATGACAATAATCGAATCTAGTCAAGGATTCCCACATGGGGAATCTTCCAGTCAGTGTTTGCGTATGGCATAAATATGCCCACAAACACAGCTGGCATATTATGCATATTGCGCTGCATGTGTACGTGACTACGGGCGTACACACGGTTGCCATTAGGTTGTGTGAAGCACACATCGTGAATCACGGAGTGTGGACGTCCAGGGAAGGCGAGTTTCAGTACAAAATTTTTGACAGCCTCAAATAGCTCGTCATGTGAAATGAAGTAAACAATGTTGCTGTCCACCAATTCCGACCGTGTGCGTTGCAACATCTGACAAAATGCTTCGTTCATACCCAATATGCAACCTGTATAATATAATTTAGGGTGCATAAAAATGTAAGCTTAACAAGCGAGTGTGTCAAGAACAGATCGATCGATCGTACTTGAGCCATGTTGATAATCAACACATTGAGGGCATTTGCATCTACACATGTTATATCCGCGAAACAGCGGAGGCATAGATATTATGACCATTTAACACTGCTAAGTACGCAATGCGTTCAGCTTATTGTCTATGTGTATCGGCTACAGATTGATGATGTTTGTATGTATTCTGCATCTCACTGATATCTCACTATAAATACCAGTTCGTCTGTACACAATTCCAGGTAGCACCATTGTATCCAGGAATACTTCGTGGAAACGAGTCATTCTCA
The DNA here is from genome assembly GCA_033442365.1 of Creolimax fragrantissima. Classification (NCBI taxonomy): domain Eukaryota; class Ichthyosporea; order Ichthyophonida; genus Creolimax; species Creolimax fragrantissima. The sequence continues at coordinate 702,428 of JAWQFL010000023.1, read as the reverse complement.
CTATTACGTCCTCAAAGTACAGCATATCCTGTTTTGGTGTACGTGTGTTGGAGACCAACGATATTACCATGAGATAGGGATACATATATACGCGAAATGATAATTAAATGCTATGAAATTTTAAGGTTTAACTACAACTACGCTTGCGTACAAATTCATCCATCTTTTCGTTTTCAAATCCTGGCAGAAAAAACATTTCGTCGTACCCACTTTAGCTTGTGGCGATTCAGAAAAGTTGCGAGTCTAGAGCCAAAGTTATGTGCATACCAGTACATTTCACACTTGATAACAGGTTGAGTTGGAATTCTCTACGATCAGAACACATAAAATACATGCTTGTGGCAGTGAATGGAAAAGAATGTAAAAAGATGAAACAAACATGGGTGACATAAAAATACTTATCAATACATGGCATACTTGTTTGTACCTTGTAATCCATAGGCAACATGGCTTCGAGCTGTTGTTCATAAATACACTTCGCCATTTCCTCTAAATCATCAATCTATTGGAAAAGTATCGGATTAGAGTGCAATATATACTGAGAATGCTTTTGAAATATGACCAGATATGCACATGCACATCGCCATACAAAACGCAACCATCTATAAATAACTACGTACATATAAATTAACTAGTACACGCACAAAAGTACAGCACCTGAACCTCAACGAGCAGTATATTATAGAGATGTATACCAATGGTAAATTTCCTATGCTACGCAGGATACTTTGTCATTCAAGCTATAAAAGCTAAATACATGGACATACCATTTCATCGGACATGTGCTTGGCAAGATACACTCTCAGTTCCTTTGAGTGACTCCAATAGTCAAAGATGTATGGCTTCTTGTCAGTCATCTTTTTGTCTTTCTTTGTAGCGCGTTGAGTGCCAGTTGGGAATGATGGTTGTCTTGCAGCAGTTCTCTTTTTGCTTATTAAGAGGGCATCTGTAGGGGGTGCCAGAGCTGCTGTAGCGGCGGCCGCGGCGTTCGCTGCTGCCACTTGCCAAGTTACACCGGCCTGTATCGGCTATAAATATGCGCACTTGTAGTTAGGTGTCAGGTTATATATGAATTTAATACATCAATAGCATGTATTTATATCTTACGTTTGTTTCTATCATTGAGCGAGCGTGTTACAGAGCGAACAAGAAAAAAAGTGTGCCTCTGAAGTGGCTTTTACATGTTCTCCCAGAACTTGGTTAGTACGCCAGTCACACATAGTACTAAATGTAAATCTTGCAGATACAATCACACATTTACACATACGTCCCTCCATAGAACACGGAATTGCTAATGGTAGGTAAAACGAAGAAATGCATCCCAGTACATACTTGCGTCAACTAAAATATATAAGGAAAAATATATACCCTTGTTTGAGTAACGTCCGTGGAACTAGAGGTGGGGCTATCATTTATAGAGAGACGATCTGCGTTGCCAAACATAACAGGGCTGGTACGGTTTGCATTTTGTGATCCCTGTATGTGTCCCAGAGTAGGAATACTCTATTTGCGTGCGTATGAGTAGAAACGCACGAACGCATATGTTTAGTGCAATGCAAGTACAGATACGAAAGTTTCAAGCAATTGGACGATTGTTGCTAGTTGCTGTATATTGCATCATATAAATTATATGTTATATGCAGACAATATCATCAATCTCAATAGTGGGAATATATCGTACGCATGTCTTATGATCACATTGATCTGTGACTCGATTAATATACACACGTACCAAACTAGCATTTGAATTGGCCCGAACACATGATTGATCCACAGCAGAGAAGTGATTCTGGTGCCCGAGCGATGGGAAGGAGTTTGTTGGTTGTGCGTGATCGCGTGTTAAAGAATATTGCCTTCGTGCAGTATCATGGATATTATCATACATATTGGGGTATTGGCTTAATCCGTTGCCTTGCTGGGGCTGATGTGTTTGTGCCTGCTTGATGGACCAAGATGGAAAGAGATATGATTGATGTGTTACTGTATTAATATTGGCTGCACGGGTGCAGCAGTATACGTAAGATTGAGCGTGAGCATGATGGCTATATGATACTAAAAACTTTAAGCGGTTGATGACTGTGCATATATGTTTGGGTGTATGCGCGGTGTGCAGATGCGAGCGACAGCACACTTGTTCTGACTCGTACTTCATGCACTTGAGCAGCACATCCCACTCTTACAAGATATTCCTACGTAAACGTATCCCAGTATACTGTGCAATCTTATACTATATACACACAAACCTGTTGCTGGTTTAGGAAGGCCTTTTGTTTCATCCATGCTTGGTCCGATTGCTGTTGAAGCTGTTGATTCATGTGATGTTGGTGGTGCATTCCTGGTTGTTGGGACTGTCCCTGCTGATTGGATTGATTGTTATGCCTTGATGTCTGACGTCCAGGGTTCGCACCGATGTCCCCACTTAGCAGTTGCAGTAACTCGGAATCACTCATCGTACCCCCGCCCTAGAACATATAAGTTCGGAAGGTATATATTTACCTATATTAGCTTTGGGAGCATGTAGCTCAGTGAATGAGAGTGGATCTACTCACTTCGTTTCATATAGAAATTATTTTATGACACTTGTGCGAAAGCGTGTATTATAGGTGTGATAAACAACATTGTATACGAACTATATAATGAACTTGTGGTATGCCACAAATGTAACACAAATTTCTCAACCAGAAAGAATAACGTATGACAGGTGAATTACGTTCCGCGACTTGCAAAATGATGAGTACAGAGATATCTATTTACTACGCAAAGTTAAGGCTACTGCAACAATAATGAATATTGCAAGTGGATGTGGAAAACACAATGCGGGTTGTGGTGCCAATTCATATATTCTCGAGCTCAAATATATCCATCAGGATATTCACTAGGAAAGCATAATACATATACATGAACACCGAAATTGGTTCATTCGAGTAAACCAGGAGCACAACTACCTGGACATGTACATGTAAAGTTCGTTCCAACAGGGGATCAAACGTACCCACACACACAACAGAAACTAAACTAACCTGGTTCCAACCAAATTGATTTGCGCCATGGTTTTGGTTGTGACCATGACTCTGCTGTAAGAAGAGGTTCTTAGGAAACTCGTAAGGAAGAAAGGGGTTTGGATCGCCCATTTTGAGCACTAGGAGCGTGGGTAAAGTTTTGTGGTGTAGTTTGCAGCTAGAATGTTACATGAGCGAGTGGGATTATGTCTGGTGGGTGTGATCAGATATAAATAAGCACAGAATCAATTGTGGGTGTGATCAGATATAAATAAGCACAGGATCAATTGTGGGTATGATCAGATATAAATAAGCACAGGATCAATTGTGTGTGTGATTAGATATAAACAAGCACAGGGATCAATTATACTGCGTGTGCAGCGTAGATGTGACTGAATAAACCACACTGAATCACTAGCACATGGTTACTACTTGAGCTTAATATTATGAGTACGACAGAAATAAGGGAGAATCAATCATACATCCACGTATATCTTGTGTAGATATATCTCTATACACGTATAAGAGCGCATAGGCTGGCTACCACGAAATGTGTTGAAGAAGAACAGGGGAGAAAATTGAACTGCGTGCGTATGTTGGAATACTTGGTTTAAGTGCTGAGTAAGTAATGTAATACGAACACTTATGATGCACTTTACTGCAATGTGAGCGAGTGAATGAGCACTGTAATATAAACGGAATATGTGCAGTAATGAAATATGAACACTTATATATACACATAAAACAAATGATTTGAGTGTACGTGCACAGAAACTCTATTTTAAGAGCAAGTCGTATCCAATCATATCCCTCTTAGAATGTGATAGTATGTACAGCTACATACAGACCACTTAAAGGTAACCGGTAGGTGATACTAACAGTAGTAGTAGTAGTAGTAGTAGTAGTACCAAATGTAATACTGGTAGGAGCAGTAGTAGTAGTAGTAGTAATAATAGTAGTAATAATAGTAATAGTAGTAATAATAGTAGTAGTACCAATAGCAATACTAGTAGACGTAGTAGTAGTAGTAGCAGTAGTAGCAACATCAGTAGTACTACCAGCAATTCCAGAAACTCTAGTGCCAGTAGTAGCAGCAGTATTAGTAGAAGTGGTAGTAGTAGCACCACCATCACCAGTAGTAATAGCCAGTAGCAGTGGTAACAGTAGCGGTCAATAGCAGATAATAGCAGCGGTAAAGAAACAGTAGTACCAGTAGTAGTCAGTACCAGTAGTGCCAGCAATGTCAGAAGCTATAGTACCAGTAGCAGTCAGTAGCGGTCAGTAAAAGTAGTACTACCAGCAATTGCAGAAACTCTAGTGCCAGTAGCAGTTAGTAGTAGTATTAGTAGTCGTTATAATAAGTAATTGCAAGAGTAGCAACTTGGTAGGAAGTGTGTAGGGATGCTTTGTACACCAGCGTAAGACCAACGAGAGAGACCTACGGAAACACAGAGAGAGAGACATACTGAGACACACACAGAGAGACATACAGAGACACAGAGAGAGACATACAGAGACACACACAGAGAGACATTCAGAGACACAGAGAGACATACAGAGACACACAGAGAGAGACACACAGAGACACACAAAGAGAGATATACAGAGACACAGAGAGAGACAGAGACAGAGAAAGAGAGAAATACAGAGAAAGAGAGAAATACAGAGACAGAGAGACACACATAGAGACCAGAGAGACAGAGAGAGACCAAAGATACAGAGAGAGACGAGAGAGACACAGAGAGACCAGAAAGACAGAGAGAGACCAGAGAGACAGAGAGAGACCAGAAATACAGAGAGAGACGAGAGAGAGAGAGACAAAGAAAGCACATCTCATGGCCTAAGCTGAGGTTCGTCTCATATCAGGGCATCATCAGCACCCATACAACTCGCACACACGCACACACAGGCACACACACAAACAGTACGTTTTACGTGGCGTAGCTGTTGTCTTCACACCCTCTCCCGCGTAAACAGTCTCATGTGGTATAGTTTTTCTAGTCTTCTTCACCGTTTCATGCTTGTAGTGATTCTATTCTACTCTTCATTTCTTCGTCCAGCATGCGCAGTCATCGTCCTAAACTATACGTAGCTTTATTTTGTGTTTAGGGTACAAATGGCTCAACTCGTTTCTCTAACAACAGGCAAGCGGTTTCCCATACCGCCTGCTGCTATGGTAGGTACTTCTCACAGCTATACTTACAGATATTCGTACATACACACATGAATGTATCTGGGAGTCACTTGTGCAATAGCAGCAGAGGTGAATGTGCCCTCGTGCAAGACTTGCACGTACATACATACAGCCTGGTGATTAAATTACCATGTGTGAGATTGTCAGTTTAATTTGTTTGACGTACGTAGCCGGGCTCCGTGTATACATTTACTTTTACAACCCGCTTGAACACGCTTTCCTCCATCCTCACCATTGCTATGCACTATATTGCAACTTCAGAATGGGCAAACACGAGACATCACCGAGTTTAAAATCTTAAATCAAATTGGCGAGGGCACGTATGGCGTTGTCTGTAAGTTCAGTGTCTTCATTATATGTCATATTTCTACACAGAATAATTCTCCAATGATGCTTACTGTTGATTGATGTTGTGTACATGAACATCATACGTGATACCACTGGAAGTATATAATGTCGTTAGACGTACAAGTCAGACTAAAAACCTCGAAAGTCATGCATTACATGACATGGACAATGATGTACTCACATACAGAGAATTAAACGTGTTTCTATTAATCCAACCACATAAACGCGTACATTTTGCAGATCGAGCAACTGATATTAAGACCGGGCAAATGGTGGCCCTGAAACGCGTGCGTATGGAACGGGAGAGCAGCGGTCTACCAGTAAGTGCACTGCGAGAGATCTGTCTGCTACGTACACTTGACAACCACAATATTGTCAGGGTACTCGACATGGCATCAGGCTCCACACTCAAGAGGTAGTAATGTATATAACATATATGCAGGCGAGAATATATGAATGAATATGCTTGACCATATACTTGTGTACTTGGGAGAATATCGTGCGACCATTGCAATAAATCCTATAACATGGTATGCACAACAATTTTAACGTACTCAGATACGTTCTATGCTGCTCTATACCCGAATATAGTATGTGCTTAATCACGGCATCAATTTTAAAGTAAAGCAAAAGTATCTTAGTCTGCGTTTGAACGCACCATATGGGCGATGTTCACACAGCGATACGAGCGCACAACTTTAACCTATTATTTTATATATATATTGCGTTTTAATTCATGCATACTAATAGGCGTTGTGCGATTTGGATTTTTATGTACATGTATGTATTTTGCAGTGTATATGTTGTTATGGAATATTGTTCACATGATTTAGGCACACTGCTGTCACATATGAAGATCCCATTCTCTGAATCTGAGGTAAAATGTCTTCTCATCCAGCTACTGGATGGTGTACGTTATTTGCATAAGCGCTTTGTAATTCACCGCGACTTGAAGGTGTCAAATCTCCTACTTACCGACAAGGGAGCTTTAAAGATTGGTATGGAACTTGGAGTTTTTGGCTCGTATGTATTTCCAGCGTATATGTATATAAACGAGTATGTGTCCCTAGACTTAGTTGAGGGGACTCTATGTACCTGTATGACAACTGGTGCACCGTAAGTGAAATCCTTTGCATACTGTAGCTGACAAGCAGGTTGGTCTGCTTTCATTGAGTCTCAAATTTCTATGAATGTTTGCACAATCGGGCTGCGTGTGTGCTATCAATACGCAATCGTTTCAGCCACGCATTTAAATGAATCTTAAACATGTACATAAACTTAGCTGACTTCGGTCTCGCAAGGCATTATGAGGACCCTCCCGGTTTAATGACACCATTGGTTGTCTCCCTTTGGTATAGAGCACCCGAACTGCTTTTGGGCCAGACTACATATAGCACAGCCATTGACATATGGTGTGTTTATGTGTTGTTTTGCCCGTGCTTAACTTTTATTCGTGCTTTTGTTTTCGTGTGCATACGTGTACCTACAGCTATATGTTCATTTACAAACATATTATATGTCCACTTTGACCCATTGCGTTTGTAGGGCTGTGGGTTGCATTCTCGGTGAATTGTGGTTACACCGGGCTTTATTACAGGGAAAGAATGAACTACATCAGATCGAGTTGATAACTAATCTCCTGGGTACACCAACTACCGACATTTGGGTAAGAAAATGCCAACTGATAGCCCACTAGTTTTACTAAAAATACAACATCGCACCACAGATGCACGTACTGGCAATTATGGCTTCATTTGGTACACGCAGTAGTGTTTCTACTGAACGAAAAGTACCTGTTATTGTGTGTTGTTCCACGTATTGTAGAATTGCGGTTTGTGCTCACCCTATGCACCTCATAATCACCAGTCATCTATCCACGTACACTCAAATGATATTTTCACGTACCGATTGCAGCCCGGTATCGATCTACTTCCTAATTTCAAGAACGTTAAATGGGCTTCTCAACCGTATGTCCAGTTTCTTATCTTGATGAATCTTGTAGATCAATAGCTAGTGTATTTACACTTATGCTGTATATTCTCTCATCCTCAAGCATTCAACGACAGTGAAGCATTACTAATATTATCATGTTTCTGTACACTATATACAACAGATTTAATACTATCAGGGATGTGTTGCCAACCCATAGTCACAAAGCGATTGACATGTTCAAAGGTTTTCTCACATACGATCCGAACGGCCGATTATCAGCGAGAGACGCGCTCACCCATCCTTACCTCAGGTATCTTTGCTTCACTTGTACGTCTTTCTACATGGTGTGCATGTTGATATGTAGAATTGGTAGTCTGAAAGCGAGACAACGTTTTGCAACGAGAAAGCAGAACTCTCTACATCCATCTTTTTGTTGTTGTAATCTGGTCTAGCACTATGTGCCCTACAGAATAGAATTTACACTCGGCGAATGCAACATAACATGCATACTACATGTGTGCATATACTCATGTATGGACACTGGTTATAATCCCAATCCAATCAGGGAGGCTCCTCTCCCAACATCACCAGAGATGCTCCCTACATTTCCAGAACATAGAAATCTTCTTCACAATGAGCAGAGCATTCAGAAGTAAGTTATCTATGAAGGGTAACCCGAAATATTTATCATGTCAAAAGCGATTATATGTGATTATATTTGTTTGTGAATTATTCAACTCTACATGGTGTTGCGTAATGCCATTGTTATGTTACTCGTGCGCTATAGTTTCAATTGTCATTACATCGTAGTTGAAAATAATTATATGTACATGCAAACTCCACTAGAGAGCATTACCATCATTACATATGCACGTGTTTGAGTTCATAATGTGGCATATCTGCCGTTCGATTTTTACGTATCATAGTACATACACAGCACAAAACAAAGCGGGAACTAGTTTACTTTGTGTGTGACGTACTGATCTCAAAAATTGTATGCCATTTCAAGTAATATACTAAACATTTTTTTGCTTCACGAAATACGTTTGGGCGAGTGCAGATTATTACCACCACATATGCACATTTACATTCGATTATGTAACACAACTGATTCGTACAGGCGCAAACGGCAATCGGACGATGACCCCTTCAATCGTTACTGATCTACGCAATAAATATACATACTAACCCAGACCGAATAGCACAAAAGTCGAAAATAGGAAGAATGCTAGTTTCATATCGCACATCTGTCTGACTTGCCTAATTTTGCTTTCTTCCATGGCAATATAAACTAGTAGAAAAGTATGATTTGTCGATTATAGTTAACTGCACACGCAATAATCGCGAATGTGAGGTATTACCAGGTGCCCTGCTTCGCAGATGTACAATGTTCAACACTAAGGCTTGTATTTCTATCTTTTAATCATTCTAAATATTCTATTATGATTGAACTACTTTGCCCGTTTCCTTATCTTCTCAACCTTTGGCATATTTGCTCTGAGCTCATCAATATGTGATAACAGGCCAGGCACTTTTTCAAGCAGCTCATCACCTCCCAGTTGGTATGAACTCTCTTTCCACAAGCTCTTCAGTTCCTTCAAAACCACACCAACATCCGGCCCTTTCTTCACTGCCGTCGACGCCATCATTTTACCATTCACTGGAAACTGTTTCACCTCCCAGTTGCGCAATCTCTCACCAACACTAGGGTGTTCCAGATACATCATGAGTTCGATGGCAAACTCAGGGGCAATCGCATCCACAAGGAAGTCTGTTCCATGCTTAAACATCACATCTTCATTTCTATCACTATTACTATTATTATTTCCACCCATACATACACCCATTCTACTCGGACTCTCTGCACGCCCGCACGCATCCCGGTTAGCAATCAAAAACATACCCAAACTTGTTTCCTTTCTGCTCATCTTGTAGTTGTCTACTAGTGTCATGAACTCATCCTGCGTGTCCAGTAATGAGACTAGGCAAGTGATTGGGTTGGAAGTGAGGTGGCGTATGCGATCCAATTGTGATATACGATCTATTGTGAAAGCCGCGTTAGGGATATCGATGTATTGTGCGACGTCCGTTTGTAGGTGACTCATCGCCATTAATTCCGCACCAGCATTGGGGCCCGTTATAATTCGTGCCATCTCCAACCATATACGTTCACCTATATCACGTAGGGTGAGTAAGAGTGTGCGAATCTAAGTAAGAAACAGACTTGACTCATATAGTAACATTTGGCCATATGAATTTGAAGGAGTATATACAATAAGATATACTCGAACAGGTAACCAAAATACAGAGTATTCTGCCAACTCTATAGAACTTATCAAGCCAGCAACGAATGCCGCCACAAGGCAACATATTTTCCAATGTATTTATCAACCTATCAATCTAGCTAAACCAAGATCATAATTTGGTATCATACTTCGTATACGGCCATTACGCACACAACTTCAAAATAAGAGCGCTTCTCTCGCCATGATACACGAGAAGGAATTACTTTTTTAAACATTTACTATATCACACTACATTATTATACGTTTTCATATCTTCTCACAAAAACGTAATAAAACCGTCGCAGCGTATCTATTAATAATGTACCTAGCTATAATGTACTTCTTTTCAAACATGCACGAAAGAAACGAAGCAACGTTCATATCTAAGGAATGCACGACATTGCAGAATAAGAGACATACAAAAGTTTCGCAACAGAAAACAAAAAAATACATACACATAATGAATGCATAGCACCATACTGCCACAAGCCACGTATGCGAGCTCAAGAATAGAACAAGTACAGTAAATATACATACCAGAGATCAGACGCAGTCCAGCTGCATGTTGTCGGATCGCCTGCAGCGTTGGAGTGTCGTGCTCGCGATACGGGTTGCTGGCAATACGACCGTGAAAACGAAAGTACCGGAGAATACGTAAATAGTCCTCACAAATTCGAACAGCTGCTGATCCGACAAACACAACCTTTTTCTGGTGTAAGTGGACCAGGCCATCATAATAGTCAAAGAGCTCGCCATTTATGCCAAGGAACATGGCGTTTACTGTAAGGTCTCTGTGCGTTTATGGTGAGGTGAACTATGTAAATCAGGTGTATATGCATGACAACCGAATACAGTAACATCCTAGTGTTATATGTATGTTGTAACGTTATAGCCACCGTAAGTTTTGGGAACTACGCTGACAGATACGCACGTGTGTGCCTATTGCTCATGAATATTACGCGTAGCGCACTTACATATAGTGAAATATAATTACATGAAACAAAAGGCATGTGTGTTGGGGTACAATTTGTAACACTATGCGCGAGATCCACAAGCATTCACTTCACAGCACACCCACCTTCGAGCAGCATCTTCGACCCAACTAGTCGTAAAGTCCACCTGATCGTAAGAGTAGCAAACGGGATATCATTGCAAGGAAAAACAAGTGCTCACCGAAAACGACGAATATTACATAAACAGTGATTGGCGCACATTCTTCACATAAATTAGTGCTACGTATATTCTCAACCGTATCTAACAATATTGCACCTACCTACCCTCATGTTCCCTTACCTCATGCAAACTTCGTGTATGTACACAATATAGCTATTGAACAGATTGTCAGTATATCATACGATTTATCAATATCACATCTTAAGGCATCCATCTATTTTCCCAATTTCCGTATACAATATATGCATATGCAAGTACTATATATTGATAAATAGTATTATCTGATCAACACTCAATCGCTCTTCGTAGAGGATAAGAAAACGCTGTGCATATTCGTATCGAATCTGTTGGCTCAATCACACAACGTATACATGCTTACTTGAGATACAACCAATACACTGTATCGTACATCTGAATCTATAATTTCTGCATCTAACTTACAACAGACAGGTGTACATATATAGTTACATACCTCGGCATGCCTTCCGTCAGTGATGGTATCGATCCGTAGAGTAGTAATCTCATAGTCGATGCCACACTGGGTGTGCACTGTGAGAGTACCGTGCTGTAGGCCTGTGGGAATGTACTTATAACCGTGCTTCTCAAACAAAGCGATCATCTCTTCGGGTGTAGCAGTAGTCGCTAAATCCACATCCTTGGGTGTAATCCCCATAAACAAGTCTCTAACCACTCCACCTACTAAACGAAGACCATACCCTACAGCAAACAATTGAGTAATTAGGTGGAATCCCGGTTGAAGTAAGGGGCAGTGTTATTTTACACACTAGTGTGGACATATGTCCGCTCGAGCGTAAGCGTTCCATAAACCTTCGGAATGTACGTTTCGAAGAAGATTAAGTATATAACAAACTTGCGCAAATTATATCAGTGCGCACCTGATAGCTTGCGAATACACGAATAATGTGGTTGAGATGGTAAGAACTTATTACTACAATACGTGCAAAATGCTTGTGGCTGGACAAGCCAGACGGCAAGAATGACACCAACATATAATGTAACCCATGTTGTCAAATGCTACATTGATATGAAATTCATACTACCGCAACTGTATGAACATGTCAAGATTCCCTATATAGTGAACGACGACCAGTCATATTTCATGGCATGTTTCATGCTGATCGTGTGATTTCCTTTCATAAAGTATTTCATCAAATTTAGACAAACAAGGAAATGAAGGAGGAGAAAAAACCATAAGTACGCACCTTCAAGCTCGAAGTGTTCGTACAACGCAATGAGGGATGGACGAAGAACTTCTCCGAAGAGGTTGGCATCAAGTCCGGAATGCATTGTGTCGATAGGTAGCAAAGTTGTAGGGTTAGATCCGTTAGAGGGCGGGTCGTTACCCTGAGAAAATGGTCGTGTAAGCTTCGAACTACAAAGCAAAGTGAATGGATTGTGAGGCAGAGAGTATGTAAACACGCCCCGTGCAGATTTTTGCCTAGCAAGGGAAAGACGATTTGTGTAGCTGTATGCAGAATATGTTCGGGTGGACGTATGTACAGGATGTAGCTGCGACAAAGACGTTACGTGTATATTAGTGGAACGCTGCTGCGCGGCATGTATACAGCCGCTACCCGGCAAAAAACTAGAAAGACGCCGACAGATGGACCACATGAGTGTTTGGCGTTGAAGTTGTTTACTTACAATGTGCACAGGTACACACACATTCATGTACAAATGCACTACGGAGAGTGTCAATTAACGTACATACACTTGACTGTTGGTGAGTGTGTGAGTGAGAGAGAGAGAGAGAGAGAGAGAGAGAGAGTGTGTGTGTGTGTGTGTGTGTGTGTGTGTGTGTGTGTGTGTGTGTGTGTGTGTGTGTGTGTGTGTGTGTGTGTGTGTGTGTGTGTGTGTGTGTGTGTGTGTGTGTGTGTGTGTGTGTGTGTGTGTGTGTGTGTGCATGTGAACATTTTTTTACCGAAAGTTTTGGTTCAATTCCAATTTCCAGTTTAACCCCAAAACAGGTTTTGGGATACCAAGTCAGAATTTTAATACTAAACATTTGGCTTTCCGTGCCTTCATTGGTCAACAGAGAGAATCTGTGTGTTACCCATGGATGAGAAAAGGTCTAAAATATGGTGTTTCTCAATCAAATCATCTAAAAAAACGGGTGCATCCAGTTCAACCCAATAATAATCTAGATAAGTTTTATATTTTCCATTTATATTCCTTTCTTCAATTACTATATTAAGAATAACCAATTAAAATAAAATAAATCACCAATCAATGACTATAAGAAACAATCCGCCAGTCCAAGCATCCGTCCTCCAAGCCGCCCGTCCGTATCCAGCAGCACCAGCAACTGCAGTTCGAGTTACACCTGTAGTAGCAGTAAGTAGTCCCTATATGTGGCTGTAATATTAGCAGTAGTAACTTATGTAGCAGTATCTGTAAGTGTATTAGCGATAGTAGCAATAGCAAGAACTGGAGTAGCAGTAGCAGTAGCAGTAGCAGTAGCAATAACAATAGCAATCGCAGTAGCAGTAGCAGTAGCAGTAGCAATAACAACAACACTAGGTGCTGCTACTACTAGTTGTTCAGCCACACACTGCAGCTCGCTCTCAGACAGTCGCTAGCAACGAATGAACAGTCGCTCACAACAGCCTACAAACCGATTGATTTTACTGCTTGCTTAACGCTTCTAGTCGTAGTGTATTACCGTTGCTAGCTGGTATTACTGTTACTGCTATAATTTCTGTCATTGCTGTTTTGTGTTCTGTTTAGTGTTATATGTGTTTGTGTGTGTGTGTGTGTGTGTGAGTGTGAAGTGAACTGACTACTGAACGGAGAGTGGGGTATGTGTGGCGTGGGATTTTGTGTTTTCCAGATAGTCAGTCTATCTGAGAATTCCGAATCCTGGGTTCGTCCTCGTGTGCACACGTCCGATTGGGGGTGGGGGGGCGGCGTACATCAAAAGTTTTTTATGGTCAACTAACTGGTGACAGTACATATACACTTCACATATACACACACACTCATACACTCACGTACAAACACACTCACTCACGCACTCACTCACTCACTCACTCACACTCACTCACTCACGCACACTCACACACACACACACACACACATCATACTCACATACACATACTCTCTTTTTTCTCTCTCTCTCTCTCTCACTCCCACACACTCCCACACACACACTCACTCACTCACATGCTAACTCACATGCTTACTCACACACTCTCTTACACAGGCACACACTCCCTCTCACTCTTAACGCTCTACCATTCTCTCACACTCTTACCACACACACACACACACACTACGTTTCTCTTATATATTCATCAATCCATACCTGTGTTCCGTGCACGACCCTTATACTCACATATACGCACGTGTCTGTGAAGGGATCTATTATTCCAAGTCACAGTACTTGTCGCAATTATGAGCTTCGACGACGATGCCAACAATGAGGTAATTGTATTAAGTTTCAAGTTGTGTATTTGTTTTGTACATAATCCACTCTTTTTCATGCTTTTTGGCAATTACTCTCCACCTCTCGTATCTCCGTCACCTACACTCTCCACAGAAAATGAGTAAGCAATGTAAATCTATTATATTAATCTTTGAAACTAAGCTCGAAATACGGGAGAGCCAGATTGGTGGTTTAAATTTAATAGAAGAACAACCAGTGCGTGTGTAAAACAAGTTTTTCTACAAAAGTCTAGAAAGTTGCATCAAGGACAGAACTTTTATAATGAGTATTTAATGTAACCGAAAGGTATCTCTTCGAGGCATGATCGACAATACAAGCAAAGACGTCACTTCACACCCTGGCAAGCCCCTACCTATTAGCTATTATATGTTCTTTCATGTACACTTATGGATTAGAAATATTTGTTTCTTGTATGCATATTTGTCAATGGAGGACTGGCCGGTATCTTCATTATTGCACATAGATATACTTGTATTGATATTTACACTACTATCAGTTCGACCAACAACGCGAACTAAAATTCTTGTAAATTTAGAGGATATATATACATATATATATGAACACATGTATGTATACTTTGCATGTATGTACGTTAAAGTAGTCGACATGATGTATGTACAAGTGCACGCAAGTTTTTCTGTATGTACCCTGCAGGACAAAATGAAACAGAAAGTACCGTATATGATAGGTACTGCGCGGTTCAATGTACAAAGGAAGGAATTTCTTGGTAAAATACTTGTGATTCTTCCAAATCATGTCTGTCATGTCTCTTTTCATCTGCGATACCTCAATTAAGCTAGAACAATAGTAAAAATAGATCTCATAGTTTGTGTCAGTACGCGATACGATCGGCTATGTACAGAGTACAAGGTTCATACAATGACGTGGACCTGTCAGGAGCCTAGGCATAATATTCAGGGTAGTTAGCAGTTTTCTTGAGTGAATTTTTTAAAGCTAGATCATGCGTAACCCCGTATAAACATGCCATGCTCTTGGGCCTTGAACTATAAACCGCGAATTGGTGTTACCTACCTAAACAGCTTCGCAACTACGTTTTCGTTCTGCCTTGGAAACTTGTCTAACCATCTAATGTTATAAAGCTATAAATAGACCTACCACACATGCATAAATGCCAGCATAGAACTAATATGTAAAATTGAATGTGAGTGCACATATAAGCATACCTCTGTATGTATGTACGTGTATGATGAGGTTGGTTGTGTTATTGAAGTACTAGTAAATAAGTTCAGAGGTGCAGCTTATTTTACGAAGCAACTACATAGCTCACAGAATACGCCAATGGGCATACACACACGTACGCTCACACCCCACACCATATTTGTTTGGTTTGAACAATGCCATCAACATATATAGTGTGTTGATAAATTATGCATGGAATGCGACGACAGTATGAATCTTACAATTGTAATATACATATGGATTAGATTTAATCAAATTTCTTACTCACTCCCGCCCTGGTTTTAATTTTCATATGATTATTTCCCGTCTTCATGTCAGTTTAATAACAACATAGAAGATGACGGTATGAATAATGCAATGGATGATGCACCCGATGATCTTTATGATGACGATATATATGATGACCTTTACAATGCGCCCCGACCATCAGTTTCTGAGCCCGAAGTGACGGTATGTTGCCATGTGCTGTGTACGTGTGTGTAATTGTACGGGCATGTATTAAATGTCTATATGTAACTCACATTTGTGAGAATGGTTGTGAAAAACAGTGAATTGGAACCCATAATATCCTTCACCACACTGTGCAATCAAAGGCCATTTCTGTTGTACTCTTTTCTCTACATCACGGGTATACACAAACCCAACAATGACAGCCAAGACATGCGATACGCACAATATTCGCGATTCTTTCAAGTATGTATCACTAGCGCACACGTTCGTGCATACTTCATTCAATCCCCCTCACATGAACGCTGTAGACATACACTAGACACACGTACGTGTGCTCCTTCATACGAGCTACAAACGATAAGACAAAGCAGGCCAAACACAAAAAATTGACTTACATATGTCACATAGAGTGAACAAAATTCGGCTTCAACACGAGCAGCAGCAGAGCAAACCCAGTTGAGTTCTAGCAATGGAACAGCAAAGAAAGAAATCACACCCACAGCCTCTCAGTTCGAAAAGGATGTGGAAAATGACTTGGCTGTACAACGCACAGGTATATGTAGTGTCTATCGCACATTGATCACGCAAGCCCGCGAAAATTATCAAGTCCATTGATTAGCAACGCTGCTTGCCCGCAAGTATTTTAATGTAATGTATGTACGAACCCTGTCACATCACCCCAACCTGATCTCAACATACCCTACTTTGGACGAATGTCCTTCAATCGTACCTGTATGGCTGCTTGCATGTAGGTTTGGACAAGTATGTTTTTGGTCCACATTATCGTCTCACACCAAAGCAAATGCGAACGTCGCCAGAGAGACGTCCCAATACCTCAAAGATGTATTCAGTTTACGTACAAGGTACACGCTGGCACACTACCGATCAGGAGCTAGAGGATGCGTTCAAGTCGTTAAACGTACATGACCTTGTACAGCTTCGTTTTATTGGTACATTTTTGCGTGTGTTGTGATTTATATATATACAAGGCGTTGTATGATATAGCGCTGCCAGTACTATGCTCGTGTGTACCTTTTTATTTTATTAAAGCTGGAAACATACATAGAAGAATTACAACCAAATACATCCATTACACGTGTGCAGACAACTATATAGAAGAGCTGATCTTAAATGTGTGCGCAACATTAGTGACACCGCACTGTCACCCAGACTCATTCTTGTATATGTATATATGCTAGTGCTCCGGCACCCAACCTCGCGCAATGCAAGGATTCACGTACTCATGATCATACATTCTCGCACATGCACACGCATACACCAACGTTCCACAGAGGATAAAGGCACAGGGAAATGTCTATCTGCAGTTGTGTGTGACTTTGAAACGGTTGAATCTGCACAAGTTATTATGGAGAACCTCGCCAATTGTACTTTTCCCGGCGTCATAGATCCAGTTACATGTACACAGTTATCCTCAGATCAAGCAAATCAATTGATTGCAATGTCAAAACGTAGCACAACTTCGAATAAAGGATCTGGCCGAGGAGGTGGCGGAGGCGGTAACTGGCAGCCACGCGCACCTTACCCACCAAGGGGCAGAGGGAGAGGCAGGGGCGATGATCGAAGTGCTCGTGGTATTTATATATTACGTGCATGTAATGCTTTTGTATTTGTATGTGATGACGACTGGTAGATGTGAACAGCGTATGATTTCTCGTACTCGCTTACAAGACGGGTTGAATAGATGAAAAAAACAGAGTAGGTATTGCGTCATTTGAAAAGTATTACATGTACGCACCCACTTATGTATACGTATTACACGCAGGTGGTTATCGTCCTCAATTTCGCGGGCCACGTCCGGATATGTGGGAAGAGGGAGGATATGGAGGGAATGATGGCTGTCACGGCGGAGGAGGACCGCCCATGAGGCCACCCAGAGGTAGAGGACAGTGGGGTCCACCCAGAGGCCCGCCCAGACCAAATAACTGGGATCCATGTACGTGTGTGTTTATATGTATAGATTAGCGTTCTTGGTGAATATTAGGAACTATTTTTCTATTCGGATGTAAGCTTAAACACAGACATCGATGGTTTATATTCTCATCAATAACTCACTGTAGCACATTCTCAACATCTCATCGTACATATACGTCCACATATACACACACTCAATATTAGATTATAATAGCGGCCCTCCACCTGGCCGAGGAGTACATGCTTATGATGATTATGGCGGTGAGGAATATCAGCCAATGCCAATGGAGAGCGGTGGGAGAGGAGGGGGCGATCCTTATGGGGATGAGAATATGAATTATAGAGGGTATGTGAATGTATATTTTTGTCCTGCATATGTACAAAAATATGTAAGTGAATATGTTTGTCTATCAAAGATGGACAAAGAGCGTGTACATGCACGTAGGTTTTCCACGTATTAGAGAGTATCTGTCAATATTACTGTGATTGTATAAGAAAACTGATAGTTGCATTCTCATATGCTGACCGTCAATATCTGTTTCTGTACCTACATATTTATCTTTTCGCATTTCCAAATAACTTTTAGGGGACCTCCACCTCGACACCGTATTAAAGATGAAGGACCGTACCAAGAGGACATGCCCTACCAAGACGATAGGTAAATCATATTTGAATCTTGAAGAATATACATACTTACAGACAATCATATAGACAACAACATAGGCATCATGCGTTACACGTGTCAAGTAGCAAACAGTTTCATGAAGATACATGTACATGTGTGCTGTTTATACATATACTAATACACTTAAATTTCTTTGCGATATGTGAAAGTGTAGGAAGCGTGTGTAGTGAAAGCTAGTGCATGCAAAACTAAACCCAGCCCTCAGATAGCACAACCTAGCCGGTAGTTTCATTATCCTTTCCAGAGCGTTGTGACCTATTTGGAATTTATATACGTTTGACACACAAAACATACGTACAAAAAAACACATAACACTGAAGTGCTTATTCACTCGCAAATTTGTTATAAGAACTCTAATTTTAGAAAGCAGATCCATATGTATCAGTCGCTATGAAAGGATATGGAAGAACAAAAGTGTACCTTGCTATCAAAGCTCTTGCAATTTAATATTCAGCTCCATTTTGAAAGATCACTACGACCTGATCATTTACTCCATTGAGTCGAGTTAGCGGACTGAAAAGGCCATACAATCGCTTGTTAAATGATGTATCCAAGCGGTCAAAATAACTCACGAATTCATTTACACTTACATCAATTATAAAGGCGTGAGCCTGTCATGCGTAGAGATAGCCGGGGTGGTGGTGGGAGCGATGACCGACCAGAAAGAGACGGATCTCAATCACATCATCGGTCAATGCCACGAGAGCGAGAGTCGTACAATCCGTCCAGGGAACCCAATGAAGGCAGCAGTAGACGAAGAAGCAGGAGCAGGAGTAGAAGTACAAGTAAGGATAAACGCAGCCGTTACAGTCGCCGATGATTGTATCTAGAAAGAAGTTTGGGTGTGTCGACTGGTTTGGATGAAATTGTACAGTATCGATAAAATTCTAGTAAGAAATAAACTATTACTACGTCCATTCATTTCCGTATATGAGACTGTGTGGTTATATTCATTCATTTACTCTGAGATAGTACTATAATTGACTACGGAAAGAGTATATTAGCACCCTGAGCTTGTATTTGCATATATTTTTCATGCTTTCTCTTCTTGATGGATGATATATGGATACATCATTCATGTTCAAATCAAGTTTCCTTGCGTGTTGATGGAATTCGAACTTCGCGTTGTGCAATCTGGTTGATAACTAATGGCTTGTCGAAGCACGATATTTCATTGTTCAACTACTGTTCGTCGCTGACAATGAGGATAGGAACAGCAACGTGGTATAGTGAAAACATTGATGTATACATGTAACTTATGAAATAGAAGTTTTGAATATATATCAGAACCATAAATTCGACATATGGTCGTTGCTTGGACGGTAAATGAGCAGTGATATAATTAAATTGTCTCTTCACTCAACAAAGGCATTACGTTGTAGAAGTTTATGTATCAGTTGATATACACATTTCTCCCTCAGAATTCAGATACAGACCTCTCTTTATTGGACGTTGTGCTCTACACTACTCGATCAATGAGATATTGTATGATTTGTATGGTTACGGTGCAGATCTGGTCGACGGTGATGTCGACGAATTTTCAGCAACCTCTTCTGTATCCGCGCTTACACCCTCAGCACGATTAATTGGTTGTGACATACCCGCTACGGCGAGGGCCGGGTTACTCGCCATCCAGTGTTCGTGTTGTGGGTGCGTGTGTTGTGTCTGTGCATGTGTAGGCGTGTAGTGTTGTTGATGGTGTGGGCTTTGAGGTTGCTGTTGCTGATATGGCATATACAGGTGTTGCCCATACATATTCATCACTCCAAAATTTGGCTGTGGCATCATCTGCAAAGGCACAGTATATCAATCAACATTCGAACATTCATGACGAAATTTCCTTTGCACTCGTAAAAGTAATTCCCGACAATGATATGTCAAGATGTCAAGTACAACAATCAAATATGATGATACTCACTGGGCGGTTAATAACTGCTGTTCATAAAACCATATGTTTGTTACTCGAAACATGAAAAACTACGAAATGGAAAAACAAGGCAACCACGGATGCACATGGCAATCGAACATCTATACACGCGATACCTTGCAAAAACTCACCAAAGTACGCCAAACAAATATTAGTAACGTGAACTCGAGAAGCTCGTGCCCGTGTCATCGACGCTAAACCCAATCTCCCTATATTCACCCCAACCCCAATATACGTACATTCGCAATACACCTGCAAATCTATTGATCTACCTATTGTCGTAGATCACTGGGTCCGGCAACACGCCAGCTATTTCGTCACTGCCCCAAGCACGGAGACAAGCCTCCCACCTCACCCCACACGCCACGAAACTAATACGCACACACAGTTTGCAATACATTCATACTCATAATTCGGTACATACCGTTCCAAATGACATGTTTTGAAATTGCTGGTTCATCTGCTGCAGAGTATCTTGGACGGGCGAAGTCGAAAGCGCAGACAAAGCCTCGTCACTTCCATAAGTATTGGGTAAGGGTCCAGCCCCGCCCACACCCACACCTTCACCGCTATCAGTCACAGTTGGGGTGGGTGTTCTTGACTGTGATCTTTGTGGTCCATGCGGTGGTGCCATCATCATTCCTTGTGGGGTTGGGAGATATCTTGGATGTGTAGGATAGGGTGAGAGGTTCCCAGTGGGATGTCCTACTCCAATGTGTTGAGGTATACCACGTGTATGTGGGTGTGTGTAGTAGTTTTGCGCACCTGCACCATTTTGACCGATCATTGTACCTGGCATGATCATCATGCTGTGCGTGATGGTAGATGTGTGAGATATTGAGCGTACTAGTGTGTTTAGCTATAGCACACGTGTTGGTTGTGGCAGGTAGTAGTGTTGCGTGCTCCGCTTTTTGTTGTCGCATTACGAGGGTTTATACCTACTTTAGTTTCACTTTTCTGATCTTTACTGAATGAAGGAGTTAGTCACCTACTAACATGATTGCGTAGTTGATGCACGGTTGTATAATTGGATGTTTATAATGTAGTAGCAGCGCGCGTTACTGAGTGTGGAAAGTTTGGTTCGTGTATGAAAGTATAATAGGTCGGTATGGATAGGGTGCGCACGGTCTTTGTGCTCTTATCGTATTATCCTACAATATACTTGGCACAATCGAGTGCAAACGGACTCAGGAGTTATAGACTATTATATATATTGCATGATGGTGTAGAAGAGCTGGAAAAAGCATAATAAAGTGATATACCGCTATAGTGTGGATGTGCGTATCTATTCTACCAAGAAACTATTTTATATATCTTATCCAATGCTATACGATGCTCATGCAAGCTTTCGAATACATACTCTTGTCCATATAAAATTACACAAGTTCGGGAAGAGAAATTTATGTGACAGCGTGCTATACGGTATACCTTATCTCTACGGC
Source organism: Creolimax fragrantissima (assembly GCA_033442365.1). NCBI lineage: Eukaryota > Ichthyosporea > Ichthyophonida > Creolimax > Creolimax fragrantissima. The sequence continues at coordinate 680,395 of JAWQFL010000023.1, read as the reverse complement.
CACATAAATCATGTATATATACAAACATGGACAGCCTTACACCAACAACCAACACCCAAGAAGTATTTTGAATATATAATATCACTCCACCATACCATGCACATGCACTGGTCAGAATTCATTGGCATGTTGCTTCCATTGGGCTGAGGAAACACATGTACAAACAAGACACGATATTCACTTGAAACGAAAACACATACCCACTGCCATCAAAGGTCATTGGTATGCTATTCCAACCGGGATGCGGCATTCCTCCTCTCCCTTTACTTCCACTCAGACTGCCTTTACGACCACGACCTCCTCCTCCATTGCCACCCCCCCCCACCATCCCACCCAGCGCTTGCGCTTCCCAGTACTGTCGCGGAACCCCCATTTTTCCCGACGATGTATCGGCGTACCTTACCTGTTGAGTACATTGTGCATTTGAATATATAAGTGAGAGCGCTCGTGCAGTGTACATAACTCTTTGCACTACTCCTAATGTGAATGCACCATGTATGAACATAGCCGAAATTTTGACGTATATTCCTTTCAAGTCGAGTGCTTGTTTGGTATTTAAGGGTATTGGTGTACGTGTAAGTGAACGGATTACGCTGCATTGGATAGTGTATATCTGTATGTACATACCAAACAAGTATTGCTCTACCGGGCATACTTTATAATACCTATTATCTACTGTCCTCAAGCTCACATAAACATACACAGAGCAAGTAATTTTTGGATAAACATCTCATGCAGCAACACAACATAACGTACCTGTAAAGGTTGAATAGATCCGTGTAACAACATGTGATTAAAATTAACGATAATCGCCTCACATTGGTCACGTAGTTCCATCCTGGCAAAGCCAACACCTCTACTAAGACCTCCATTATCTCGCAATACGCGAGTAGAAATCACTGTGCCCCATGGACTTAACATTTGTTGCAAGTCTTCTTCCACCCACGCACGTGGGATATTTGCCATATATAGGTTAGTGTCGTCGTAATCTGTGTTTGCTCCATTGCGATTATGTGTTCTTGCTGACGTCTCCTACACATACAAACAAAAAAGGTGATGATGGTCAGTCGTATGTCCCTGTTGTATGTAGTGGAAACAAGATGTACATACTAAAGTTTACATCTTGCTGTAGCCGAAATCGGAGATGAGCTATTCTAGTTCTCTGCTAATAGCCAGGCGCCTTGGGTATAGGTCGCATTCTTGGGTTTGCATTACGTGTTCGTAAACATTGTAAGATGCGAGTTTGGCAGTACACAATATTCTTCTGCTGACTACAATACAAATAAAACATACCACCATTCAAGAGCAGTTTTGCGCATAACCATATATATATAAAATACATGGATCAATACATAGATAATACGCGACTATGCCTGACAACATACACATCAGCTTGTCCTCAAGGGGAACGAAAAGCATACCCCACAGTGAACATTGCTATACATAAACTGCAAGCTATGATTTCGAGTAAAAATGACATTTCCCCGCACCCGTGCACTCTCTTTCGTATTCTCTATCCTCTCAGTCGGTCACTCAGATAAATCCCTACTTAACCAATTCTCTCTCATGTACAGTATTAAAACTAGAATTGGATATCTTTTAACAGTGTACACAGTTTCGACTATCACAAATATATATGCTATGTAAGCTCTATAAACAGCAAAGGGACGCAGCTAGAAAACAAAACATTTTGTCATAAACTATAAAGAGCAACAATGACACAACAGATGGACGGTAACGATTTGCGCACATTACTGCAACCCAAAGCTCCGCATATACATCTACTAGTAACGTACTATATAAATCTCAACACGAAACACACATAACCACTCATCACAAACACATAGACATATATGTACTTTCCAGAACGTTGCAACTCAAATGTTGTAACTCAAACACATACCTTTGCGAATGAGCACTGCATGCCTTGGCGTAGTAGATCATCCACAGCTAGCTGTGCACACTGCTGCAACTCAAACATCACGAACCCGTATCCTTTACACCTTCCGGTTGACTGGTCCAATATGGCTTTCGCACTAACAATATCCCCATATTTACTGCACATATTAACCAGATCTTGGTCTGTAAAGGTGGGTGCAAGCCCTGGTACGTACACGTTTGTTTTACTGGTGGTAACGCCGCTTGAATCTCCACCCGTCCCTCGATTGCCGCTTCGATGGTGAGACTTTGTGTATTGTGGTCGTTGGTTTGAGTTTTGTGATTGCTGCTGCGTGACTGGAGTGTGGGGAGAGACTGGGGAGGGTGAACCAGAGTTAGGGGACTCGGTTGTGTTGGTTGTAGTAGGTGTGGATTGGATTTCGCCAGATTCCAATGTCCCTACGGCCGATGGACCTATAATGGATGTATATCAGTCATTAGTAGAGCTTGGTGCATGTACAGAAGGGTGTGAAGTTTGAGGATATAGAGCGGTGTATGCACACATGAACACTCTCAAGCTGAATGGCATACTATAATTGCTCCTGAGAAATGCAACAACGCAATGACTTAAGCAAAGGAGACCATACACACCATCGATAATTTCTGTAGAAACTTCAGAGGCTTCCTCACTTTCTGCCGTGGATTCGGTAATGGGGGTCGCTTCCGTCTACATAAAAACAACGTAATATATATTACTTAATTCGTCGTTTAGTATACATTTAGTAATGTCATTTAGAATGCGGTATTTATACACAAGAGAACGTTTAGAATGAAATCGATAACAATGAGATCATGCGCGTCTGAAATTATTAGTAAGGCATACATTCTCACAGAAAACACGGTCAAGTCACAAAAATGCGTGTCACAAAAATACGTGTCACAAAAATATGTGTCTTGTTACTTATCGAAGCAGACAAATCGAAAAATACCGACTTTCATTGGAGTATTTCAGAAAATCCTGCTCTACCCTACTATTCGAAACACAAAAATATGCTCCGCTAATTGAGGTGCATGTTTTCGTACAATAATGAACATATACAACACACTACTCACAATTGCCGCATCTTTGGATATATCAGGCTTAACGTCATCGTCGGCAGTGCCCGTAGGTGATTTTACTTGGTCTAACGACATCGTCATGGATGCGTTTTCTACAAAGAAACAAGGCCACTGTGAGTGATAGTTCGTGATAGATTGAACAAAAAACGTCCAAACCGTAGGTTGTGAGAAGGAGCGGAAGCAAGGATTTAGAAAGACAATCCCGTGAAATAAAACAGACTGTTTTCGTCAAATAACTGGAGAAACTAACAGAGTGGGGAGGAAATGTTTGTAAAAAAAAAAGTTTACAACAGTTGGGTGAATGTATTCCTTACTAGCAAGGGTGCACACAACAATACGGTTGTTTCGACTATGGAGACTGGGATGTGCAAAACTAATGTTGAGCACGAAGTTGCATAAAAATAAAAGGATACGGATTGTTCAGACGAACCACTGTTTGACTAGAAATGTGCAATGTAGAAAATCGACTGTAGAAGCGGAAAAGTATACTAATAATATAAAAGTCTAATAAACAGAAAAGAAAGTCGATTGAATATAAATTTACGGACTATGAATGAACTACAAATTGTATGATTACGTTACACAACACTACAAGCAAAAAAAACTATATATGCATTGCTAATCACAATGTCAAAGTTGAATCTTAAACTGAAACGTGCACCACATGGCCTTGTATTTCGAACCGAAGCTGCAAAACGACCAAGTGTGTGCGAGACACTAAAATTCAATAACATAACCATAAAGATGAGCGGATCGGAAGGGAAACATACCGGCCCAATTGTAAAAGTACTTGGACGGTGTAGGGGTGCGAAATGTTAAACAACTTTGCTATTTTCTATTTCGGTTGATTTTGCATATTAGTTGTATCGCAAACGACGGTAACCACATCCAACATGTAAGCCACGCGATGATACAGACCTACATACATACGCACGTACGTACAGCAAAGGCGAGTTCGTGTGTGTGCCACGCAAGATGAAAGACACAAACAAGAACGTGTGCACGCAGCAAAAGCAAGCAGAGCAGGCAGGGATGTGTGTGTCAGTTGCATGCATACATATATATATAACTAACTGTATGTGTGTGCGTGAGTGTGTATATTTATGCGTGTCAACGCCGCAACGCCTCAACACTGCCTCAACGCCGCCTCAACGCCGCCGCAACACCGCCGCAACACCGCAACGCCGCCCAAAATGAAGAGAAAAAGAAGAAAAAAAATTGTGTAGCGGAAGACGAAACGAATGAACGGACGGACACCGCCAACTAAACTGACAGACTGACTGACTGACTGATGACTGACTGACTGACTGACTGACTGACTGATCGACCGATCGACCGATCGACCGACCGACCGATCGACCGACCGACCGGTATAACAACTGTACCCGACCTCCATCCATCACAGACAGTCAAGCCTCTTACGTTTCTAACACTTCACTCTTCTCATCTCAATCAACAACCCCCTCACCCAGTCACTCAGACAACAAACATACATACATACACATCGCACACGCACACACTAATACACACATCGCACACACCCACACTAATACACACATCGCACTAACACAATACACATACAGGTATATATAGAACCATATCTAGACGTCGAACCGGTAAGTAATACTACTCACTTAACCCCTCCCCCTCCCCCTCCCCCGCCCCCGGCTTTCATATAACTTGTCCGTCCACAAGCAGCAGCACTCCAACAAACACACACACAGCTTGCGTACAGATGTATGTCACAAAAGACTATAGAGGAGGAGGAGACGAAAGAAGAGCAAGAAAACGAATCATTGTATGTCTATATATATAAATGTGTGTGTGTATATATCAAAATAATATAAAATTCCGATGTATTCCTCTTTGACGTCGTATAGTTCTTCCCCCTGCCCACCCCGTTTCATCACCTCAACTCTACCGTTTGCATTACGGTCTCGTCGCTCGAATCAGTTCGTTAGCTAAGCAAGACGAACGAACTGACTTTGAGTACGTATGTATGTAACGATACATTGTTGCGGTGTATAGTGCTACCGCTGACCGTTTGTTTGTCCTTCAACACTGTCACTCTTACGTACATACGAGCAGTAAATGAAATAAATAACATGGGGGGGGAAGCAAACTGTGTACATTACATTCATTCCTTCATACAAAAATGTTTTTATTTATTTCATTGTGTATGTATGTGTATGTGCAAGTGTTGGTGTGTGAGTGTGTTTGTGTATTAATTTTAAAAGTTGTGACGGACGCGTACGACAGACATTCGTCGGATGGACGGATGCGTACGTCACAATGTATGTTGTATTTGTCCGTCACAAACTATGTGTCGTATCGTGTCCTGCCAGCCGGTGTTTTCGACCTCACTCCCAAATACGATTGGCTACATGATCCAATCGATCGTCGTATTCAGTAGAAACTGCTGTATACTTGTGCGCACTGTTAAAAATAAAACAATTGCAACAACAACCAGAAGAAGAAGAAGAAGAAGAAAAAATATAAAGTAAAAAAAAAAAACGAAGAAAAAAAAAAGTTATTAAAGAAAAATAATAATAAAAAGAAGAAAAACAGAGGAAAAAAAAGGGGGGGCGAAAAAAACCGAGGGAAAATCCTCCGCCCCTCCACAAATGTAAATAAAGGCACAATCACACCCAAACGCAAAGCGAAAAGCACAAAAGGAAAAGCGCAATAGCCAAAGCAAAGGCAAAGCAAAGGCAAAGCAAACCAAAAGGCAAACCAAAAGGCAAACCAAACCAAAAGGCAAAAAAACCAAAGGCGTACTAACCTTCCGCTGCAACTGAAAAACACACTCACAATCAATCCATCAATCAACCGTTATATAACCTTGCAAAGCAGGGTTTAATGAGTTTTGGTGGGTTGTATCATTGGCCCAGACAGGTTTGTAGCCTGCCTCTCGTTTTTTGGGGGGAGGGGCTAGGTGGATGTTACGAAAGGACGGACACCTGCACATCGGTCGGCCGATCTGTCAGTTGGTTGTTGTTTTGCTTTTAATCCCGCCCTCTTCCACAAATGAGCAAAGACAACTACTGCAATAAACGTAGCTTAAGATTTTATATTCGGGTAAGGTTTATTAGTACTAACTGCGTTTATGTAGTGTAGATATTTCCAATTCTCACAGTTGGCAGAAGTCTAAAACGCCGCTATGATTTAGTGGCAGTAGCTGTTGTGCCTCCCATTTGTTTGACGTTAAACATTCGTGCATTGCACACGAATTCTCTAAAGAGCGGCGTTTAACGTTTCCAACCTGTTGTTCCATGTTTTATTAACATCATACATACGAAATTATCACAGATCGCAGGCATATTCACTGAAACTGAGAACGATTGTTTATAATAGATATAGTGTTGGGGGCTGATAGACCAGCTCTTGGTAATATTGATATGATGGCATTCATCAGTATTCATGTATAGGTTACAGTCTTTATAGCAAACAATCCAAACTCATTGGTATAGATGCGCACTACAAAGAGATATGAATCATTATAAGTATATACACACACGCCCACCATGCACGCGCATACACCCCTACATGCCTGTACACACACGCCAGTGCACGTTACTAACCATCTCAAGCAACGGACTTAAACACAAAATTTGTTAGTTTGGATATGTTTCTGTTCATCCTATTGTTACGTACTACTAATTACTGTCTGTCTTCCGTTGCGAACGAAACCTAAAACCCATTAGTAACTTGGGTTGCGTATCGAATGAATAACGGACGAAATTTTTTCATACAAATATACGTATGGAGCCTACTGGCCGTCAGGTGGTACCCGGTCGACTCTTTTAAATACGGTTTCTGATTTTGTGCTGTCCGGCCGGTCTTATGAACAACACAGACGCTGTCGCCATATTTGGTGCCAAATTTATGCTTTTCCCCTCTCAGCAAACCAATTGTTCGCATCGTCTGTGATCTTGGTAACCAACGCGCAGATGCAGACATAAGAGAGACGGCCAGTAATGCTTGTTCGTGTAGATAGGACGTATTTAAACCTGTTTTTCATTTCAAATCGCACCATGTGTCTTTCAGTTCACTCTGTGCTACTTCTGTTCTTTAATTTACAGTAAACTTAAACGAGTACAGTACGTCCACAACGTAATTTGAAGGTGTGCACTAGAATTTGTGTTGTGCTAAACCTTGCTACAATTAATTAGTGCTGCTATCCCATCCTCAATAGTAATTAAGGTGCATGATTTCGACAAATTGCAGATGAATTTGCTATGTTCGCCGTTCATTCATCGTCGTCATTGACAAGAGGTAATAAATATATGTGCGGTTCGCACTGTTTGTGTGTTGTTCCTGCCAATCATCTATACAACATACAAGCGTATCCTAACCTCATGTCTGTTTCGTTCGAATTAGTTGTGTGTGTTAATACTTGCACACGTGAATTGACACTATATCGGACATGTCCTGTTGACATTGGTTAAATCCGCACTACTTTTTCGTACGAACTACGGTCTTGTTACGAACTACGGTCGTCAAGTTACGGCCAAGGTTTTTAATTCGATATCCATGTGCACGCACGAATTGAGGAAACACTGTTTATGTACTTAGGATGAAATGGGCAACACTGCCATTTTTAAGCCACTGGCTGTTTTTGATGTTCCTTCACCTTGCAGATTCATGTTGCGACGATATTGTGTAAGTTGTGCGTACTTGCTATATTAAGAAAGTTCCCTTCTGATAAATAGTCAATAGGAGAACGTGAGATCATAAATATGCGGCACTCTACATAATCATTATCTTGTACTTTTAAACACCATCTTTTTGATGCACACACTTTGTCATTCAGATATCGCAACCAATGAATCAGATTACACAGATCTTTCTTATATGTAAAAGCATTCAATTATTAGATACTATTCAAAATATACATTGGAACAATCAACTTATATTCTGTAGAAAGGGGTAGTGAGATATACTACTATACATTAAATTGTTTGCCACGATGTTGATCCACTTTTACTTTAAGCGATTACAGTTGCGGGTATCAAGTACATCTGAACATATAGGTATTGACGTGTTATGTCTTATTTGATACATACATATTGTTTTCTTCCAACAGAACATTTGAGTATTTCTTATTTCTTATGAGAGGTACGTGTCCGACGTGTGGTGCCAACTATTTTCCATTCAAAGAAAATTTATAATCTCTATATTGAAACGATCCGCGTGTTTACCTGTTCACTTGGTTATTATGCTTCGTCATTCATAAGAGAGGATGGATTGACCTACTTAGTGACAATTTCACTTTTTGGGTTGGTTGTAGGACCCCAATAATAGAATGTTCATGGTACATAGATGATACATCATTAGTAGTCCTTAAATATGTTTTGTTTTATTTGTCAATGACCCGGTTTCTCTCCGAGCGAACGAACAGCTTCATATCACATACGATTGATTCTAAGCATGTGGGTAGCTTGAAATCGTGAAGTTCAAGGTGGAGCTCACAGATGATGAGGCAAACAGTATGTTGTGCTTGATTAATGGGTTGTGGTATTGCTTGATTTTGATAAAGAAAATTCCAACAGCAACGTATTTGATATTTTAAAATTCTAATTGGATTTAGTACTTTCACTCCCGCATCTTTGTCATATATGCTTAAAAATGTTCCATCGTTCCAGCACAACATACGCGTACTTCTATTTCCACCATATTTGTAACACATCATTGCGTAGATCAAAAATTTTGTTCGTAGCGTTCCAGTTCTGTATGTGAGGGTTGATGTACAATGTAAATGCGCTAGTGATCGTGTAGACTTTGTATTTTTCTCTTTTTCACTGCGGAGGTAGTAAAAATACAAATGACTGTTTTTCATATTTGAACACTGCACGACGCTGTTTACCAGTGTATGAAATGAAAACTTTGATCGCTTGTGGAGCTATGAAAGACATTCACAGTCGAAGTTGATAGATGCTCCCCGAGGTATCATTTGTGTGCCTTGCACTATTATCAACAGATGAGTGAACATACTCGATGTCAACTTGTGTATTCTGACAGTATGGAGCGTTGATTTATGAGAATAACGCAAAATATAAAAGCTTTCCTTTTCGGGGTATCTGTCATAACGAATCCAATCTTAAATAACACAATGAGAATTGCATATTCATACATACGTATGTTCGTGTATCCATCTATTTACAACCAGTCAATAGTAAACATATAGACTTTTAGCGTGAGTTTGTTTTATAAGAACGGGTATGTAATCGAGTGTTTCGAGCATAAAATACATGTATTGTGTCCCAGCATGTACTCTGTACAATACGGACGAGCATGAAAACTCCAACATAAACTTGTTTTACTATTCTGTACGAGGAATAGTGAAATCATACGCACGTATTTGCATGTAAATGTTCCTACGGACACATACTCGTGTACGCATATACACATGTGCATGCACAACTGGGTATGCTATATTTAGAGGTTAATTAAGCAAGAAGTACAAGTACCACAGTAGGCCTTGCCCTCTTTCAGTGTATGTACAGAACAAAATACATATTCGTACATTACTACAGATACGCAACACACAAACACACACACACTCAAAAATTCACACATAACCGAATCCATGCTGATAGGATATATACAAACAACCATAATACATGAATATATATTTACCATCTCTCCCTCAGAAACCTATCATCTGCTGATCAATCACACTCCTTAAACGGGCACAATGTGCTCGAACAACATTTCTCAATATAACAGTATAACAGACACATTATATCTCATCGTTATGTACCAAGACACTGTCTGTACCGTTCTTGATAAGTGAATATAATATTAAAAACTGTTTCGTACGAGGCATAATCGTATTGCAATCGACGTTGCTGGTCTAATGACACATTCTTAATTATCCAACAGATGAAAATTACGCAAAAGTTGAAGTCTCTTCATTCATAATGAGATACTGGATACATTTTGATTTTGTCATACTCTTGATCAACCAATTCGGGAAAATTTCATACTGACGTAGAGCGTGTGACACCTACAGGGAGTCAACTACATTATTACTTTTAGTTCTTTTGTATTTCTATTCGAGTCTGTTGTGTGTCGTGACAGCCCTTCTATACCATTCGGCCTACATAAAGGGGGTAGCGAGGTATTGAAAAAGAAGCCTACATCCCTTGGGTGTAGAAGAGCTCCGAAAATGTCACCCGTTGGTGGGATAGTGTGTACATATAGGCTCATCTCTAGGCGCTTTCGCTTTCACATTATCAACAATTTATTGCCAGACCTAGAGGCAGATTCCTACATACTACTCACCCGTACGCCGACTATTACTGTTTTGATATAATGAGCCTACATTTGATGAAGCAGATTGTGGTCTGTGGATACATGTTGGGCTGCCCTTTCGTTCCACGGGACAGGTTTTCTTCAACGAGTTAGTTCGACTTCAATATCCTTGACAATCGCAGCGAAATCTTTGCTAGTATGCACGGCTCAACCTTGACTTTTAGAGTTGATGTATTATACTGTTCAGCTTTGTAGGAACACCACTGCAAAAATTTGCTTCTGTGAGAATATTACAATTGTAAGATCGAAACTGTTAGGCAATAATTGTTGAACTACATGTGCATAACAACACAATATCTTCAGATTGCGTACCTGCTTAGTATTTGGAAAAGGTCACACACCACTTGGAGTTTCGTGATTCAACGAAAAAAGGCAAGCCCAAGCTCTATTAGACTTCGGCGATCTCATGTTCATATCTTCATCTGAACGAGAACAGTCAGACCATCCTAAGAGAGGACGGACGTATTTAGCTGCGTGCTCTCTTCTGGTTTGACATGTGACTGTGAGTCCTTGTTTGAAAGGGGTTCCTTTAGTAGCAGTAGTCAGTCTGCATTTTAAACATATTTCAAGCATTCAACCATAATATAATGATGTACATACACACCAAGGGGGGCACATCTTCACGTTTCCCTGTACGACGTATCCCATCACAGACAACCGTGGTTTTAGTTGAGACTATCGTAAACGATTGTAGTATAATCGACAAAAAAAGACAAACCCATGCACATGCGCGACTGAAAGCCAAGTCTTTAAATATGCACACCACGTGAGTCTCGGGAGAGTTTATGAAATCTGTTCTGCATTGTGGTGACGATACCGTAGTCTTCACATGAGTGAGGTGGGAGTGTATTAGTAGTTTTCGTCTATCGAACTTTAAGACTTGGAAGTTTGAGTTTCACTCTTTTAACGTTACTTGTTTACTCGACTTAAATTTTCCTAATTAAGAGCATGTATTATAATACATACCGCGATACTAACGAGCTATATCGAGTGAGGACAATACGACGACCATTGCCTATCCCGTCGTTATGTGAGGAGATGTATAATGCATCACGTTTTCTCACCTTGCACATAAATATGCGCTACCTGTGCAATCCAACGAAACAAGCAGTAGAAGTGTTTATTTGACTACATTTCTTTTACATTATGCTCCAATTGTGTGCTGACCTAATTATTGATTGTATGACGCTGTTTATATATATTCCTGCATTTCTTTGGTCTTCTCCAGGGTAAATGGTAGTACCAATCCTCGATCTATGAGAGAATAGACAAAAAATTGGAGGCAACGTCCTTGACGCCAAGTAGATATGACTTCCATGTCTCGTCGTCGTCACTGTCCATCTCTTGCTGCCAGCGCAAAATGAGATCTTCTACGTGAGATTTTAGAGCAGTATCCGTGGTGAACGTTTCCATACATGCAGGAGACATACGAGTTAAAGCTGCCAGTAGCTGCACAAGTAGTGATACAGGAAAAAGGGTGTGAGCAAAATAATCATCAAAGACACTGTATCGTGAACACGGGGACCGTTAATATTGCACATTGAAGAACAATAGCTGCAAACTTTATGTCAGCGAACAATATTGCACATAATATGACATGTGATCAGTACTATCATTGTAGACACCGGGATTGAATTTCATTTCATGCAAACTATAGACAATAGGGTGAACACTATATATTTGCCGTACCTTTTGATTGTCATCGAGTGACTTCGCGGCCTTAAGCATACTCGACGCATGTATACACCATACATCAGATTGCCCTCCCAACCTATCTAGCAGTCGTTCAGAGAAATCCTTGCCTAAGTGCTCCTCCCCGTCGTCCGTTAGATGTGGTTTTCTAAACTCAGCCTCGCTAACTAAAATGTCACCTAAAATAGACAGCACCTTAACTCTGTCTGAATGTCTGGTATTTGGGTGAGTAAAAATATCCCTCAAAACATCGACAGCGGGAGAATAAAGCACAAGCCGTCTATAGGCGTCTGGGTAGAAACCCACTAGTGAAGATAACGCGTAAAGGCTATTATGTAGCTCAATGCTAGCCAGATGTGTAGGTGTATCGTTTACGCCAGTAGTTGCGTGTATATTCGTATCGGCGTATATGTCGGTATCCACTTGTTTCAGGGCGTGGTTCAGAAGCGTTATCAGGTTGTCAACGGCATTTAGTTTTGTGTGGGCGTGAGTTTGTAGTGGCCGATTGCTGCGGAGATCCAAAGGAATGTAAGGGAAATTCAGGTAATGATATGTAGATGAGCGTGAACATTGTATACGCAGGATTTCGCTGTTTTTCCATGGAACGATGCCAAGAGCAGGTCAAAATAAGTAGGACTAACAAGCTACATATGTGAGGCTTCTACTATTGGAACAATATAGTAGAGACTGTCAAACTAGGTAAAGTGGTTGTATTCATGGGCATTTGTACCGAAATAAGTGACGGGCATGAGATGAGAACACAATCCCTATAGACATGCACACATACAAATGGATGCATACATACATAACACAATTCAAACTAAGCACATACACAAACACGCGAATATATTCACGTGCACGCCGTGTACTAAATAAATAAATTAAATACGAACACAGAAGTAAATACGACCCCATATACGTACGGTTACACAGTGTGCTAAACCACAATATGTTAATTAAGTAAATTCACAAACAATACCTTTGTACACATGACCCGAACGCGAGTGCCGCACTAGATCTAATCGTACTATCTGAGTGGCCAAGCAATTCCACAAGCAATTTCACCCCACCAGCCGCAAAGAACGTATCTGCATGTTCTATGTCATGTAGGTCTTCTTCAAGCTCGACTAGAATACGGAGTCTTTCATTCAATGATGTTTCTTCATCTATTAACATGTATGTGTCGTAAGATGTATCAGCAAGTTGATAGGAACATCTATGTCCAAACGGTCATTCGCGAAAGGAAGCCAAGCTCTGTGCTAAGTGAGTGTAGCAGTAACACGGAGCATTTTCTTGTATTCTCAAACGAATGCATACAAAGTTATATGCTTGAACACATGTGGACCACGATGCTCATACATATATGAAGACGAGACATTACGGCTGCAAGCAACATACCAGTTAACTTTAATATGCGCAGAGAAGAGAGCTCCATTAAAGTTGACTTCCACTTTTTACTGGGCAAAGGCATATCTTCAGTAGCGAGCTCTTCAAAACTTAACTTAACAACATCATCATCTCTTTAGATACACAAAGCGTTCAATAATGAGGGTGATGAAAGTCAGATTAGGCGTACATATCAACACTATACCTGTCATCTGAATACTATGTGTTGTGTCACCATATATCAACTATACTAACGTCGCAAGTTTATAAACGGGATGCCTTTCATTGTGGGTTTGTATAACACGAAAACTCTTACAGGTGTTCTACACATATATAGTCGGATACATGTGAGCAATACTACTATAACAGTTTGAAATACATCAACTCCAAAACGTGGCAGTATGTCTATGCTTTTAGTGCTTGTTCACGATGCCTTCATTTTAATCAATTTGTAGCTGTATAAACTTATGCTTAACAGCCAGTACGCGTACATCTGCACAATTTCTCACAATCACCCACATGACAAACATGCCCACGTATGTGCACATACGACATTGCTCATAGGCATGTGAAAACACCGATGTAAATAGACATTGTTGTCAATCGCGACTCATTTCGATCTGTCTACACGAACCTCATCACGACCAGCGTGCGGAGTAGGATTTCGTTTCTGTGTACCAACAACAGGTCCGTATAACGTACAACAAGAAAAATACATACATTTTGTCATGGTCTGGCCATTCGTCATGTTCGTTTCGATGTGCCTCCTCAACGGGTTCCGCTTCCTCGTGTTCAACTAGCATGAGCGCTACCTCGGGTGTAGGTTCTGGGTCTGTGTATATGGTAAAAATGTAATGCGATGTACAAATGAGGGTGCGAAGGTATACTTTGTGGGTAGAGACACATGCTACCAGAGCGTGTAGACGATTGAAAGACCACATTTACGAGAGCACGAACGCTTAATATATTTTCACGCATATATATATATATATATATATACTTATACTATAAAATATATATACCCATTAGTTTGGCGTGCCTGATTCCAGTTTGGAAGTCCATGCGCACATGAAGGCCGGGTGGAATGGGTTGGTTTTTCGCCAATGTCTGCCATTCGTGAGTAAACACCTTCACTGGCGTATCTGGTACTACCGGAAGTGGGATGGTTGAAAATTCTATAATTGTGGTTTAACGGTATGTTAGCTGTTGTATATGTATCTATATTCATTTGTGTGCTTGTGTACAGAATCATGAACACTCGAGCGTGCCTAGAGCATGGTTTAAAACATTGGCCAAGGTTTTTTGACATGTATGCACTATAATGTTTCAGCGTATATGGTGGCGTGTTCGTCCTCCATCTCTCTCTAGCTCTCCTTCTTCTAAAGCACTCATTTAAAACATATACAGTTCATAACTAGCATCTCCACTGTTATCCTATCAGCTTACCGCAAATGCATAAATGAGCATAAGTATTTAACGCGACTATCTTACCTGGCGCAGGGCTATCTTGTCGAACGACTGTCACTTCTGCAAGTACACACACAGACAAAGTCAAGGCCCCAATAGCCCTTAACGCATTTCTTTTCAATCCCATGTTAATGGACAAGCCAGAGGAGTTTTCTGTGACGCAGTAATGTTGACGGTAACGATTGCGATTGCTAATTCAAAACCACCGCAACTTCTTAGTATCGTGCATAAGCGTTGTTCTCATGTATGGATATAGGAAGGAAAGCCTTTTTATAGTTGTGTGGTGTGGGATGGGTAGTGGCAGTCCCAAACGTGTCAAGGGCTTAGTGTCATTTCGTAGACACTTGTGTCACGAGTTTTTCATCGTTTACATTTACTCCATACTCTTAATATCCCCTCATAGATTCTCGCACTTCCGTTTTGACCGTGCATACGCGGGTAGTTTATACAGGGATGTGTGTATATATACATATATATATATATATATGTTTGTGTGTGTGTGTGTGTGTGTGTGTGTGTGTGTGTGTGTGTGTGTGTGTGTGAGTCGTGCATATTCACGATAAGGAATTGCGATTTGTCAGTCGTTGTCGTTGCGTAGTTATCCGCTGGAGACTGGACTCTTTGAGCAAGGTGCACTATAAATTAAATTCATAGAACTTACTTTACGCATTTTTAACAATCTATACGGAGTACGATTTGTTGTGAAATTGAAACTATGTAATAAAACCAGTGCTAAGGAGAATCCCAAGAATTCAACAATTCCGGCTCATCCATTGAAGCGTGTTGTAGACTTAACTATAGCTTGTACATGCCTTTCTGTTTGCGTTTGCGTTTGTCTCTTTTCTGTCCTTGTGGTTTGATATAGTGGGTAAATATACATACTTCTAACGCTGCAGCGCGCGCGCGAACTAGTTTACTATTTACAGTCTCTTGCGAAATTTTTATAGATTTGTTTATATGATACTAACGCTGCAGCGCGCGCGAACTAGTTAACTATTTACAGTCTCTTGCGAAATTTTTATAGAATGTTTATATGATATAAGAAGAACTTAAACTATAGAGATTTCCACACCTCTAGAATTTTCATCTCATCGCCGCTATTTAAGCCATGTAGTAAAGCCAAGAGTTTCTTATCTACGTTTGATTGTCTACTTATGTGAATATCGGTCTTTTGTGCCGCTTTTGTGGTAAGATCAGTCATCCGTTTGTATCCGCCGGTTTCCTCCATAGCCTTTGCTTTCTCTTCTGCTCTATCTACAACCGAAGATGGTACTCCGGCCATGCTAGCTACGTTCATACCATAACTCTTCGAACATACACCGAGAGCTAATTGGTACAAGAAGGTCACATCGCGCCTGTAAGTATTGATTTGGGATTGTTAGTTGGCAATGAACATTTTAGCACGTATGTATGGATGGATATACAACAACATATATATTGTGTGGGTGGGTGTGTACAAGCACTAGCGTGAGGGAAGAGAACAAATGTGCAAAGTGCGAATATTGCATGGTGTAATCTAGTTGTGACTAAAGTAAGTGATTAGCTTAACTATGACAGTAAAGGATCAACGAAGTGAATTCCAAACACATCCCGCACACAAAATGGTTCTTTGCCACACGTCGTTTGCAAAGGCATTCGTGAACGCGTATTTGACTCGCAAGCAAAGCAGAGATACATATCTACACATCGCACACACAGGTCAACATATACTGTCAAGTTTGAGCTAGCGTACACATACATAAGTACACGAAGATACACAAATAACACATTTCCTCGCCAACAAGAAGCGTATTTGTAAATAGATACACTAATTACATACTTTGCCTCGTCTACCAGACAGCTCATATGCATGTTAATAACTCTCCTGTCTCGTCTAAACTCTTCACAAAGCATGTGGTAATGTGTAGCGAACATTGCCCTACACCCAACTCGACTAATCAAATGACGTAAGACTGCATATGCTATTGCGTATCCATCAAAAGTACTCGTACCCCGACCTAGTTCGTCCAAAATCACAAGGCTGTTCTTTGTGGCATGTTTGAGGATGTTACTTGTCTCCTGTAAATGGTGAATAAGTTACGTATGTGTAAGTGTATGTGTAACTTTTAGCAGTAAAAGTTACATAGATGGGTGCTGTTTAATTTATGAAATAAGTGTTCATGTATGCGCGGAAAAGTGAGAACAGTGCATTCCTGCGTCAGACATGATTTGAGTGCACGCAACGCGACTCGTTGATAGATATTTACATACATGCCCAAGTATATATATACATAACGTGATTGCTTTATATTCACGAAAACGAACATTCAAATACCCAATTTTGATGGGACGAGCATGATGAATTGAGATGACTTATTCCGGTAAGAACGTGATTGACAAAATAAATTCATGTACATAAACATGTAGATAAGTACTTATACTCAAATGAATACCTTAAGTTCTACCATAAACGTAGACTGACCAGCAAGAATGTTGTCATTCGCACCTATTCTTGTGAATATTCGGTCAGTTAGAGTCATGGTACACTTCTCCGCGGGCAAATAGCATCCCAGTTGTGCCAACACAACAGCCATGCAGGTCTGTCGTAGAAGTGTTGACTTACCCCCCATGTTAGGCCCAGTAAGAAGCATAATAGGCGCCCTATCACCCTCACTTTCGTGTTCACTCCCGCTTTTACTCATGGCCTCGTACATATCGGGTCGTCTGCCTAGACGAGTATCATTGGGGACATATCCATCGCTTAGTCGATGTGAGATGGTGGGATGGCGCATGGACGTAAGATCGAGAACAGGCGATATGGTCTCGTCACTCTCTAGCAGTGTTGGTCTGCATCTGCGTCATATCATTAGCCAGTGCATATGCAATGAAGTGTGGACTTGAATATTACTGTGGTTGTACATGTACACACATTTACATAAAGTCGAACATAGCGAGATAGTAGGGGATAGTAGGGTGGTGTATGTTTCAGAGAACGAGAGGCGGAAACATAGCATTATTTATGGGTACAGACAGTACACAACTAAGGACTAATATAGAACTAGACAAATAATTACATGCTTAATCAGCATAATGTATCTGTATTCCAGCCTTGACGATGTAACATTTTTATAAGCTCTTATGTATCCATGTTGGCAAGTGTGTACAAATCTATATACATACCCCTACAAATAAATATATGCTTATCGTATCTAATAGTGTATATATGTCCATATGTTCGTAGTTGTGTGTCGGCACACAGATCTAAACACTAGATGTTCCCATTTGTTCCGTATGCTAATAAACCAGTCCACGTGTAAGCCCATACAGCAAAAGCATAAAATAGAGTATACTTGATGCATACATGCATGTTCACACTATACATTATGCGCACATGCCTGCAATATCCATATCCACTCGTGAATATAAATGCTTACATATACATGCGTTTATAGGTATGTATAACTGTACATATATGTTGTAAACATACCTGGGCTCCCCTATGGCAAAGCTGCACGTGTGTAAGGAACGCAGACAGTCAAACTCCGATATACAGGACACTGCCCTTGCCCATAAGTCAGAGTACGAGTCAAAATGAGCTAATGTACGTCCATACACCTGAGCAATACGAAGGAAGTAGAAGTGCTAGTTAGACGAAGTAAAACTTTATAGATTAATGTAAGAATTGCTCATACCCTTTCGTATATGGCAACCACACATGTGCGTAGGGCTAGTTTACGTATAGACTTGTACACCCATGTATGCATCCACATCGGAGCTTAGAATAGCATCAAGCTCTCTCTCTCTCATGTACGGATGCATGCACAAACACGCACAGGCGAATCCCAATTTCAAAACCAATCGTGTAATGTATAAGTGTGCACCTCTTTTCGCACTCTGTTGAATGTGGCCCGAGATTCCGCTAAGGGAAGATGAAGATTTTCTATGAGAGGAGTCCAATATCGACGAACAGCTTTGGTTTGCGATTTGAGAATAAAATCTTTCGGCACCTACGTATTTAGAGCATGTATGGATATATTCACGCAGATTTATACAAACAAATGAATTATGATACCAATGTGCATGCACGCTATAACGCGCTGAATTATGAACTATAATTTTGGCTTTAGTATCCTCACCAATTCCAAATGGAATTTTTATTGTCGTCGATAAAATCAACTGTTCATGCATTGGGATGTCACGTATTTTATATTTATATGCTGCACATACTTATGTGTGTGACCCTATGGCACATATATGTGAGTGATACACCTAGCACACTTCATGGGGAGAATTGAAGGAACTTCAACTCGAAGTTTCAGTCTTAATTCTTCAAAAAAAAAAAACGGTACATATTGATTGAAGTGTGTTACGCATGTGCATCGCTATGCATATATATATATATATATGACTATGAAGTATATGCACTCTTTTACTCATATACGCTTTTTCAAAGATAGACATCATACCTTGAGTTTTACTGGAATTTCCAACTGATACTTTTCATTACCGATGTCCTTATAATCGATCTTGCCGTTCTTAAACTGGGCGCGGATATCGTTAAGATGTCTTGAAAGCTGTAGTTCTATCTCATCTACTTCGCTCTTTACATGTGGTTTGTGAATGAGCATGTGTAAGAGTGCGTGAGTAGTTACGTATGCGATGATTTGGATGTGGATTCTGACAACATTTCAGATATGTGCAAATGCTGACACGTCCACTTCAAACGTCCGCACAATACACATATACATACACACAGGCAAATAGCTTTACTTACGCCCTGTATGTCTCATGGTGTTGAGATGCGAGCATTCAATATCATCGATACGCACAAATCTAAACTAACGCATCAAGCGGTCAGCAAATATAATGCAAATCTATATAAATACGAATACACTTCATGCATACACACTTATACAAACCTTTGCTTGGTCATACTCAGCATCAACACCCTCATTAGGGACAATGTTTTCTGCACGGACAGCCTCATCGTGATCAAAAGATGTCTCAAAAAAAGTCAAAGCATCGTGCAAATCTGGGAACCCCTCTCCCACCTACAGCATAAATCCGCGTACATATATATAAACATACAATGTTTGAGTTGGATGTGTATGAGCAGGTGTGGAAAGTACGAGTGTATTTTCGTTTCATATTCTCATCGAGAAAGACACACAATTCACAGTTATGCTTGTCGATGCAATATATAACATATGAATATGCATACTCGCATCTATCGTGACCATAATCATTCCCAAGATGGGGCCTCCCAAAATATCACGCATTGACATAGCAATATTCAAGAATATATACGCAGAGTACATTTTTATCATATTCCCATAGTTCTATCCAGCATATTTGTTTAACAATAGAAACAACTTAAGAGCCACCACAACCGCAAACGAAAAGTCACCACAACCGCAAACGAAAAGTCGCCACAGTCCTATGAGATTCACCACAGCAACACACACAAGCGCAGATAAGACAGAGGAATATTGTCCACATCACGAATATAGCAATACAAGGTGACTTATTTCTGTATATAAAGGTATACCGTGAGTAAACGTCGTAAAAGAGGGGACTTGCACTGGGTAACTACTGAGTCAACTGGGTCTCCCATCCCTATGAGATCTACCACGGCGTTGAATAGACGCCTAAAGGTTTTGAGAGTGTTCACAAACTGTACCAGCGGGAGAGTACCTTTGTACATTGATTATGTGAATTTACATTAAGTGTTTCTTGATGACGGCAACATTTTTATACGAAACAGAAACGCAAGTAGGTACATATGTATAGGAACACATCCAGACACGCCAATATGTATGTATATACGTACTGTATTAGAACAAATACACGCGTGCTTTAAGATATGAGCACTATGTGGTCTAAAGAAATAGACTGGGATGTACAACCACACATTCAAAACAGTGTTCCAACTTGCTTCCCCATGTATAAGCAGTGGGATAGAAAGAACATCATGGCACACACTATATACACAAAATGCAAACCATATTAGAACAAATACACGCGTGCTTTAAGATATGAGCACTATGTGGTCTAAAGAAATTTACTGGGATGTACAACCACACATTCAAAACAGTGTTCCAACTTGCTTCCCCATGTATAAGCAGTGGGATAGAAAGAACATCATGGCACACACTATATAAACAAAATGCAAACCATAATGCCATACATGTATAAATACAACATACATGGGGCGCGGACATGTGCAAACGCATATTCTACCTGAATGAATGCGTGCCAAGTGACGTTCCAAATCGGGTATACCGTTAAGGTCAAACTCACGAACTTCATCGAAGGCCTGTATATCATCAATAGCATCGAACCTCTCTTCAATGGCCTTCTTTGCTCTTAGTGGATGGCACACCCACCGTGATAACATACGCGTACCGAATGGTGTCTTACAATGGTTTAGAAGGTGAAAGAGAGTACCATCTTTCCCTGGACGTTAGTGAACGAATACAAGGTTACTCAATGGGCATTCGCTGTGTGTAGGTACCTCATTCACGTATTAGATTTTATAAAATCGTGCGATGGTTTGAAGTGGATGCGAAGGATATCATACACTGCACTGCCCGTGATAGTGCTGGATGGTTGATAGTTGCGTACAAAATCTGACTGTACAGATAGGTACATGCAGATGAATTATCATATACTTATGGTGGGTAGATACAAGTTTCCTTCGAGGGTTTAACTATACAAAGACGGCAAAATTGACTAATTGTAAGGTAGTACAATAACGCCGCCATCCAATCACAACTACAAACACATTGCAGACAAATATACATACACACACGCACCAGTGCCGCGATCACAAGACGCATCAGTCTGCCCATAAGACTTGACTCATCGTCCTATAGGGCAATACGCGTTTAGGCGGCCTTGAACGAGAATGTCAATCCTAAACACCTATTAAACGTAACGTACAGTACACACCTGCGCCTGCACTGTTTTCTAGAATTTCCAAGTTTTTGAGCGTTTGTCCATCCATGAGCAACGATTGGCCTTCTCTCATTGGGTCATAGGCGGTGAAATGTCCATGCGAGAGAAGTTGCTTATCCAATCGCAATGTACCAAGATAATACACCAAACCTCCCAGTGCACTCATGGTTAAGTCCCGGTCTATCCACTGTTGTAGTGTACTTGGCCAGTGCTTGTCGAATAAGTATGCTTTTGACCCGTTCTGGCTGCATTTTGCTTCCTCTTTGTCAACATTTACATCCGTTTCAAAGTAATTACTATATCGTATCTGATTGATTGTTTCCTCGGCCGTCTGCATGTATCATGGTATACCAATACGTGAGGTATCTATCAGTAAATGTTGATGCCTATGTATGTGGACACACTATGCTTGTACTTAAATATCTACTTTGGCTGTTTGTCGTTGTGTGACATTGCATACGTGTGAACTTATTAATATGTGGACGACTGATCCATGTCAGAACTGGCATCGATAAAGTAGTTAGTTGCTGGTGTAAAAAGGGAACGGTTCTTGAAGAGTCAGCTACAGTTCATAAATAATTGAGCATATGCGTATGTGATTATGTTCGTTTCTAAACTATTCTGCCCGTGGTGATGGTTGAGAATATTCTACTTCAAAAGTTTTCAGAAATATTAACTCTTTCAGTGTCCCAAAACAATACAAAATCGTAAATGGGTGATGTCTTATAACTACACTACATACAAGTATCGATGGTATAGATATATACCAACTAAATTCGCAAAGCACGGCACTCAATTTGGCCAAGGATTCAAGAAGTTAGTCATGGAAGAAATAGAGGTATCTATCCTCAAATATAATCTGCTGTGCATGATGCGTGTCATCGTAGTGTATGTGTGCATGTGCATCAACACACAAGTGCAACTAATGCTCGAATGTACTTTAGTCTATTGTACGAGATATAAACATTTGCGGACAATGACACTGCTGTATCGCTTCCGCTAATGCAATTATCCGTGAATGAAGTTGCGCAAACATACACACTTGGACCAATAAAGTCATATCAGCACGAAAACTCTTTCTCTGTACAAACGTATGCTAGTGTATAATACCTAAACGTACGAATGCACCATATGCATAGCAAATGGTAGGGTATACTAAGAACTGTCTTCTACATTGTAGTAGATGAGTGTAATACTATAAAATATAATTACATAATATAGACGCGTACTTACCCAGAACTGAGACTTGGGCTCCGTTTGGTTGATGATAGGTGAGATTAGAGAATTACGAATCACACGCTTAGTCTCATCGCTGTATTTCCCCTTCTCCAGTACAATCTCCCGCGGTCGAATTTGCACAACCAGAGTCTCGAATAAAGTGCGACTAAGATCGTCTTTGAAGTTCACCTATTTTGTAAATGTGTGAGGAGATTTTGGTGTTCCTGTTACATACACTTATCAGGTAGATATATGAAGTGAGAGTGTGTATTCGCTGGGAAAGTCTGGGTAAGATGGATCACTTCTAGACAATTTTTTTCTTTGTCTATGTGAAATTCTATGCATAAATTGTAGATGTGAGCGTACATTATACTATATTCATCTCCATCTGTGTATATTAGAATTTTCATATACAAGAGAATGTGTGATCAACTACGCGAGAGAGAGAGTGCACGTACGAATACTGTACCCAATACACACATGTATATATATTCATCATAACGATTGTCTCTTGTTTACTGCAACAACTAATTCTGTAACAAATCACCTAGCACAATTATATGCACAAAACGCGCACCACAGTCTTAAACCAGTGCAAGCTCGTATTACAACATTTGCTATGTACTTGGATGCTATGGTTTTGCCCTATTGTAGAATATATTTACCAGACTAAACTCGCCCGTTGAGGCATCGCAGAACACAATCCCATAGCTCGCACCATCCAATGTATATGTCTCTTTAACAGCCATGATAAACGTCGCGGCATCTCCCACAACCATATCTCCAGTCAATGTACCAGCAGTCAGAATGTATGAGAGAGAGCGATGAATGATGGACTTTTTCGAGGAAGTTGATTTCTCTTTCTTCTCCCTCATATTTTTTTCCAGATTGGACTCCTCCTCATCGACTCTGGCCACTTTGTAGCTGTGTGTACGTTGCATGAAAATGCGTATCAAAACGTGAATGAGATTGTGGATGTGAATGTGGAAATCGTGGATTTGGTAATAATGGATGTGAAAACTCGGCCATGCTATAATGCGTATGAGTAATATTATATTCAGGGATGTGGAACTGAAACAAGATATGAAATACAATCAATGAATTTAATGTGCACTATCACTATTCGACCCATATTCGTACATAGTAAACACGTCATAGTCAACCATCTTGGTGACATGTAGTATACTTCATTTACATACTCAGAGCACACATGCGTATTTGCAATTGTGCCAGGTCGCGTCCAGTATATAAATATTTGTGAGACATACCTAATAATTTACGCGCGGTGATTATCTCAATCATAACAACATGTACAGAAGATATTAATCGATTTGATTTCAGCCTCAGATTGAGGAATCGATTCATGTATATCAAATGACTGTGTGATTGTATGCGTGTATATGTAGGAGTACATACCCAAGGCCAATGAACTTGGAAGCCCAGTTCACAAACGTTTTTTCTGGAACTCCCACCATCTTCATATTCACACGATCAGTCATTTTCAAGTCGAACTCAGCCAAACCGATGTCAGCATCTTTTTCGTATAGCTCGTAGAATTTGCCTGTTGTACATGACAAAGAAATAAACGAACAGACAGGACATTTAGGCGATAGATCTAGACTGTTCTTAGTCTTGATTACATCGTACTCGCTAACCAAAAAGTTTGACAAATTGCATTCAAACTCGAACTGAAAGCGTATCGCTGTCAGTCAGACATTGAGTTGAAATATACGCACGGACTATGCGTACTTGAATATCAACAAAAACTTTGAAGGCTCTCTCTTTGAGAAATAAAAATGCAATGTCGCATTCCGGACTTTCTGGTCGTACTACGCAAAGTTAGCAACTCTATTCAAACCCTTACTAGAAAGTTACCAAATATCATACAGGCACGCCACAACGAAGATACATACAGCATCCGCACACAAACTTAACACGGCCATTGTTGCGGATCACATCCATCACGACCTCCTCACAAGCAAGGAGCGCATACATATTTACATAAAAATCAGGTTCATTGTACGTATACATACAGTCGCATATTTACACAATACTCGCCTTTCTTAAAGAATACAAGTGTATCCCAATTTTCACTCTTGATTTCCCAGTACTGTCTCTCAAAGTTCGTGAAATTATCCATGAACTTCATAGGAATATGGAGCGTATTCTTATCATAACCCGGTTCACCCGGTCTGCGCTTATTCTTATCCATGATATCAGTCAAGAAATGGTATCTCTGAGCGTTTTTTCCACTGCCCTCTCCTCCCCCGCTCTTGGGCGTGACTGATGTGGGCGTAGCACATGTTGAACGAATTTTCTTCGCACTAGATGTGACGTGTGCGGATGTCGGTGTGGTTCGTTTTAGTGAACCAAATTGCGAACTGAGAGAAGGAAATGGTGTTCGCGGTGTGGATATGCCGGGTGTAGCTGTTTGTCGTGAGAATTTGTCCATTTTCGCATGTGTGGGTGTTGGTCTCAGTTTCGTAGTACCAGGTACATGATCTTCTTCGACTTCGATGTACTCTTCATCATCAAGGTGATCTATTTCATCTGAATCCACGTTCTGTTATGTATGTATAAATGTGATTAAATTTAGAAATTTATATTTGTTATACGCATCAAATTTTTGTTTGCGTGTTGTATTTTGCTTAATTTCTTCGCGTCTTGTTCAGCTATACAAACGTGTGCAATACTAGTATAACTCTTCCGTGTTATACCTTACTTTTATGCACAATACATACTGCGAATGCTGCGATGAGTTTAGAAAAAATCCTCAGTTATTGTGCTTGCAAAAGTCGACGCAAGTTTTTGTGTTGATGATTAAACAGGATTTGCCCGCATGGATATATACAGCAAGCAGACGTGAATCTTGTTGTAAGCAGTATTTTAACCTACCATTGGAACATAGTCATCGCCATCGTTATCACTTTCAACAATGACGCGTGCCTTTCTCTTAGTAGCGTGAATAGTATCACTCTCTGAATCCTCATCAGAGTCATTGATTGCATAGCTGATGCGTTTTCTAATGCGTTTGCCGGTCGACTCCTTTTGAACTGGAAAGATGCGTACCCTCGGAGTGGAATGAGCGTCGGCAATTGTGTTCGATATACATACCGGTGCCACTAGCTTCTCTACGCTGCAAATGTCAGCACCCACAGACGCGGTAGAACTTGCGGTGTCTAGTGACTTGCATGTAGGAGTAGTTGAATTTGTGACTGCCATAGATGTTTTGACAATATTCGTTTCACCAGCATCACCAGCACCACTCTCCACTACCTGAAGCACCTCTTCCGACGAGCTGGAGAAAAATCGTACGTAAAAGAACGTATACATAAGTTGAGTGCACATCTTGCCTAAAGGTATACGTTGATATAAAAACGATCACTTTGCGTATGCTCAACTTGTGCACTTGCATCTGTGCGCATACATGCCGAGTGCCTGACATCTTTCTAGGTGCATTTTCTTGTGTAACAGCGACATACCGGGGAGCTCGCTGTACAGGCGTAGTAGCTTTTGTGAAAAAATCAAACATACTCTTCTGTTTGGCTTTACTACCTGCATTGTTATTCGTGTATACGTTATGTGCACGCGTAGAAATAACCGTATGAGTTGGTGATAAGCCAAAGCAGCGTTCCACAAGCATCAACAAACAGTTAATACTTCATCATTTATCAAATTGAAAAGAGTCAACTTCCTGATTTATGTACTGCTCAAGTAGAGGACTTCCAGTGAATGTCAGTACAGACCTGCGTTCTCACTTGTACGTCTGGTCGAAACGTGTATGGCGTACCTGTAGAACCTTTTGTAGAAGCTGGCGTATTCCTTTTCCCTTTTCCCTGAGCAGGGGTAGTCTTCCGTTGGTCCATAGCAGTGATCATTGTCTTTACCTCACAAATGAGAAGTAAACGTTAAGTCCACGTCCCTAAGACCAAAAACGGCAAGCTAAGTCCTGCTGAACAGGATTCGGGTCGAGTTTCTTGTCGGTGCGATGTGTGTGTGTGTGTGTGTGTGTGTGTGTGTGTGTGTGTGTGTGTGTGTGTGTGTGTGTGTGTGTGTGTGTGTGTGTGTGTGTGTGTGTGTGTGTGTGTAGTGTGTGTGTGTGTGTGTGTGTGTGTGTGTGTGTGTGTGTGTGTGTGTGTGTGTGTGTGTGTATGTGTGTGTGTGTGTGTGTATGTGTGTGTGTGTGTGTGTGTATGCGTGTGTGCGTGTGTGTGTGTGTGTGTGTTATGTGTATTTGTGTGTCGTGCGTGACGGTGAGCTGTGTGGTCGGCTTCTGTGTAGGCGGGCTGACGGCATAGTCATATTTTTGGCGGGCTTTTCAACGTACCTTATCATTCGTCTAAATTTAAACACCCGTAGATATCAGACTATGATTGGCTGGGGAGACGAGAGAGCGGGGTATCCACATAGTACCGAACTGTCTTTGAGCAACAGTCGAAGTACCGAACTGTTTTAATAACCTCACCTGGAACTTTCATTGCACACGAAAAAACCTGTTTGATTTCAACACATACACATCCGATGTGCTTATTTACATTAGAACGAACTTAACTATACATACGTACCATCAGTCCCCATCTATGGGGTTAGGTCATCTCAGTGACGCCAATACGTCTCAGTACTGTAAGTAAGCCTCTGTGCTATGCTCTAATGGATGATAGAAGTGTTTGTTATGTTTTGCCGAACTGAAATTCCTGATATCAATTCTGGCGAATAGCTCCAGTATAGTATTTCTTCTACGAAGTCCACAATCAAGGACTATTTTCTGCGCCTATTTTTTCAAGTTATTATTAAATTATAGTATCGTTTATATATTTTTTGTACAACGTTTTTCAAGCACTTGTCTACATACACCGGGAGAAATAAACAATTCTTTCGACTTGGAACCACTTAATCAGCGTTCGAACGCATGTTTTGAAGCTTTCTTGTTATATCATTCAATTACTTCTCTCTCCATGCAAAAGCTGTACGATATTTTCACCTATGGTGCCGACTTGATAACATGGTTCAAAGCAAAATAGTTTAAACAGTGAGTTGCCAGAATGTTGTCCATGAACTTACTCTAGACAATCTAAAAACAGTTGTAAAGATTATAAACACAATTGCAATACGTTGATTATACTTTGGAAAAAATAGTTCGCTTATGTGCAGTAGGGATAACACACAAACAGTAGTTATTAACAACAACCCCATCTCAACTCTTAGGTAACGTGTAAATGTACAAGTGACAGCTGTAGGCAAAATGTTTGCCCACAATTTTTTTCTTTCTTAGGGCCAGATTATGACTGTGTTCAAGAATGCAAACGATTTGAATTCACGTCTCCTTTAGCGCCTCGTAACACTCAATTGAATTGTACTGACTTGCTTAACTTGTTCAAAAAGTAACCAAAACTAGCGGACGCGAACCGCGTACATGTTCGTTCAATCAGCCGTCATAAACAAACACAAACAAGCATCATAGAAGTCAGGCAACAAGCTCTCATGCTACCGAATACAACGGAAGCATTTCAAACAAACGCATACGTGATTGCATAAACGAATACCTTAAGCAGAGTCGTACTCAATGCCTTTCTTTTTGATGGACGTGTATGGAAGCGTGTTGCGCTCTCTCCAGTACACCGTGTTTCGGAAATTAAAGATAAACAAAAAAAAACACAAAACCATGAACCCTAGGGTGTTGTACACTCATTTATTCATTCAGGTGTTATAGTTGTCGTTGCTCTCTCTCCCTCTCTCTCTCTCTTTCTGTCTTTCTGTCTGCCTCGCGCTAACGTGGTTCTTGAATGTTGGTTTGTTTCAGTCTACACAAACCCGCTTGTCTTCTTCTCAAGACTTGGTTTCATGATTGCACAGTATAGCTTGAACAGTGGTTAGTATTAATGCAGCTGCAGGAGGTAATAATGCTGAACACCTCTCTTTACGAATAATAAATGGTAAACTTATATGTACATGACAGGCGAGTCAAGTACCCAACGGAGTATACATAATCAAAGCACTACGTGGATATACGACATCGTGGTATACTTTGGAGATATCAGCAGAGAATCGGTAAGTGTGCTATGTGAGTAAGATCATCAAGGATTCTAGTAGTAGATTGTAGTGCATTAACAGCAATATTTGTTGCATATAAATCTACATACGCATAAAGTTGTATATACATACATCTTCTCTCTTTTTACTGAGAAATGTGTGCGTTCGTGTACGGGTGTAGCTTCATAGCAAGTAATAGACTTGTGAAAATTATAGCCTAGATCTACGTGCAAGACTATATATAATTAATTCATCACACCCCCACTACAACTGATGTACATTCGCATTACGTTTTAGACTATTAACAATGATCCGAAGCCAGGACTCTGTCTCCCTAAACGAGAGTATTGGAATGTCGATGTCGTCCAGTCGGCAGTCGCTGACATCAATTGACGGTCTCCCGTTGCTCAACTACAACCGAGAGAGTCGGGACGGATCTTATAAGAACAAGTTTAATATTGTCACGCAGCAAGATGAACACTACGCACAAACGGTACATGACATTGAGGATGCTATCTCTTTGGATATCCACCCTACGCGTATTTACCAAGGGTCATCAGGATCATATTTCGTTCGTAATTTAGAAGCAAAGATAACAGGTGTATTCAAACCAAAAGACGAAGAACCGTACGGACATCTAAATCCAAAATGGACGAAATGGCTTCACAAAACTTGTTGCCCGTGTATATTCGGTCGTTCGTGTTTGGTACCCAATCAAGGATATCTTAGTGAGGCTGGTGCGTCGCTGGTGGATGAGAAACTAGGACTGCGAATTGTGCCAACAACAAGAGTTATCAAGTTGTCGTCACCCGTGTTTAATTACCCCCGAATGACTCGCTTATACAGACTTTTTAAGATGGACTCATCGTTACCGTACAAGAAAGGGTCACTACAACTGTTTGTGAATGGTTACTTGGACGCACAGGACGTTATTGACGTGGTGAATGATCCGGACTACAACGATCAGCAGGTGAAAAACGAATTCAACGCACTCTTTGAGCGTATGGTGGTGTTGGATTACATAACACGCAACACTGACCGAAACAACGACAATTGGCTTATCAAGATCCTAAACGAATCTTCCACCCCCATACCCGAGGTGGAGAGTGACATTGGGGTAGATTTGCACACCACCGATATACAATCTGTACCTCAACCCTCTCCCATCATTATAAGTACTAGTTCGGTCACAAATGGACCCACCCATGCGTACAATAGACGTTCCAGTACACCGACGGAATTCTCTATGGACAATGATCATTTTAATATTGGCAGGAGTGAAGATAGCTCCATCATTTCAGGCACTAACGAACTTTCCGCATGCCACAGAATGAAGCTTGCAGCCATTGATAACGGGCTGTCATTTCCTTTTAAACATCCGGACTCATGGAGAACGTATCCTTATCATTGGGTTTGGTTACCACAAGCTAAGAATAGATTCTCCGAAGAGATATGTAACTACTTGCTGCCCCGTTTGACAGACGAATGCTTTGTCGAAGAGTTGATCGAGGAAATATACCAATTGTTTAAACAAGACTCGGGATTCAGCAAGAGCCACTTTAAGAGACAAGCCGCGGTAATGAGGGGTCAAATACTGAACTTGACAAAGGCAATGAATGAAAAGGCGACGCCGCTGCAATTGGTGAAGATGCCCTCTTGCGTGATTAAGAAGAAGGGTCAGTCAAAGTTTCAACAGTTCAGGAGCCGCTTGCCTTGGTTTTCCAACTGGTAGAGATGAAGTTCAGAATCAACACGCAACCGAGTTCACTCACTGGATATTATTTTTAGTATAGTACAAGCAATGTGCACTCGCATAGCTTCTTCACATTACTTTATACTCAATCGTAAAAGCTTGTGCAAATCGTATTAACAACGAAATCGAGTTCACTCACTGGATATTATTTTTAGTATAGTACGAGCAATGTGCACTCGCATAGCTTCTTCATATTACTTCATACTCAGTCGTAAAAGCTTGTGCAAATCGTATTAACAACGAAATTATATGAGAGCGCAAAATTCTGACGGAGAAGTTTTTGTTAATTATTGCTTACGCTATCAACATGCATGTACCCACTCGCTCGTGACACATACTCATGCTCGCGTGTATACATAACCAGATAAAAACATAGAAACAACATATCCATCTTCAAAGAACGAGTGCCGATTTGTGCTTGCACCATTACTCTCAGTTCGCAGTACCACTACTACTGCAATCTTGGTAATGCGTACTTAAAACTTAAAAGGTGTGGTTCTCCTGACTTTGGTTCGTAAAGAGACAATTTACTAGCTACTCCAAAGGTTTGGGTTGGATATGTAAGTTCTTGATAAAGCCTCTGCTTCATAACTCCTGCTTAATATTACACCACCATGTTACAATGCTGAAAATTTCCGACTTCGACTTTTCAGTACAAGTTACATGTGAGTAAATCCTGTGCAGTCCATGCATACGGTCATCACACATACGATTGTGTGCAAATTTATCAAGACTCCAGTCTTCTCCGCAGGTGACATTGTTACTGCTTGAATAAAACCTTCCTTCAGTCAAGTCTATATTATATATCTGTTAGCAAAAAATCATTTACTTGTCCAAGCATTTCGGATCGCCATATACGAAGCAAGCCATTTCCGTGCAGGCACCAACATCACCATTATCACTACATGAACATGTGTTACAACCATCGAAAAATCGTTTACATCCTTCGGGACAGGTAGTGGCTGGGACATCTGTGTTTCCATCACCTCCTCCATCTGATGAAGAATCTTCCACGCAAGCACAAATGTCGCAACCATTCTCGTCGACCTGGAAACCATATTCACAAAATATTAGACACATAACAGGAGAACAGTTGAAAGAATCACTCTCAATAGGTTCAAGGCCAGCTACATCACCCAAACACATCGGTTCACTTGTTTCCATACAAGAAATCAGCGTGCACGCCATGCCCTTCTCGCCACACTGACAGTTATTACAACCATCGAACCAAAGCTCACATCCTTCTGGGCAAGAATCGCCAGACGGGAGAGCCAAGACTGCCATGGACAACGTGAGTGCAATCGCACACGTGAGGAAACTGTTTCTCATTGTAACTGTGACAATTCTGTGAGTGAATGAGTGAATTGAAAGGTCTTCCCATATTTATGAAGGAAAGGAATGTGTGCTTGCTCACAGTTCGCGTTCACACACAGTAAAAAAACCTTTGCAAATCGAAAGCAGATCTAAGACGAAAACTATGCTAATTAGGCAACATGAACAACAGAGATCGCAATCGAACCAGAATGAAGAGTTAGGTAGTCAGTTATATGTTGTTTAATTAGGCAACGTGAACAACAGGAGATCGATCGCAAACGAACTAGGATGAAGAATCAGTGAGTGAGTGGCCTGCTTATGCTGCCGTAGTTTTAACGCATTTTTATTATCGATATCTCTGCTCTTGTTCACAACCCTTTCAAACGTCAACACACGCCCCAGGTAGGTCAGACAAACACAACACTTTTGTTACACTGTTTCACAACAGTTAAGCACTTCCTTCCGATTTCATTTGTTCAGGTCATCACATTACAGATGTACTTCTACACTGATGCCTCGGAAAGCTTAAGTTCTGAATGGTAGTGAGCAACAGTAGACACCATCACTGGCGGCCGAGTTGGTTCTGTTAAACATACTCATATTATCTATACAAACACATGAGTGGACAAACAAAAGTCACAATGATCGATGTAGTATCACATACTCATATCATCTATTCAAACACATGAGTGGAGAAACAAAAGTCACAATGATCGATGTAGTATCACATACTCATATCATCTATTCAAACACATGAGTGGAGAAACAAAAGTCACAATGATCGATGTAATATCAGACCCAAGTCTAAGAAGGACTGTGTTTTCTTTGTGCACGTGCAAGGAATTTTGCGTCGTTATCCAACCTACATAATTTTCTTTCTTCCACCATAATCACGAGCAAGTAGTATCCTGTTTAGTGAAGTGCAGTAATGTGTCAGTATATGTAAACCTAATTTCATACTGCATTACTTGGTGCTTATACATTCTCGCGTGGACGCACAAGCACATAAAAAATATGTCACATGCCTCACTCCTCTTCCATACGAAAGGAACCACACATTTTTATTCACCGTCAAACCACTCACACCATGTGCTGAGTATATATCATAAAGTAAACCTCACCACGGATGGTCACCTGATCCATGGTACGAAGCGGAGAGGGATGAAATCAATTGTACATGCTAGGACTGATGGCAGCGGTGAACATGTCTTATGGCACGCAAAGCATTGTTGAGAATGAAATTAATTTGTATTGCTAAACTGACTGAAGGCAGTGGAGAACATGTGTTCTGGCACGTAAAGCATCGTTGAGAATGCCATAATAAACCTCGCGAGGATATACGAGCCAGTGAATAGTAGTGTCGCGATCTGTAACGTATGAACAAATTACTAGGTCGAATTCTCGGTCCCCGAAGTGTTGTAATTAAGCTCTGTCATGAGTGCATAAACACCGGAATGAAGTAATCATACCTAAATATGTATTATTTTCTGCTTGTTTGTTTATTGTGTGCATTCGTATGCGAACATGTATATAGGTTGTTCATTGTATACAACCGATGCAAATGTTTCCATGTACATACACAATGCGTTAAATACCTTTGTAGCTGTTACAGGCATAGAAGCATGTGAGAAACAACACACCGCCAAGTGAAATAACACTTACGATAGTATGTAAACATGTACTTTCTTAACTGTTCAAACATCTATTCATGCCGACCTTGGTAAATATAAGTCGTCTAGTTGAATACAAAAGAATATATTGACGTGGAAGTAACGCATGTGATGTCGGCAACCAACCCAAAAAGAGTCGCATGTGTTGCAGGTGTGTTTGCTTGACATGACCTACATATGTGGATAGTAATACCTCACAGTTCCTCCACCTGTACCAATTAGTAGACGACACATGCACACACCTACACGCTCATGCCCACCCTCGTGCGCTCACAATCACATTGAAAACACCTTTGCAGAGTAGAGAGGTACTGCTGGTTATTATTGCCTAGGTCACTCATAATGTTCTTTGCGTTTTCCCACGTAATGAATGGACGGAAGAACGGGTGTATGAACCTTAATACCACAACACGTAGTGTATATTACCAAAACTTGGTTAAATATATTTTTAATTATTTACTGTAAATTATAGACTATTATTAATATTCGAAAGAACTTATACTTTCTTCTTTTCTGACCTTTTTAGCGACGTGCTAATCGACACGTACTTAGATTTGTCGTCGTGCACATGGCATTCCGAAGTTACGTCTGCCCAGTACGTAGGACTCATTTCATATGTATGCAGTCTGTCTCCGTACACCTTCAAAAGTGCATACGTAGCCCTTCGAAGATTATACCTACAGTCATGAACAAAAAAGATGAAATGATATTTGAGATTTTGTTGGGATTTTGTTGGATATCATCGATCGTCCCAGTTGCTAGCGAGTCCTATTAAATATCACTTACCAGGGAATCCGAGTAGACACATGGTGAGGGATATGCCAATTGATGTCGAAGTGGAGCCATTCGATGATCGGATGATAGTCCACGTGGGCAGTGTGGAACAACTGTAGGATACAGTGGAAAAAGAATTAAACTTATACATAGCACAACAAACTTCGTGTAGTGGCACTATATCGAATGATTTTAGTAAGCGTAGCTGTACTGCACAGTAATGTGATGCATCGTACCTGAGCTTGTGCCTTATTCCAGTTGTGCTTCTCTATCCATCCAATATCTCTTGATTTGTGATGGAAATAAGTGTACGTCGACAGCCAGAAGTTAAAGCACAAGTATGGTACCATCCAATACTTGAATACACCCCACCAGCCGTCTGTCAGATATAGACCATACCACAGCCCCCCTACAGTTACCAGAGCTGTTTAGCAGAAACGAAATCTTAAATTAAATAAAAGCCTGGTTGACCTAGCACAACAGGAATGATATTTATACATGCGCGTATGTCAACTGCATTTCGAATGGGATGAAAGTACTACACATTTTTCAGCAGTCCTACAGTAGAAAGCAGCACCATCAAAATCAAAAGTTTAACCCTTTAACCATTCTACTCCACACTATGATTCACATGGGAACACACCAACTGAGATGCTGATGAAGACAGTTCTACGGAATCTCTTAGGGAAAGTGAACACGTTCATGTTAACCAGGTGATGGAGGATGCTTCCCTCAAAAAACAACGGACCCACGTAAAAGTATTCCAAAATACGCAGTAAGAAATTTGCTGTACATGAAAAATTGCGTATGAAGAAGTTAACGAACTATGCGTCTAGAATTCTTTCATGAAAGAATCGATGAAGGAAGCGTCATGATCAAGACTGCAACAGCATGTGAGCAAATCGTTATGCTTATTGTGCACATACATGTCTTTGCGACCATCTCATGGTTGAGTGGGCTCCATAGATGATCTTTTTCGAGTTGGTTCGTGTAAGCATGGTGATGATTGTGAGAAATTAGCCATGCCTGATAAGGCCATCCCAGAGGTGCCAGCATGATTGTTCCAACGATACTGGCCTCCATAGAAGATTTGGAGAATGCCCCGTGAGCTGAGTTTAGTTTAAATTGAATGTCTGTGAGCCAAAAAAAGTAAAACGATGCAATACTACCTCCTCCAAACTCGAAGATAGTCAATAAGCTAAAACGTACTTGGCAGAATAAGACTGTTACTTACCACAATCGTGTCCAATGATGAACATTCCTGTCATACATGTACCAGCGAAGAACCAACCGAGGCAAAGAGCCCACCATTGAGTACAATATGTCAATAAGTACATCGAAGCCACCGTCATACCGATTGCCTAGAGCAAAGAAAGTAAGTGAGATGGAACCATCGTGAATGGTATTTAGTCCTACTGCTTATTCAAGGGGCGATAATCTATTCTGTAAAATAAACGAAACAAGCAATTAGAAAAAGCACTTAAACGTATGCACGCAATCATACCTGCGCCGCAGCAAGGTAAGCTCTAAATGGACGAATCTCAAAGATATCGTCAGGAAGGTGTTTACAGACCTCAACCAAATTTGTAGGAAGCGCTTGTTGATTTGATTGTGATACGGGAGATTTGGAATAAGATTTCTCCTTTCGCAGCCCTCCATGCAGATTGTATGTCACACAATCATCATCATCGTCATCGCCGTTCACTTCGCGGTGCTTCAAATTCGGTGCCATTTTTCCTGTTCTTTACAGCAACACTCAAAAGTAGGAAGGAATATTGTGCTCTTTCATTCAAAGCTAAGGTATATGTATGTTCTTAATTGAAAAGGTTGGAAGGCGTGGGTGTTATCGGTGCTTCGGTACATATGCGTACCACGTATTGCTATCTCTCATGGGATACTCGATTCGGTATGGCATAATAATCACGCGGGAGGTTCAACGAATATGTGCATTGTTCACATATCGGGAAGTTCATATAACAATTTTACCCCGTAATAGATTACGCTTGCCTATAAAGCACGTTGTCACTTCGAAGTCACCTGTACAACGATATAATTCAAAACTAGGTGACGTTGGTAAGACAGCTCAAATCGCTTGTGAGCACACAATACTTTGCACCCAATGAAGTAGGAGAGATACACGACTGGTTGCATTTGTGTTCATTGGGACATCGAATGAGTATTGAGGTTCCAGCCATAATTAAAATACGGCTCGTACGCACAATTAATAGTATGGCAGATAATATTCGCGTATGATCTATTGACGTTTCCATTGAAAGTATAGTTTTGAGTAATTCTTGCGACTGATAAAAACTTGCTCACGATTCCACATAGTTGAATATATACTTACCTACTTGTTCATAATCGCTCTTTTTATTCTTCATACTACATAATTCGCGTCTTATTTTTAGACGGAATGAATAAGTAAGTCCAAGGATGACATTTACAGTGTAGCAACACCCCCCTAGTCTTCATACCCGAGTATAGTTTTCTTTCCATGTATAACACATCTTATGATTTGGTAGTGTCATTTGTAACTTGAAAGCTACCACGGCAAACACAAGTTACTATTATCTTTATAGGTACAGCCACACAACAACTCGCGGGTTTCACGATCTCACGCTTCCCCAAGCTACTGCGCTGCTATCTGAAGAAAGGCGAAGTACGACGTCGCCTAATAAATAGAATGTCTGTACATTCGTTTTCTCAACTTTGCAAGGGCAGCGTGCACATTACGTCAATTGTGCAGGAAAGTGGAAAGTCTGGTATTGTATTACGAGGACTTGCCAAATCAGTTCGACGTAGAGCTTCAGCATGATATTCTAATATGCATCACATCTACACTTATACTGAGCGCGATGTTCGAGCTGTCGGTCTAATATTTCAAGTAACTCCACTGCGAACACTACGGCTAAGACCACTAGTGTGCTCTTAATGTCATGTTCTTTCACTTTTGATGACCACGTTGCATTCAGAACATTGTTGATATTGCACCCACAAACAATTCTTACGAGGCGACACTCATTTTAAGACTTGAGCGCTTAATATTTTGATACCTGGCCTGGAAACTAATTTCCAAACTGCCTTTATTCTAATGGACACTTGCTAGGTAGTCAGCCTAGTGTAATCTAATTCTCTCAACTTCAAACTCTTGAGTTGAATTGTGTGCTTTCCGTTGTCCATTAGTAAGGAAGATTGCTCGATCACATTATTAGGTTTGTGTTTTTCACAGTTTCTGTGGCTCTTATTCTCAGGTATCTCCCATAAAACTACGTCACTGTAACTGAAAGGATGACGCAATGGTGCTCGTACTACACATGCATTCCTAGTGAGGTTGATCTCGTGCGTCTGTATAACAACTATTTTTCTCCAGTTATATGGTTCAGCAGACAAATAAACTAACTTAATGACTATACACAGTTATATCCTTACAAACAGAATGTAAATCATTTCTTATTGCAGTGTTCTTTCTAGTACGGTGTGACTAAATGCTCGTCCAGTTGATCCTTGGCGGGTAAGCCTGCCCTTGGCCCAACTTCTTCAATACTCATGGCCGCTATATTAGTAGCAAGTGTCAACATAGTCTCTATACGTAAGCCCATGCAAAGTCCATACACAATTCCACCAATAAACGCATCTCCAGCACCTGTTGTGTCTTTGATTTTACTAACGGGACGCGCAGGACATTGCATCACAACTACACGCGTAGATGATTGAGATTCTGACTCTTTGTACGACGGATGCTCTGATCCGGAAATCGTAGAAGGTTTCATGTCCTTGTCAGAGTGTGAGATAGCGCCAGTGTCTACAACACGCCGCGATATATTCATCTTTTTAACAATGTCAGGAAGTTCACTAGAACTTCTATCTTCATCTAATAAATAACACTCTCGGGTAACGAGGATAGAACCGTGAGCACCTGCAGTAGTGATGACTATTTTGGCTTGTCCCTGCATGAGTAGACGAATCATTCCAGTTATCAGGTCTCCACGTGTGTCGGGTGCATATGTTTCCGGGTACTCTCTGTTGGTGATAAGGTAGTCTGCAAGAGGGATTAGTTCTTGCATGTTGTCACGCTCCCGTTCTACGTCGAGAATTACTGGTATATTCCGTTCATTTGCAGCACGTGCAAGTGTTACGGCAGCTGCGGTGTGCCGTGTGTCTAGTACCAACATTGTTGCGCCTGTGAGTATCAAATCCACCTGTAAATCACTCATCAGAACACATTGTCCAGAAGGCGTGTGTATGCAAGTGCGTGTATCCGAACTCTGGTCTACAATAATATATGATAAGGGAGTGGTAATACCACTTTGAACAATCATATGTTCGGTATTCACACCGTCATTAGTTAGTTCCTCTAGCACGCGAACACCGTTGTCATCGGACCCAATTTTGGCAACAAGCGAACAATGAATCCCCAATCTACTAAGTGCAGTGAGAGTATTGGCGCAGTTACCACCCCCAGTGTACGTGAGGCTGGTTGTCAGGTTCTTAGAATCAGGTTTCGGGAATGAACTGACGGTGGCCATCATATCCAACCCACACGCACCCATGCCCACAACCCGTTTTTCAAAGGGGTCCATAGTGATGAATGTTGCATTTATTGTTTTAAAGTGTACGGTGTATGTATGTATCTGCGTGTGTATTGCTAATGCATGATTAACTCCCCTCGTGTAACGAATGTACTGTGTGAGGAGGGGAGGGGACAGGCGCAAAGCTAACTAACAATTCGATTTCGTGTTCGCACGTTTCTGTGTTTCAAGTTTGTTAGTCTTCCCTGGGTCGTAATACGCCCCTAGTATTTTCGGGGTGCTGTCGATTAGTCGAAACACGCCCAAACCCTTGGCCGGGTACAGGTTACCATGGATACCAATGTGTGAATGAGAAGGTATAGTCTGCCTGAAGAAAGCACAACAACTGTAAGCAAACATTCCACCTGTAATCAAACATTTTGAGTAAAAGATGGTAAAACAATTGATCGAAAACGCGCTCTACTCTACTGTTGCAATTCCCCTAAATGTCCTTGTGTGCGGAACTACGATATACGGTCATCACATGTACATATTCCATATGAACGTTGCCACTCCCTGCAATAATTACACGACTCCATCTTCAACGTCTAGAATGCGCTCGTAACGAACCACTTTTATAGTATTTTCTGTCACCCTTGACTATATATTGGTGCCACTGTTCATAGCGCAGGAAAGTCGGACGTAATTTCTTCACACTGCACTTGGTACTTTTCTTTTCTATCAGTAAATTTGATAGACAAATGAGCTTTATGCGCGACTAATATGGCTATTTTATTTGGGGCTGCTTTCTAAGCGAAGTTTGATGATACTATAAAGAACTGCAAAGCGCACTTCTAGACTTTAAACCAAGAAAACACCCTAACAGTTTGAAAGCATAGTCAGTGACGATGACTTAAGGTCTCACACAAGTGCAACGTGTTGAGTTTTATAAATATTGAAAAAGCTGTAAGTCTACTTGTATGAGTTAGATAAGGAAAGGTGTCGCGTTGCGCTAGGTATGTATGAAGAATAGCTCATATAGCCACCAGACAAGTTCTTAGCATTAAACCCCTTCTGAGTTAACAGTCGAGTGACAGAATGCCCGCGCACGCCAGTAAGGCAAAACACGTGGATCTCCTTATTCGTAGGAAGCTCACTCAATCTCGTTCTAATCTCTGAAAACGGGATATTTATTGACTCCGGGACAGTTCCAATCTCCGCGATCTCTTCTTTCTCGCGAACATCCACAATCAGTGCACCATGCGGACTCACGCCAGGGTTCTCAGAGTCCCAATACGCATTGAAGGCGTACCTTTTGATCGTGTTAATGGCATAGAATCCAGCCATATTAATGGCATCTTTCGCAGCACCGTACTGGGGGCTGTAGCACAACTCACTTTCAGCCAAATCGTAAACCGTAGCGTTCATCTGTATGGCCATACTCAATACATCGATACGTCGTTCAGCGCCATGTACACCCACACTTTGTGCACCCAATACCTTCCCGTCGGGTAACGAGAACAACAGTTTCATGTGGATATGGTGTGAAGAAGGATAGTACTCGACATGGTCAAGTGGGTGCAAATATATTGTATCAAAGTCCTTACCCTTCACTTGTTTCATACGAACAAGAGTTTTCTCAGTGAGTCCAGTCATCGCCACTTGAAGGCCCACCACACCACACACCGCAGTGCCCTGAATACCCCTGAACTTGTTCTCACGCCCACAAATGGCATCTGCAGCGATACGACCTTGCCGATTAGCTGGGCCAGCCATATAAAAGGGCATTTCAGTACCAGTCACAACGTTGTACTTCTCGACCACATCGCCCACTGCGTACACGTGCGGGTCCGATGTGATCTGATGATCATTCACTTCAATACATCCAGACATTGTGATACTTAGACCAGCGTTCACAGCAAGTCTGTTGTCAGGTTTCACACCTATAGCAATGATCACGAGGTCCGCGTTAATGATTTTCCCAGTACAAGTCGTGACACGCAGAGAATCGTTCTCCGCTTGATCGAATCCAGCGACGCCATCACCCAGAATGAGACTAATTCCAGCCAGACGTAGTGCTTGCTCGGCGTATACCGCCATCTCTTTGTCCATAGGTGTCATGATTTGGTCAGCAATGTCTACAACCGTGACTGTCATACCAAGAGCGCGTAGATTTTCAGCCATCTCTAGACCAATGAAGCCACCTCCAACTACGGTACAGTTCTTCATGTTGGCTTTGTTCTTTATCCACGAGCGCACTTTCTCTGTATCTGGCACCGCTCTATGTTTAGTGATAAACACGAGGTAAGTTCATGAATGGCAATATTTTGCATATGTTCAGTGGCGTGGAGGCGATAGTATGTAAAGGCTCTATCTGTGAAGTGCCGCTAGCTAGAAACGAAGACATTGTGTATACTAGAGCTATCTGCTGGACTGAAGCGTTGTTAAGGATCATAAGCACTCAGAACGCTTCACACTTTCCCATTCCAGTTTATCAGTATGCCGTCATAAGACAGAATCGATCATCATATCTTCGAGGTGGATACACCTGCAGAACCACGTATACAGTAGGTGCATACACACATCACCTCCTCACATTCTGATGGATCTTTAACTACACTTACATACATCTACAAAGTGCACAATCGTATGCATGTATATACACACGGGCCACATAAACACGCACACGGCACAGGAACATGCAACGGGCGCGTGGTATCAGTACGTCAATCGATCACGTACCCACCTGATAGCAAAGATGCCTGGAAGAGTGACCCCAGGAAAAGGAGGAATGATAGGCTGAGCACCAGGAGAGAGTACCAGTTTGTCGTACGAGTCAACTCTCTCTTGCCCATCTGGGCCAATCACTAGCAATGTCTTCTTTTCATTATCAAAATCTAATACTTCTGTGTTTACAAACACATTTATGTTATAGTTGGTCTTCAGCTCCACAGGGTTTGTCAGAAACTACAGAAATACGTTGAGATGATAATAAGTAAAAGTTTAAATAGAGTGCGCACGACGACAAATTTGTATTGTTCCATGGATAAAGGATTTGTGTATAACCTACTACTGCAAATTTAAGTGCGCAGGTACCCTTCACTGCATTCGAGAAAGCTAGAATATGTGCATTATCATATGTACGTAACGGAAACATTGCACGTACCAGGTCAGACTGATCCTTAATTATACCACCTACATAGTAAGGTAGGCCGCAATTGGCGAAAGAGACGTACTGTCCCCTCTCGTACATATTGATAATGACATTCTCATCATTTCTACGGAGACGAGCAGCACATGACGCACCACCAGCAACCCCTCCAATTATAGCAACCGTTATACCTACAAAATGGTGTCAAACCGTTTGCTGTAGTCTGCGTTCGACCACGACTATTTCAAGAGAAAGACACAATAATGCACTTCTCTTACGTACACTCGTGAACACATGCATGTTACTTACGTACAGCATTGTCAGATATTCGCATAACGCTATCAACTTCATGAAACGTTTAGTTGAGATATCATTATGAATATAACCACAAGCTCACACACACGTATATCCACGTACATCACGAACAAGCCAGTCCAACATTTCTTACTAGCCACGTTTTTCTCATCTAAACCCTTATACCTTTTAGGCCGTCCAAGCTGCTGACGTCTAATGG
This sequence comes from Creolimax fragrantissima, assembly GCA_033442365.1. NCBI lineage: Eukaryota > Ichthyosporea > Ichthyophonida > Creolimax > Creolimax fragrantissima. The sequence continues at coordinate 637,668 of JAWQFL010000023.1, read as the reverse complement.
CACGTCCAGGTCATCGCCTAGAGATTTTCTACTTCTGTGACCAGACATTGTTAGAAGTATACATGCTATTTCTTCTCATACACCCACCTACACCTACTTGTAAGGCACTTACATCAATGGTGAGATGATGATGTATATATGTATTAAATAAAATGGAAAGGCCTTGTCGATACTACCATACAAACACAAGAAACACACACACAAGTATATTCATCTTTCGTCAGGATATAAAACAAAGCATCACACCAATGATCTGTATTCAATCCTCTTTGCCACCCATCACGTTAAAATGATACAAACCTTAGTGGTCGCTTACAATAGAAGACTCAATAATAGCATCCCCCTTCCCTGCTTGTCTATTACAACGAAATGCCATCGTATCTTCCTAATCCTCGGTACAATGAGACGTGAAGAGAAGATTTATGTGATTCAAAGGGTCGTGTTTCAAGTCGGTTATTGATGCGCGTAAACATATTTCGCTGAGTTTACTGATGACAATTCAAGCGTACGCGCTTACAGCAACCCACATGTGAATGTGCGTATGTGTGTATATGTTTACGTTTGTGTGCATGTATAACTGCCGTCGCGCGTGGGTGTGATGCTCTGAGATGTTAATGGTTCTCAATACTTGCAAGTTACTCTGACTGAGAATTCATTATGTGAAGGTCATCTACAAGTAGATATCCACAGCAATAGAAAACCTCAAGTCTATACACAACACGACATAGAGTTACACGTAGGCTGTTGTTCTTTTAGCCACTTGCATTTAATATTCGAACCCTTTTTTCGGCAAAAAAGCATTGCCATATATCTATCTGACGAGAATAACTGCAACTGAAGAAGTGTACGTCTACCCATCATGCGTAGCACATGATTTAAAGACGGTAGTTAGAGTTATCGGTCTGTTATCTGGACTTTGGACAACCGTAGCATTGCCTCGGGTGCGGTGATGACACTTCCGATAGAGCGCAAAGATCCATATCGCAGCGCAGAAGGACATAAGCTAGCATTGCACATTCCGGGTGATATTGCGAAAGCATACAGAGTTTTATGTCAGCGTACTTGGAATATAATAACACCTTCATTGATTGTAATGTACGCTGTAGCACATGTAGCAGGTGTTTTTTTTTGTCATTGCAATGTTTCGTCGCGTAGTCAGACAATCAATCCAGTATGGACTGAAAGTAATCAAGGTTTGCGCAAAGTTTCAGTATTTTCCTAGATAAATCATGTTGTACTTACTCCTTAGCTGTTTGAATTGTAGCAGTTGCTTTGAACTTCAACAAAAGTGGACAAACACCGCCGATCAGGAGGGATAAGAATGCCAGGACTTACCAGAGTTACTTGATCAACTTGTTAGCGATCTAAAATTAAACGTCGAGTAGACGCACCAAAAGTATAAAAATTCAATAAGTTAATATGCAGAACCACCACACATAAGTTACAATTTGAATATCTTACATATAATGTTGGGAGCTTATCTGTCTACAAACGATATATTAAGCAAAAGGCATCCAATGAAACCTTTTAGTAGACACACCTGACACACACCAACACTAATAGAAAGAAAACAACAAACCATGACAAAAAATCAGGAAGCCATCACAAGACCAGAAGTAACGAATTTGACAAGAGTGGAGAAAGTTGATTTTGTCTCAAGCAAGCGGAATTTTGAATGCGACAAAACCCTTTTCGTACACTTCAATCCCAAGAGTAAAAGCATTTCGGCATCCTAACTGATAGACTGGCAGACGTACAATGTACTCATAAACATGTAGAATAAATCCAAGTTTTATTGGTGTGTTATATTAACGCTAGTCACGCGTACTCATCGTTCACTTTTGTTCTAAGCCTGAAAACAAAATTGTACTCAGCCTTTCACCGATAGATGCAGGTCAGAGAGAGCATTGAACATCCCAACTTTTAAGTTCAATTTACGAATGATTGCCCTTTTCTTTCCTTAAACTCAACAATTTCAGCACACCAAAAAAGAAACTGTGCCATTAGTGCAAATTGATTATTTCTCCTACTCGCCGCCATTACCACACATGTGCACAAACAGCATTCTGTGGCAGCCTTGGAACACGACTAGCTCTGTGACAGTGGTATTTCAACTTTGGGACGACTTCTTCATCGACCAGACGACAATCTCCTTTCCACTGGAATTCGAACACAACAGCAGCTAAACAAAGAACAGTTCATAAATTCAGCTAGCTACCCTGTACATAAAAGTCGATACCAGCGAGCACGTACGTTTTCCAACTCCATTTGATCAAGTCAACAAAAATGGAGAATAACGCGCCAACAAAAGGAATTCACTTGTTACGCCACATACTTATGTACTTCTTCGTGAGAACTTCTTCCTATGGAGGTACATAAAAGCTACTTGTATCCGGTATATCTTTATGGTAGAACGTAGTTGGTGCAGTAGGATCAAGTTTTAGTGCACTAAAGTTTTATTTAGATGCACTTTTCGTACGGCTTGTGATAAAGAATTTTGTAGGACGTCCATACGGCGGTCTGTATACTTTATTTGTGAGCAGGTTTTATATTCATGGACGTATGTCCATGTGGGGGCGAACATATATATGATTGTGAGAATGAAACTAAGGCAAGTCGGTACTCATCTGCATTAAGGCGGCATTACTCCCCCTAATCAGACAGACATGTGGACTAAATCTGATTCACTCAAGTGCGTTCATTATTTCTTGAGATAATACACACAACTATACTCAATCTGGTGTGCTCAGATGGAAAAGTTCATGTACATTAGACTTGTACCGCTATGTGTACGAAACACACTCATATACAAAGTTGTTGATGTATGCTTATCTGACTAGTGTGTCTTCAAACATATGGGGTACGTCCGAACAATTAGTAAACCGAAAATAACAAAAAAAAACAAGTGTTCACACACGTTGTAGCCGGAATCATCCGTGTATGAGAGGCATCTCAATGTAGTAAGGATTCCGTACAAACTTTATGTTGTGTAAGCAACTATACATGCACACGTGGATGATCGTATATATGGAGCGAAAGAACCCTCTCTGTATATTATATCACAATCGAAAGTTCAACAGAATAAATGGAAAAAACACGTGCCGGTCAAGTATCCGATATTATGTATAGGTGTGTGTGTTGTGTACACACGCCTTCAAGAACGCACACGCCACACTTGAAGAATAATAGGTGCAGTGTGACTGAAATATTTTGTGAACACATAAGCAACGACTTTGCCATTCCTTTTAATACTTTTACTTACACCATACCGAAATAGTTCGCATCAATCCTAACGTAAGTTATACATACTTATTGGTTCTGGTTGAGGCGTAAATGTCGCGAATCTTCCGACAAAAATAACATCCTAAGTGAATGTAAGTGGTACAACAACACCCTCTGTTGCACATGTTCGTTCGTGGAATGAGAGAATGAGAGTGCAAAGGTATGCAATTGGTTACGTCTTCTACACCACTACACACGGTGTAATTTTAAAGAGAGTGGGACGGATATACGAGGTTATATTCGCAGAACGACCTATTAATTGACTGACCAGAGCACATGAGGACCAACCAACAACCATACGGTTTCGTTCTAATTCCGCTGAGAGAGTTCATTCTTTTTGGTTTATACAACACAACATTCTTGTTCGTATCCTGATGGGCTGGTACTATTACCCCAATGCTGTTCCACACAAACACACGCACACATACGCGCACACACAAACACAAGCACACAAGCACACAAGCACACACCCAGACACGCACACACCCACACACCCACACACCCACACCCACCCACACACCCACACCACCCACACACACACACTCTCTTTCTCTCTCTCTCTCTCTCTCTCTCTCTCTCTCTCTCTCCTGGCACTCCACGTCTGTCCTCTTCCTCCGCGCTTACAACCATGGTCGAATTGGGATTGACGGCTGCCGAGCCGGCACCGTTGTCCTATTCAAATGGTGTCTCAGCAGACGACTATTGTGGAGGTGGAATGTGGGTAGGTGAATTACGTGACCCTTTGTGCAAATGTCTGTTTGTGCCTGATTATGCATATATTATCCGACATGTACGTGTTTTTTTGGGGTGTGCATCACATCTTGTCTGTGCTGCATTTGCTTGTCATTCCACGTCGAAGTGTTTGTTGTGGTCTGTGTTTTTTATCGTACTTGTAGTTATCTGTTATATATGTATATCTCAATGAATGAACGTTTATATGACTCAAGATATGATGCAGATTACAAGTACCCATACTTTCACTGTAAAAATTTGTTGTGTGTGTATCTGTTGTATATATGTATATCTCAATGAATGACAAGATATGATGCAGAGTACTAAGTAAACATTCAAGTACTTTCACTGCTCTACATATGATCTTTGTACCCCCATTCGATTTCTGCCTCATCCATACATCCATAACACACGAAACCATTGATTAACCCATATTTATCTGTTTTTTCATATTGTTTCTAGTCATTTTTCGAAACTGTGGGTGGATTTCTTACCAAGAATGATAACTTCGCTGCACTGGTCTTCCCCGCTATATTTTTGTTCCTGTATGGAACTTATTACACGTATAGGCTCACGCAACGCAAACCTGCACGTGTGGCTGTCAACAACTGGATGTATTCGATGAAGATTGTAAGTGCATAGACTAGATACGAGAACTGTGGAATGGGTGTTCGTATGCATACATGAACAAGTTTGTAGTTGTATTGTGTGTAAATTAGGTGTTCGAGGTTGGGAGCGAGGATTTTATTCACGTCATATATGCCATACATATATATAAGGAGTCGTACACGCACTTTCGTATATACAACGCTCAGATCATACTTTAATCGATTGACAAATGGTGTGCATGCCAGTACTCTGAATCTCTAGTTCACGTTGAGTGCACATGGGACACGAAGCTCTTAATGCATGCACTACTCATGCTGAACGTCTGCTCATACACGTGTACATACCTATTTATTCACTCGCGTGCTTGCAAACTACGTAGTTTCTTGCCGTACTCGTTCTGTGCTCCCAGAGCGTGTTACTCGGTAACAGTATCGTTGAGAGCTTTCGTACGTCTTCAATTGACTTTCAATACGTTGCAATGCCACTCTGCCTGGCCATTGCTTCGGTATGTATTCAATGTCGCTTATGAGCATTATAGCTATAGGCATACATGCAGCATGAGTCTCAGTTTGCTGACTATATATTTTTTTGGATGATGACTCTGTGTATGCTTTTGTATTCGTGTATTGTTGAGGTTGTGATTATGGTTTTGATTTCTCAAAGAGAACCCTTGCGCCACCGACTCATATACTCATCCATACTTGGGTTCTCATGCTCACATATAAATATTCGGACTTTATCAGCTCGAGGTCCTTATTATCATGATATATGAACATCGCCTCGGTATGCGCCATTCCTATGTGCTTGCTCTGTACTGGATAGTCGCCTCGCTAATGGGATTTCTAGAGATGTCCTCCATATACCACCGGTTTCAACGTACGCACACCCGCCAGCTGCCAAAGACCCCAACCGTCTTTATGTCCATCTATATGATCACATTCAATGTGTACTACTGCGTGACACTTCTGCTCACTATATTAGGCCAATTTGTGGAACCAAAGGGTGATTATATGCGTTTAGGTGTAGAAGATGATGAGAGTGATTGCCCTGAACACACAGCGCCCCTTCTCTCACGACTTACGTTTTGGTGGATGACACCTACTATGAGAGATGGGTGGGACCACTCACTTCAACACGACGAGTTGTTTGGGTTGGATATTGAAAACCAGGTCGGGCATATCTCTGAGACTTTTGATCGTAATTGGCAGAAGGGTATGTGTATATGCGTGTGTGTATTGATGATGTGTATACGAAGATATGTACCCGCAAGTAAACTCGAACGCATGCATACGTCTTACGTGGACACATACGTATACGCCAACCAAACGAACTGTCGCATATGTATACTAAAACATGATACGTATTCTGTACGAATACAGAGGTTAGCTACTGCGCCAAATACGGAGGCTCCCCCTCACTCGTACGCGCGCTTGCGAAATCATTCGGGCGACCGTACATACTCGCAGGCGCCCTCAAGTTTGTGCAAGATGTGTGTGCGTTTGTCTCTCCGCAGATCCTCAAACAGCTGATATGCTTCACAAAACACGAGGATATTGACATTCAGTATGGATATCTTTTCTCAGCCCTGTTGTTTTGTTTCGCTGCCGTACAAAGTATTGTGCTACACCAATATTTTCACCGCTCATTCGCGACGGGTATGCGTGTAAGAGCGGCCATCGTGGCGGCCATCTACCAGAAGTCATTGGTGGTTTCAAACACTGCCAGAAAAGGTATGCACACATACGCATGCACACACACACACACATATATATATATATCTATGGGCGTAGTGCATGTGCATAGTAAGATTTGTATGTTCATGAAGGTAGCAATTCTTTACGAGAACTCAAACTCGTACCTATGTCCTGAATTTTATACGAACAAAAACATACAGGAACTACCGTGGGAGAAATTACCAATCTCATGTCAGTGGATGCTCAACGATTCATGGATCTCCTTCCTTACATGCATATGATTTGGTCTGGTCCTCTGCAAATTACACTCGCTATGTACTTTCTCTGGTATGCACATGTGTTTTGGGTTGGAAGATTTGTAGTATAGTTATTATAGCAGTATTGGTACCCACCGTCCTCGAAATGAATTAACAAATATTGAATATTTACGTAGACTAGTTAACACGTACGTGTGAATTCGTTAGTACTCTTGCACTCCTGCGCCTACGCGTTCAAGTGTAATATGCATACGTATATTAGCGTGCACTTAAATCAACATGATACACCAAAACATAGGGACACGATGGGTCCATCTGTCCTGGCTGGCGTTGCAGTATTGGTTTTGACTATCCCGATCAACGCAGTTGTTGCGCGATTCATTCGAAGGTTCCAGGTTAACCAGATGCGTGTCAAAGTATGTGCTTATTGTTGTATAGTTTATGTTTCCGATCGTATTGATACACTGTTAGGACATACACGCTAATTGTACATGTGAATCTTCATTGACATACATAGGATCATCGTATGAAGTTTGTGAATGAGGTACTTGCAGGAATGAAGGTAATCAAGCTCTATGCATGGGAGAAGCCGTTCCTCGAGTCACTTGGACAGGCACGTAAGGATGAATTGAAAGTTCTGAAACAGATTCAATACTTTGGTGCAGGTACGAATAGCCCATCACAAATACGTTCTACGCATATAGATATGAATTCTCTTTGAGCATATGATCGCCGATAGGATTTTAATATATGGTTGCATACGTCTGCTAGCTGGAAACATACATGCACTCCCACAGAACGTACTTACAAACACACAACCATGCTTATGTACAACCCATATCCAGGAACCTCCTTCATCTGGAACACGACTCCGTTCATGGTTTCTTTGGTTACTTTCTTGTGTTATGTGGCGCTGGGAAATCAGCTATCAGCGGAAAAGGCTTTCGTTGCTCTTTCTCTCTTAAATCTGCTTCAGGTATTATAACAAGTATATGTATTTGTGTATGACGGTACCTGTAATAGTCATTTTCTGCAGTTAATTGCACTTATGCATTAACCTTTCGGTATCAACGTAATGCGCGGCTGCCTTTTGCCGACAAGTCGTATTGAAGTAAGTGGTGAACACTCACATCTGTATCTGATTCAGTTCCCTGTAGTTATGTTTCCAAACGTAATCAACTCGATAATCGAGGCGTCAGTGGCTCTTAATCGTGTGCATAAATTTTTAACGGCCGAAGAAATCGACAGGAGCAGTGTTGAACATATTGTCGACACAAATGTACCCCACAAGGGTGAGTGGGGTGAGGTTGATGTGGAGAATGGCACCTTCGCAGTAAGTGTATATATATGCATATGTTTTGTGTGCTTATATACATATATATAATTGTATGCTTATACGTATGCATATGCTCTTGTTGACTGGGAGATGGGCACGCGGTACAGAACGACTTGTGTTCTCGACAACAAGACGGATCTATCCTTCAGGTGCCGAGCTGTCTCCCGCAGAGTATATATGATCACGCTTACATCGGTTCAAATATCTCACAGTTTTTCTTTCTTTGTTTCTTTCTTTGTAAGAGTGGCATATGCACTACATATACGCTCACATATGTCCACTTCCACATATGCCTACACAGTGGTCTTCCGATGAGTCGCCTATTCTAAAGAAGATTAACCTTACGGTTGAGGGTGGTGAGCTCGTTTGTATAGCAGGACGAGTGGGCAGTGGTAAATCCTCTCTTATTTCTGCGATTCTTGGAGAAATGTCACAAACTGCAGGAACTGTGCGAATGAATGGCAGTTTAGCATATGTTCCTCAACAGGTAATATGTATGACATTCGTGCTCGATCTCGACGCGAACATAATACATTTTCATGTACTCGCCGTCAACGTCGTCGTATCTCTTAAACCTGTCGTATAACACGTACACGGGCAGTAATAAGCGTGCGTATACACAATTCCTCTGTAGGCTTGGATCCAGAACGCTACTGTGAAAGACAATATTTTGTTTGGTAAACCATACGAAAGGGAACGCTACGAAGAGGTCATCTATGCTTGTGCTCTAAAGGATGACCTGAAAGTATGTGAATATTCGTTGCCGGTGTTGATATGTGCATGTACCTAAGCAACGCCCTTACACCAGTTGGTTCTGTTTGTACGTCAAGTTTAGAGATAGTGATACAATCGTTGGTCGTTGACACTGGTTTCGTTTTATAGAAACTGAATTATTCGTTGCTAATAGTTTGGTAAGTTTGTAAATATGTTTATTATATGTATGCATAAGTTTTACACTAGATAATCATTGTACATCTAGATGTTGGACGATGGAGACGAGACCGAGATCGGGGAGAAAGGAATTAATCTTTCTGGTGGACAGAAACAGCGTATCAGTCTAGCCCGTGCGTTGTATCAGAACTGTGATATTTATATTTTAGACGACCCGCTCAGTGCAGTTGATGTCCATGTGGGAAGACATATATTTGATAAAGTACTTGGTCCAGATAGTCTACTCAAGTATGTATACATATATGAATATATGTCAATGTGATTGTATGTATATTGTATTACTTACGAGCTTGCATGTGTCTTGTGTTTCTTATGCGGATGTACGATTATTATTTGGTGTATTTGGTGTATACGAGTTGTGTGGTATGTATCCACATCGACGAAGTGAAAATGCACATGCGATGTACGGGTCCAGGCAAAGAAGTGTATTCGATGAAGCGAATATAACATTCGCGTATATGTATAGTACATGTGCACATACTCTGCTAAACCTTTGTCTGTAGACTATGCTTCATACGTATCAGCGAATAGTCACATGCCAACGTACTCTCAAAGAACTTGGCCGATTGTGATAAAATCATACAAATCACCTTATACATGCATATATGGTTTATGCCAATGCAGGAACAAGACGCGCCTTTTGGTCACACATAAGATAGAATTCTTACCTCAGTGCTCACGCATTGTCGTATTACGACACGGTTATATTGATGAAGTTGGTGATTACGACACGCTCAGAAAGAACGGTGGAGAATTCTCTCTTTTCTTAGAAGAATTTACAAATAAAAATGAAACAGATGATGAGGGCAGCGAGTTAAGTGACAACGAAGTTGAAGGTGTGTATGCTTGAATGCGTGTTTATTTTCTGTTCGGATGTTTATGGTCGAAGTAGGCGACTTTGACTGACGAACATGTTTGTTGTCTGTCATTCATGTAATTTTATCGTTACTCTGTGCGTATATCATCGTGCTGAAAAAGGTACTTGTCTATCTATGTTCTTATAGTGAAACCATAAAAGCTGGGTGACGTAGAAGTTGGATTAACTTGTGTCATGCAATCTCACGCATTGTGCGATACTTTTTGTTCATTGACGTGTAACCATGAAAGTTGCATGAGGTGAAGATGGTCAATTGTGTTATGTAAACACGAAAACACACGTATATATATATATGTATATACATTCCCAAAGACATACATACTATGCAGTTACATAAATTAAGTACATACCTGTAGATGTGTACTCATACTGGTCCAACACACCTGTCATACGCAGCCATCGATGAAAGTACAAACTTCCTTCGTAAAAAATCGTCGAGTTCAAGAAAACGCCACGGATCATCAGCTTCGCTTAAACATGAGCAATCGACTGTCTCTGTTCAACAGCAACCAGCTGCAAAAGTGTGTTTATACATATAATATCTGATGAATATGTTACTGAAAGATCAGGAAATCGCAGTATCACAAAGCTATGTATTAGAATTTCAACGTGCATTGTGTACCACAGCCCTTCCCCACTCCTATGAACGTTGTCTCACACTCTTTTTCACTCACACGGTAGCTCATTGAGGCGGAGACTGCTGCTACTGGAACAGTCAAATTGAATGTATACAGCGCTTACTTGCAAGCCGTCGGGTTGCCTGTTTCACTAGTCATATTGATGACATATGTACTGTCCCAGGTATCGTAAAACAAGCTGGATTCTCTTAGGAAACCCTGGCTTGTGGTTAATGTATGATCGTTGTAGACATGAAGCGTTAGCATGTTATGCTTCGTTGTACTTGGATTATGTGTATGATCGTTGTAGACATGAAGCGTTAGCATGTTATGCTTCGTTGTACTTGGATTATTTGCTTGCACGTAAACATATACTGGTACCCTTGCACAAACGTATATAGGGATTTCAACTGTCGAGTAGCGTATGGTTGTCACATTGGTCAAGTGTGTCGTCATCAGACCCACAGTACGCAAGCGATCACTGGGGTTTCTATCTGGGTATCTACGGGGCATGGGGAATAGGATTTTCAATTTCCACAGTATTCGTTGCCTTCGTTTGTGCATTTGGGTCTATCACAGCCTCACAGGTGTGTTGTATATATATTGTTGTGCAAGTATGTAACTGAGTACAAGTCGCGTCCCATGAGTTTGGGTGCATGCCACATGTCACGCTCTACTCATACATGGATACACATATCGTTTACCGTACCTCCACTCATATATATGTGCACATGCATGTACGTTTGTACTCTCTTTATCTATCTCCGTCCTTTTTCGAAGAAGAAAAAATATAAAGACTTGCTCATATACATATGTATATTCACGTTGTTGTTGGTCAGAAACTTCACGATACGATGTTGCATAACATAATGCGCTGCCCAATGTCTTTTTTCGATACAACTCCTTTGGGCCGAATTGTGAATCGTTTCTCAAAAGGTAAAAATAAACCACATGATGTATACATTCATACAGACTCGTGTAGGCATATAGTTTAATCGCTTTACTTTTGGTTTCGTTTTAGTGCTGCATTGTTTTACGAACTAATAGAATGTTACCTGCCCTCCAGCTGTTCCTGGTTCAGGTATTTAGGTTTACTCATTCCAATGCGATATATCTTCCATCATATCTTCAATACATGCCTTGACGTATGTATATAAACGTACATGCGCAATGCTCACTATCTCAGTTGTGGTTATCACCTAATTTTACACACACACATACACAGATATGTACACCGTGGACGAAAGCCTCCCGAGTTCTATGCGCGCTCTATTGGGCACTCTCTTCAAAGTGCTGGGTACGATTTTCATCATATCTTACTCTACGCCCATCTTTTTGACTGTTGTGCTGCCGATGTCCGTTGTATATATATTGGTGCAACGCTTCTACGTGGCTACTTCCCGTCAGCTGAAGCGCTTGGATTCAGTTTCTCGTTCACCTGTCTTTGCTCATTTCGGAGAGACTTTGAATGGTGTGTGCGTGTATGCATGATACACTTTCCTTTGGCATGTAGATCGGATTGAGCTTGATACCAGCTGTTGTCGCGTATATCTCAAGCAACTTTTGTGTGAAAACACTTCCTGTCAACTACCTTTGCCCATTCCCCAAAGTTGTTAATACACGCAATAGTTGTGTTTAGGTGTATGTGGTACGTTGTAAGGCACGCTCATGTGCATGCACATACACATGCATAAATGCACAGCAAACGTAAAAACATATCCCATACACGAACTCACACACATACTTGCTCAGGTGTATCAACCATTCGTGCCTATAAGCAACAAGTGCGTTTTCGTGAATCATTTGAGGGACATTTGGACTACAATCAACAGGCGTACTACCCGTCCGTTTCATCCAACAGATGGTTGGCTGTTCGACTTGAACTCAATGGTATGCATAATGTTTTCCTTATGCAGCGCGTATATGTGTTTAGTATGACAATGAAGTGACATAACACTGGGAATCTGGGATGATGGACTGTTAGCTGCAATGTATATATATATATATATATGTCTACGTATGTACCCCTTCATTGATCCATACTTCTTTATGAGTATGAGACCACTAGGTCTCCCTTACGAAGCATTTCGTGTATCTTTAAGGATTGCCGGAGATTCAATCACACACGTACACGCAAATATATGCAGGCAATTTCATCGTATTTTTCGCTGCTCTCTTTGCCGTGTTGGCACGAGGCCACATTGACCCGTCCACTGTGGGTCTGAGTATATCTTACGCAATGGGTATTACTCAGTCGCTCAACTGGATTGTGAGAATGACCTCAGAACTCGAGACGAATATTGTGGCTGTGGAGAGAGTTAAGGTATCTTCCAATATACTTTGAGACACCATGCAGTGTAACTTTGTGTAGACAGAACGAAGTAATACGTATAATAGTACCATATACTATAGCACTTATATCCACACACCGTACGCAACTATAAATATAAAAAGGAATACAGTGAGGTAACCACAGAGGCCCCTGCTATTGTACCTGGAAATGCTCCACCTACGGCATGGCCAACAAGAGGTGAAGTTACTATGAAGAATGTCTGCGTTCGATATAGACAGGGACTCCCTAACGTACTTAAGGGTGTGTCTGTAGATATTAAGAGTGCTGAGAAGGTATGCTTATGTGTACGATTTTTGTATATATGTCTGCTTTTGTGATTTGTGTGTTTGAGTGGATGTATGTATACCCGGATCTGATATGTACATCAGTACAGTGCAAGCCGGATTGGCGAATCAATATTTCAAATAGAGAAATAAGGTTCGGTATGTTATCGGCACGGCGAAGTCATATATCCTTTCACGATGCATGTTGTGCTTTGAAAGACTTGTGTACTCCTGCTACGTGTTGAGAACTAACAGTGTCCATCTCATACGTGTGCACACGTGTAATATAAGTGTCGGTGTGTATGTGTATTCCACAATGACAACACGCAACAAACACTTGAGATACAAGTGAATTTATTTTCGTTGGGTGGTACATGTAGTTCAACTCATCGCACGCTGCTTGTCCGTCTTCCAAAAAAATTGTACTTTGGTATTCACACCTACGCATGTTAATTCAGATCGGTGTGGTTGGGCGTACTGGTGCTGGTAAGAGCAGCTTGACTTTGGCGCTATTCCGTCTAATGGAATTATCAGAGGGGAAGATTCTGATCGACGGAATCGACCTCGCAGAGGTATGTCATTGTACTGTTTAGCGTCACAGACACTTGATCACTCACTCACATAATTGGAGAATCATCAATCGCCTCTGATCATCATAATTGGACACAGATGCTTTCTAGTAACCACTCCCCTCCTTCCTCCCCGACATGCAGATGGGACTAGAAAACCTTCGCTCTCGTCTGACCATCATTCCACAAGACCCTGTTATGTTTTCTGGTACATTGCGATCTAATTTGGATCCATTTAACACATATGACGAAGTTTCGCTATGGAATACCATAGCCAACTGTCATTTGACTGATTATGTCAATGCACAAGCACTCAAGTTAGACGCCGTAGTGAGTGAAGATGGAAATAACTTGTCCGTGGGACAGCGTCAGGTGTGTATATATGAAAATATAAAGGTATATAGGTACCTGTCTGTTTCAGCAATACAACCGAAGACGGTTAATAAGTCTTAGTCTGTCCCCTGAAATGTGATGCCGTGAGTTTAACGTAAGTGTGTGTGATGTTTGTAGATGTATGGAATATCATTCGGAACAAACTAGGCTGTTGCTTGCGCGCGCAGCACACAATATGGTCCCGTGCCAGAAAGTAAACATATATTCTCCATGTGCTTGTGTGTGTGTGTGTGACGAATGGTGCGTACCCATAGGATGATATTCTTAATAGTGTTTTCGTTTGTAAGGCAACATGGATCGAACGTTCTTGTGAGCATCCATCCCATGGTACAATTTGATTTATGTTGGCCTACAAGGTTGTATTTCATTATGTCAAGTCTGAATGCACACCAGGACAACGACTTCCCCTGTGCCATTTTCAATATTTCTTGAAAAGTGAATATGCATGAATACGATGTTAAATGTAGTAGCCTATTGTAGCGAGCTAAAATCAATGGCATGTTCCTGCACACACGCACAGCTTGTATGCCTTGGGCGAGCCTTGCTGAGAAAGACAAAGATACTTGTTTTGGACGAGGCGACTGCCGCCTGTGATTTGGAGACAGACGAATTAATCCAAAGCACAATTCGATCAGAGTTCAAAGATTGCACCATCATCACAATCGCTCACCGTCTAAAAACTATTATGGACAGCGACAGGTATGTGTGCGCATACATAATGCATTTGTGAATAAGTTAATAGTCACGTAGCAATTTGCTCTTTCATGCGGAAAACACGTAGCTTGAAAAGCGAAGTATTACACTTACAACACGATGATCACCAACTCTCACCGGACGCGCTAATGCGTATGTGTGTATAGACAGACATACCAATGAATGTGGACCCAGTCATTGGCATGTAATATACTCTGCTGACTGGCTATGACTATTATAGTCAGAGAACCTGTATCGGTGTTATGAAGTATGGCATACATGTGACCGTAAATATATTTACCACTCGCTGTATTGTCATCATGGACAAGTACGTATACGTGAAACAATAACACCCAATGGATCGATCAACCACGTGTTTATTGACATGTGTACTCACTCATTTGTTAATTAGAATCTTGGTGCTCGATGCGGGTAAGGTAGCTGAGTTTGACTCGCCCGCAAATCTGCTGGCTAACTCTCGTAGCATCTTCTATGGCCTGGTAAAAGAAGACGGTACATTGGGTAGTAACAACAAATAAGTCTCTTCAGATGATGTTTTATAGTGTACTTGTGTATACGTATGTATGCAATATTATTTGTTCAGTGTACAGTCGATAATAAACAGTAAAATATATGTGTTTAATATCAGCGTTTATATTGATTTGCTGACTTAAAACTTTGGAAATGGAGAGCTGTATAATACGCGCGAGTAGAAGGAAGAATTATCGTAGCAGAAGTATGTGCATATCTGCGTTACGTAAATGGAAACAATTGCAAGAGTGTAGGATAACCTTTTATCATGCAAATGTATATAAATATATGGGATGAATTTGCTTTCTGCGAGAAGAGTAATATGAACATGATAATCAAATGAAACGTAATCGTCAAAACGGTTTTAGGATGGACGAGTATTGTGATGAACGGTTTAGCTTTTTGTAGATGAATGGGGCATTGAATGTGTGTGTATCATCTACTCGCATACTTCAATCAACTCAAACATACATGTATAGCGACCTTTCCCCTTTAATTTCGAATAAGTCTATCCCTGGTTCTAGAAACAATATAATTTCCTACTGTTCGTTGCTACCCCAGAATTGTTCTATCTGGAATGTCTGAGAAAGCATTAATATGCGTTTATATTTATACATAGTAATCTCACTGAGCACTCTTATTTCATCTTCTGTAGCGTAGCAAGGGACGTGCGTAGTCACCCGCTATCTACAATTGTGCACGCCTCACTCACATCCTCCTCCCCATACATACTGTCCACATCCGCAATTCGACATCATCCTCACCTTTCCGGAGAAGACAATTCTGTTAGTGGCATGACATGTCAACCTATTTTCTATCGTAGGCTTCCTTCTACTCTTCTATATTTTGCTTCACTACAAAGAAGATTTATTACCAATACAGTATATCGTCTAAACCTATAAATTGTGCTATAATTGCCTCTTTGGAACCCGTTGACAAAGAGACCGCTTCAAACACGTGTTCAAAAGGACACGTGTACGTACGAGATGAAAAAGAAAAATTATATATTGCCAGACGCGGGATCGAACCGCGGGCCTTAAGATTAACAGTCTTACGCAACTACCAACTGTGCTACCCAGCTTGTGTATCTGCATGAAAATATTGTATAATAGTGTAAGTGTTTTTTCTTTATTCCTCTTGAATGGTCGATTAAGCATGGACGATTGCATGTCAAGGACGATTGCATGTCAAGGACGATTGCATGTCAAGGACGATTGCTAATTGCCACATGTATGGATGGACGAGTATTCCAAATACATGAAAGAAATCTAGGTTTCATGTCATACTTCAGGATGAAAGGATTTCTGAGACGACATGATTAATATGAACTTGCTAAATGAATATCAGAATACTGACAGAGGTGGCAGGCAACAGAGATACAACTAGGTAGGTACTCAACGAACATACTGGAACATACTGGAATGATCATCCTTCCATATATGTCATTGTTACTCTCGCTACACAATGAACATACTTAGGTTAATGGGGTTTCCTAGATCACTGTCCGAGTAAATAACGAACAGATACGCTTCTCCGATTGTTCAGTAGCGAGAACGTCTACAGAGCTTATACATTCAAGTAAGTCAGCGATGCCTAAGCTATCAAAGTATTACTTTTTCTAGATTTTCCTTATTACTGTTTTCAGAATTTCCTAGTTTCATTTCATTCACATGGGTGGTTCTTGACATTGTTGATAAGCCAAGACTAGGTTGATAGTATTTATACTCCGGATAAACCCCAGTTTACACCCAACACGTGGCATTCTTAAATAATATCTTTGAGAACCTAGACACCTTCACGAAGTCACCGATTTTTTGGCAAGAGTATTTGTCTACTTACGGCTTTCGAGGATCAAAATATGATACCATCATGTGATGAAATGAGATTATGTCTTATACACGGCATTACGAAATGTATTCGTTTTAAGGATACCAATCTAGCATGACGATATACAAGAATCATTCACACTAAAATTTTATTGCGTGCGTTCCTGGCCCTACTATTTTATAGCTACCGATGGCCACACTACACCTCTCTTGATCTTCGCTCATTCCCCCCCTGCCCTTAGGATCCCTTTTCACACCGGCAGCCCGGAGCTGCCATATAATCGAGAAGGCATGTCCGCGTGTTGACTTTTTCTGATCTCGGCGGCTTCCCCAACGACCCATTTACGGTGGGGGTGGTAGGACATGGGATCGGCTCTAAAACGTAAAGAAGAAATCTTATCCTGAGCCGCCGACCACAACACCAATAAGGGTTGAAAGATGGCAAGAGCTATTTTCTATCCAGTGGACTCGTCGAAAGATAAATGATGCTACATATAGGAACTTCCAGCGTTGCTATATTTGTTCATTGTTAGCACGAGAATCAACATCTGAATTCCCCAAGATTTGTAGAGACGAACGAGGATACCTGAAGTCTTTCTACTCACACAACCTGAAATGCAGAACAACTGGGACACTGGAAGATATACTTGCGCATACCGGATGAAGGCCTATGTATAGAGGCACATATATATATATACCAGATCAACTTGCATACTCACAAGCATGGACGGTACGTTTCTCATCACTCAAACCATCACTGGAAGCAGCAATGTGTACGCATGTGGGTGTGTGAACTACTTCCTTCCGCATTAAGTGTATAAAAAATAGGTACCAGTACTGTTCATCTCATAAAACAAACCGCATGGAAGCCTTTTGTATTGTGTGTATACAGAAGGATAATTATATAAGCATGTTTAACTAAGAGTGATCAAAAAGCCCTTTCTAGAGTGTGTATACACAAGGATAAGTATATAAGCATGTTTAAAGAATGATCAATACGTATAAAGGATAGCAAGTCGACGATATGTGAAGTGCCTAAAATCGATACAAGAGCGATTCAGTGATACCCTGAGCCATGTTATCCCCTATCAGCACTTGTCCTTGGTGTGTGGGATGTATACCGTCATTGGTTAGTACTCCATACGGTTTTGGATCTTCCAAGTTGTACTTGTTCAAGTATCGATAATACGTACCTCTTAGGTCCACAAGACCAGTGCCGAGCTCGACGCTCAACTCGTACACCGCTTTCGCGAAAGAGTTCAACTCCGCATCCTTGAAATTACGGAACATCGGCTCTTCTCCATACACAGACACGGTTGCCAATACAACTGCTGCAGGTACATCCCGTTCCGTTTTAGTAATAACTCTCGCGGTCTCTACCATGCCTTTCAACAAAACAGTAAACTCACGAACATCAGACCAATTGTGTGTTGGGTTTTTCAAAGCGATGTCATTTATACCAATGTATATAACAACCACGGTGGGATTATCTTCTTTTAATGCATCAGCATAAGGCATAACAGCTTTCCCAAACGCTTCACCACCAGAGATAAGATCTTTGATAGTTGCTCCATTGTAGCCTCTATTTATAACAGATATATTCAATCCTTTTGTGTGCACGCTGCCTTCAATCGATCTTCGAAGCACTGTGAGGTAGCCATTCAGGAATGTGATACTATCACCTGTGTTTGTGTGTTATACGTAGGCGTTTTGCCCTTGACTGAGACGCTCAAATCTTCCAGTGGTGGTTGTATGTGAGCGACATACGAGACATACAAAGCTGCATACAGCCAGCAGTGTATATGATATAATCATGTTATGACATACTAAAATTTTTTTGATTGCGCGTGTTATGTTGCATATATATTTGTGAGCGTGTAATAGATTCGAAATGTTCACACCATGAGTATGTATTGCATTTGTGCCAACATTCAGGCGTTTTCTCTTTAGTTAGCTTAACACGATATCTGAGTACTGTGACGCTTATCTACGAATGTGATGCTATTCCCGAGAACGATTTTCGTAGTTTGAGTTAGTTGCAGTACTAAGAGACAGCTATGGATGTATACGATACTACCTACACATACGGTCGCATAGACATTTACATACCAATACACCAACACATAGGCCTACACGTAGAGCCCCACAAATAAAACATGAGCATAGTAATGTGTATATTTCACCGATTCAAAAGAAACCTTGCTTTTAAACCAACTTTGTAATGTATGAGTATAGAGCAATGTGTGAGTATATAGGAGATTGAGTAAGCGTGCATGTGGGAGTGTGTTGGTGGGCCTAATCCCAATCAAGCGCCTTATGCAGACAAAACAAGTAGCGCTTGCTCACACACGCGCTGACCCCAAAGTCCATGCATTTACAAATGCTACCACTCAAAGTATGTATGCATATGTACAAAATCATTGTAAATCCCTTCAAAAGTATTATTCTTATGAAAAACGTAGTTTCTATGAAGTGCTACTTCACACAGCAATTTCAACATGGGAAACAGTACACATATCTATTAAAACTATCTATTGAAACTTGAATATTTTGCCTAACGTCGCTCAAATTATGGTATTATGCACATAAATGATAGTACAGTTAAGATCTATCAAACGCTCGAACATTCATTATGCTAACGCAATATGTTAGAGGTAGAAAACGCCTATGTAAACAAATTTACGATGAAAGAACAGAGGGTATGTAATTAAAAATCACCAGTGTGACATTGTATACACACCTTTCATATGTACACGAAATACAAAGCAGACACACGTATAATATACAAGATATGCATGCATATGACATTCACATAATTATGATAAACGTTTCCCACTTACCATAGAAAGCAAGAATGTCATTTTTTCTAAGCACTGTGTTGGACGAGGTAAGCTCTCTTAAGAACGGTATAGGTGCAAAGGGATAATCTTTGTTTAATTCATCCATACTTTCATCATCAAACAATTTCTCTGGAGACTTGGGCCATTTGGTTTGTTGTGAGGCACCAACATGCGGATTTACATTTATCTCTAGTGCTTCCACAGGCGGTATATACTCGTTCTGATTATTATGTTGTTTCGCAGTTTCGCGCACACACAACAGTGGTACTGAGAGGACGGACGTGGAAATCATTGTGCAGTCAACTAGTAAGCCAACGAGAAGGCAAGCCATCAAGAGAAGGCATAGTAGTACGTATTTGTACGGACTGAGTTGAGTATTCAACAGTTTGACACACGACATGATTTTGATTCTCAAAACAGCCTACAACACCTATGTAGGCGTAACGCGGTACGATACAAGGTAACGAAGTAACTATGTTTGAGTGTATATAACTAGTATACATATAATGGAAGAGAAGTTTGGGCGCGAATTAGTCTTCCTCGTAACCTTAGCAACCACACGTTATTATTTCCTTGTGTCTCCTGTGCTTCGTTATATGTATATATATGAACGCGATCATTACAGCGTTAGTACGTTCATGAGTTCATGAATGCCTCGACTTACCTACGGTCCAGCAAACACCATTATCAGGCGATACCATCAGCAAGTCCACTTACTTGTAGCCCCAGCTCTTCGTGAGATTTAAGCCAACTTCGAATCTTGCATTGATGACTTGTGTTCAATGTGCTTCGATATATATATAATAACGTACATACGTAAAAGGGTCATGCAAGTGTAAGTACAGTCATGAATGTCTTCACACGCCTACGGGACAACTATAGGTTTGTTAACTATTTATACATAAACAAACACTGTTGTCTCTTGCTTGGAAAAAGTGTAATGCACTCACTCACTCTACATAACGCACATGTACTGAGAACCTTGAACACGCCAAAGACTACCACATACTCACACATATATGTTAGTATATCACAGCGAATTAGATCCATAATAAACTAAATTCTTTCATCACGGTGAGTGTCAGGCATAACGTGCTGGGTAAGAAAACGAAAGTAATTTCAAGTCTGATCCCTACCCTTGTTCGATTGTAAATTTGCAACTTCTATCTTAAGAATGAGTTGAACTGTATATGTTCCATGAGACATCAGACTCTGAATGGAAAGCGAGGTAGGAAACCTTGGTGGTTATGGTACTACCGAAGAGGGTGAACTATATAAAACGGTGAGAGCTCCCCGCGAACCTGAGTAAACTCTTTCGGATTTGCTGAAGTGGTCTATGGATTTCGTCCATGTCATTCACTAGTATACAGAATCGTGTGGATAACATGGATGAAGATTGTTGTAGTACAGCAAATTTACCTATTCTCTTTATAAAAGAAAATTTCTCACGATCTACATTCCGTGTCGAGCTCAATGTGGACTTAAGAATATGCAAACTTTCAGTTGTTCTCTGTTTTAGAGACGATACTCCTGTTAGTAAAGACCAAGTCGATAATCGTAATTCTACCCTCTTTCACAAGCCAACATTCTGTCGAAGCGAGTCCACCCGTTCATTCAGAGGGCTCATCAATGACAAATTCACACCGTTTATTGGCTCCTATAGGTTTGTTGATATCTATGAGTGTTTTATTGTTTGTGTACTTTAAGTCATGTCGAGTACAATGGAACGGAGTCTTCTGTGCGTTGGTCGTATTTGTATGCTTCGGTTGAACATGTCTCGCTCTGCAATGAGGAATCACAGGAAAGCAATTTTATTATTTGAGAGGTTATGCAGTCGCCGTCGTTGTTGTCGTCGTACGTCGCAGTAGTCGTAGTAGTAGTA
Organism: Creolimax fragrantissima; assembly: GCA_033442365.1. Taxonomy (NCBI): domain Eukaryota; class Ichthyosporea; order Ichthyophonida; genus Creolimax; species Creolimax fragrantissima. The sequence goes on along the minus strand of JAWQFL010000023.1, from coordinate 615,963 downwards.
GCAGTAGTAGTAGCAGCAGTAGCAGTAGCAGTAGCAGTAGCAGTAGCAGTAATAGTATAGTAGTTGTAGTAGTAGTAGCAGCACCAGCAACAGCAGCAGCAGCAGCAGGAGCAGCAGCAGCAACACGAATAGTTAAGTAGTTGCAGTAGTAGTAGTAAATACAGTTGGAAATGGTCCCGATTTCCTCAATGGAAATAACAACAGATGTACATACACATCGTACAGCACAAAATAAACATATCCTGCTGCATTTCCCCTCTATATGTATGTAGGCTCGAAGCTTACAACGGAAGCAGAAAAATAATGGCGAACTTGGCAGAGACCAGCGAGTCCAACTCATCTGCTCACTCTCACGGGCACGTGCGATTCAGCACCGAGAGTGAAGTCTGTGATAACGACGGTGTTGTTGGGCAAGGTGCGGAAATTGGTCAGCACGACATTCGCACTGTGTGTGCAGCTGATGTTGCTGAAGGATCGGCAACGATCTCTTTCGGACTTCTAAAAAAAGACCACATTTACACGATGAGATTTGAAATTGTATGCATAAAATTTATGTGTAAGTGTAATGTTGTGTGCCGACTGCTAATGTGGCCTATTACAAATGTATTATTCACAGTATACTTCGTTTCATGTTACTTGCCGATGTACGAATACACATAATCCTATGAACATGGACAAATACAGACGCACACACATAGACACAGACGCAAATATACGCAAACACTATATTTACATAATTCAGTAAATTTAAACTGCACTCTCAAAAACTCACTACAGATTCACTTCACCCTAGTTCATCGTGTGGTCACTAAGACATTACCGCACTTGATTAACAGGTAAGCGATGCCCATGAAGTAGAAATGATTGGAATATCAGGTGTTTCATTTTCCCTTGAAGTAGTGGACTCGAATTCAAGCCGCCATGTATTTCTGGCCCGGATTTGTGCGGAGTTTGAGGGCAAGATCTCACAGACTCAGAGATTCGTATTGAAGAGTGCAAACGGGGAAAGCTCCTTTTTGGATGTCATACTGATATGCACAGTTATGCGAAAAGGATCTGGAACGCCTTCGCTGAAACCCGGAGTCAAGTATGTTGATACTTTTGGATCAATTGCGGACACCCCAAACAGTGTCGAAACTACATACAAGCATGTCGTGGATTTTTTTTTCTCGACCACTTTCGTACGTGCTTGGTAACGATTTCAGTTTACTACTTATTGTTGAACAAGTATGTGTTGAGTGTAGCAGAGTCTAGTGTACTCCACACCTATTCCACGTCTGCACAAGCGTGGGGCGACAAATACTTTAACTTAGCGTTATGTTTTTAATGCTTCATTGTGTGTACATTTAGATTGGTCGGATCTACAAACCACGACAGTGATTATGAAACCGAATGGACTGGGTTTAGCTAGGCCTCTGTGGAATACTTTCAAATAGCTGGAGAACAAGTATACCCATATCTGCATATACATATCGGTGGTCAAACGTATAATGTGAACTTCGCACTTTTGCGTGTGTTCACTGGACGTGACTACAACACCGAAGGACATGAAATTTGGTCCGATAAACCTGTGCAAGTCTTTCGAGCACGTAAAAAGTACATCTTGTACCTAAACACATCGATTCACTGGTCACTCCCACACAAGCCACACTATTGTAATGTGATGTAAGCTTTCTCTTGCGCGCAGGTGGGTTAAGAGTTTGGAATAACAAATTGAACCAAAATAATACACGTGGGCATGGGTCTCAGTGTATACACGCACAGGGCACGATGGGAAGTTCATACTTCGTCGTATGTGATGGATTTTCATACATACAGAATTGTTTTAGAAACTCCATCTCTTATGTCTCCACGTTCAATATACAAAGAGTAGTGTTTCCACCACAGATCCAGCAGGGTCCTGCGACCAATGGATGCTACACAGAACAAACGTGGTCATCTGTGCATATGCTATGTGTATGTGAGCGCGCATGAATGCATCGCAATCATTCCAACATCTCCAATAACTCAACTCACTCATACATGCATAATCAAGCATACGAACTTCTCTCAGAGTATGTTTTGTGGTTGGTGTTTTGCGGTTGTGAGGATTCTATGTACATGCTATCTATTGCAACGGCTCCATCAAAATATTACAACGGCTCCATCAAAATGGATCCAGCAGAAACTTTCGCAATTCCGGACATTCCGTTGCTCGCGGAACGCCCATAAGTCGATCCAAATACATCTGTTTATGTACAGAAATTCGATGTGGGACATATTATATATATTGTTTGTGAACTTGGCAACGGGACTAAAAAAAAGAAGGTTTCGTTGTAAAGTACACCAGTGGTCGATCTACCCAGGAATAACAAGTTTAAAACATATTACGAAGACTCCTTGGTTTTGAATTTAGCAAGAATTCAACATATAAATGAACACGAAATGGAAAATATATACAGAATCATACATCCTCGCTTATACATAAAATTTTGTACCTGTAATTCTATTCTCCTATTTGTAATGAACGCCTTTGATGCTTGGTTCGACCACCACCAAGACTTCGGCGGTAGATCAGGCAAATTATTCACAAACTGCACATGATTTGCTCTAAAAAAATCGTAAACAGCCTCATGCATTGCTGCGAATTGTGAATATCTGTGCGTGACTAACGCCTCCTCCCCCGTCGACAATTGTGTACTTATTGAATACAAGACTATGTACGCACCATCATTGACTGGGAGTCTGTGCGCTGCTGTTATACTCACACGTCCAAAGTAATTATCCGTAACAAAAGGAAAGTATTGAATTTTTGAGCCTCGAGTGTCCGTCCGTGCGTATAGTCGTGCATTTCCATTCCTACACGTCGGCCTAGACAACCCGTTGACAACGTCTTTAGAAGGCGACTCTTCTTCCTCTGCTCTTTCACTCGTACGTGATTGTGTATGTGGGTCTGAGTTTGTTTTTTTATGTTTGTGCCTTTTTGCATCCCGCATATCAGCTACAATATTCTGGTGAAACTGCACTCCGTCTTCCGTCAGTATACCTATGTTGCCCTCACAGCTACTACAGCTGGTTATGGTACCTAACGGTTCTGTCCTACCCTTTCGCGTTGCGGCAAGATCGTTTGATAGTTCGAGTACATCAGAATTGTGTGAACGTGAGCGTCCACCATTGCCATGCAGCCCTGGAAGCTCAAGTGGCCATGATGCTCGGCCGTCTGTAATTATATGTTTGGGTTATTCATAAGTGTAAGCACAACCTTGTTCAAGCGGGACTTAGTTGTAATGATTGTTAGTATATACATATACTACACAAATATACATATGTGTGCGTGTATGTGCATCGGATGGTGAGAGGGTGATACCCTTGAAATCATTCTCCACGTTTGTCTGAATGGGGTACATGTTATACATATGTGAGTACACGTTTATGATGTACTTGTAGAAGGCGGAAAATGCCATTGAATGTTATGTGTGGGAGTGCACAAAAAGTAAGAGATAGAACAAAATCTACGTCGTTAACGTCCTATTACATAAGCGGATACGTGAGATATCATAAATCATCAGATACTTATAATAGTATTTCATTGAGGTAATTTCAGCGTGTGTTGTGTATGTCAGCGTCTGTGCATGTTCGTGAATGATTCTGTCTGCGTGCTTTTCGCGTCTTTGGTTGCCGGTGTGAGAAAAAAAATCACATAGTATATTTCACCAAATCAACAGACATAATAACCTGTGAAACTTAAATGGCACAACGCACAACACTACCAACACCCTCAAGGTATAAACCGTCTTTTCGTGTTAATTCATACCTTCATCCATATCATGGCTTCTTTGAGACCGCCATGAGGGGCTGACACGACCCCACAGGTGGTTTACGTAAGCCTTTATGTTGACGGAGGCCCCGTTCACTGTCTAAATCAGTGTCCCCTCCCACTCAGACGAGCTGGTTATGTACCAGATCTTAGTTGAGGTTTATATATATATATATATAGGTGAATTTGCACGTATGAGTGGGTGCAAACTACTACAGCTAAATGTGAACTACATGCACATTCGCGTGACAGGAATCGATTCCCTCACGTACTGCTCAAACCGCTCCAAGCGCATATATAATATATTGCTATATATGTGTCTTATGTCTGTGTTATCACAAATGATTATGATATATATATATATATATATATAGTTTAGGGTTTATAAATATAGGTGTACGAATATGTGAGTTGAATACCTACGATGTACGAATCACCCAAACACTTGTCCTGGTGTCTGCGAACAGATAATCTGGTAAATGTAATGTATATGCATTAGGAGACTTCGATATGCGTGTACGAAAATTCCTAGTGTATACACGGGGATAATAGGTAAGAAAGTCGCGAGGGGTGTGAAGTAGATGCGATGCAAATTTCTTGCGTACAATGCTGGGTTGCTGCTATACAAACTCCTTCTACATGTGGAAATTTGATGCTTCATACCCACGTCATACGTATTCCAAAAGAGAACTAAGTTCACGAAAAGGCGGGAGTGGACGTTATACGATATAATCACACTTGTTAGGCGATTAAAGAAGCAACGTAAGAGGAGTGAGTCCCTTCGTCCTTCACCTTGACAACAAAATTCGGTGCAAAATATAAGCTTCGCTGGAAACCTCTTTATTGTACACAGATTCCGTAATGCAATTTTTTATTACCATTCGTACGTATTACGTTTAAAGTCATAAGGAAAAGAGAAGTGTACAGTATAAGATATATATTACAGTTAGAACAATTTGTAACATGTTTTTCTCTTTATACTGTATAGTACTGTAGGATATCCAACATTGATCAGAGTATATGTACACTTAAACGTACTAATAAAAAATGTTGATTGGTTAAAGATTAAAGCTAACCTTAAAAAGTCTATTTATAACTTAATCCCTGTGAGCTAGACGTCAGTTATAGAAAGTTGTTCTTATGGGAACTAATTTTTGAGGATTCTGTAACTAGACTATTTAGCTGGGATCTCGGTTATCAATGAACAGAACTACTTAATACCACTAAACAAATTAATTACTTTGCGAATTGGGCCACGTAATTAATTGGCCAGGGGATAAGGCAACAGGCGTTGCTACGTACCCACCCACCCACCCACACCCACACACACCCACACACCCACACACACACAAACACACATCCACAGACACATCCACACACACAGACACATCCACACACACAGACACATCCACACACCCACACACCCACACACACGGACGCACGGACGCTCGGACACACACACACACACACACACACACACACACGGGCGCACGGACACACACACACACACACACACACACACACACACACACACACACACACACTCTCTCTCTCTCTCTCTCTCTCTTTCTCTCTCTCACGCACACTCACCCACACGCGCGCCGTCACACTTGGTTAGCCCTTGACAACTTCCTATGTACGCACAAGGACGCCCACGGAACGAGCTTCTCTAGTAAGACCTCAACGCAAAACAAAGGGCGCATACTTCATGTAAATGGCTATAAATTAAAATCCCTTCGTTATGGACAAAGAAACGACTGATGTGATCACATCATCATCATTGTGCACGTGCGCATGCACGTGCGGGGCGCGGGAAGAATCTACCAAGATGGCGGAAGACAGTTCTGTTAGTGGGGCGATGAATTCCGATATGAATGTGGGTGCGAGATTGATCAAGGAAGACAAGTCGGGTGCAGGTCTCATATTTGTTAAAATACCACATGCAACGATACGTTCGGATGGGCTGCTTGGTACACTTCCCCTTGCAAACCCTCATACAGCAAGCAAAACTACGTCATCTTTTGCACGTCTGTCACTGAACGCTACACAACAGGAAAATCACCCCGTTCCCAGAAGACAACCATCGGGGTCCTGGTCCTCTAACACGGTGTATGATAAAGGTAGTCATATAGATGCTGGTGCACAGTCGTCTCGTTCACCGGTATTGAATCGCTCACACACAATCGGGGACCTAAGCGTGCAGGGAACAGAACGAAGTGAGCTACAGACGGAAGCGGCAACAATAATATTGAACCAAGATGTACGTGTAACGCCTGATGCAGTACTGGGAGTCGGTGGTCCAGGAGGTGGGGATAAACGGAATAGTGTCAGCGTGGGTGTGTTGGGTAATCCAAAAACTAGGGAAAGAATTTTTGGGGATGACAAAATACGGCCACAGCTTGGGCGACGAGTCAGGAGTGAGGGTGGATTACAAGGTATATTCGGGTCAATGGACTTGTTTGGGGTCCCCCCTGCGAATTGTACGCTGGAGCTGGCCGAAGAGGTGGAGATCCCGGATGATCCAGGTGAGTAGTGAATTGATTGCTTGGGTTGGGCATGTGTTCATCGTTTTTCTTTTGCGTCTTGTATATGTGCAACAGTATATGTTGCTTTGGTTCGATCTGCCATCCAGGAATGTAAGTTATGTGAGTAGCACTCATGCATATATACATACACGCATTTTGATTATACAGATGTATTTCACATGATTCAATGTGACATACTAGATCTTTTGATAAACTTCGAACGAAATGTGACTGAAGTGAAGACGACTCGGCATGCTGATTCGGTGTGCCCAATGTCTTTGAGTTTCACAGTTGGGTATCGGCATATGGAGAACTCCAGCTCTACCAACCGTATGCCTTAAGTGCACATGTATTTTGAACCCCATTTGTGTTTATCACGAATGAGTTTAACGTACGCACGCTGAAGTTAGTGTATAGTATAGTAGCGCATTGTAAAGTAACCTATTAGTATTGTAGCGTATTAGAAATGTAGCTTACTAGTAACGTAAGAGTAACGTAGTATAGTAGCAGTATCGCAAAGTAGCGTATTGATAAAGTACTACTCAATGAAAGTAAATGGGATCTATAGAATTTTCATCTCAGACGTTATACGTGAACCAATGTTTACAGTAGTATCTGGGTGTAAATGGCACTTATTCATCATGAATCGTGTACTCGTTCAATTCTAAATATCGAAGTACCCAAAACACACTGTGTACTCGTGTGTTCGAACGCAGTTAAACTATTTGTAAATCTTCGCATCAGTGGCGAATATATATGCCCAATGCATATACAGATAGACCGTTCAGTATAGGTAAGCATTCTTAGACACATGAAATACAAGGAAATTGAACTAAATGTCAGCAAGTAAACCACAGACATCAACTGAACACTGTGTTTGAGCGTAAATGGCTAGTCAGGCTACGGGAACCTGTTTTCATGGACCAACAACCAGAAACACTTTGCACATCTAAAATAGCTTTCTCCAATCCCACACAAACTCAGTGGCCAGCGAACTCCTGCAAATCAAGTCAAAATCGATTATACCAGGTCTAGTTTGGGAAGTTCAATCAAAGGCGTTGCCAACATGTTGCTGGTCGCGAGCAGACTATTTGTGGCTTTTCGTAAGCAACACTTGTGATGTTCATGGAAGTACCCTATACACTCGTTTACACGGTACAGATCAACTCAACGAACAGTTACACAGTTGAACGACTACTAGCAAGGTGAAAACAAACGAGCACATACACAAGTTCCTGAGTGAACGTATACTCAAGTGATGTCTATGCTATCATGCCGAAAGTAAGAGTATACTATTTCGTATGTTAACGCAGGTGTTTCGGAAAGTACATATGATCTGAGTAGTGTATGAACTTATGAGTTCTTTCGGACACCTCTGGTACTATAATTTATGTCGTTTTACAGGCAAATACTGCAAGCCCAACTACTGCAAGTCTTATTGTACAGCCCATTACACACATGCGTATACATGCACATTAAGAGATGAGTTTGATGACGTTATATGTAATCATTCTGCTCCCACCCAATAGGATTACCCTTTGCCTTATGTACACGAAAGGTACACACGTACACCCATACACACATATACCCAGACATACAAACACACACGCACAACACACGTAAACACACAAACACACAAACACACAAACACACAAACACACAAACACAGAGGCACCCATGCACATATATACACACGACGCATATTCATAATTTGCTAGCGCTACTTTATAGTTTCGGATAAACACAAATATACACGCAATATACGTGGCATACGTGCTTGTTGTACTAGTTCACATTTCATCGGACACTGACACGCATCTACTAATTTTTGAAGGAGTAAGGTGCACCTATACATACAAAAAATATATTCATACTTGATTTCATTTTTGTATACAGATACGTGTGTCCTTCACGTAGTTTTCACCATAAAATCGCATGTATATACAGGTACATCATCCACAGTAAGCTACTCCTGTTGTTGTATATCTGTCTTCGATTGTTTCTTTTCAATGAGTGGAAAAAAGACTGTTTTATCGGATGGAGCATTAGGCAATAAAGCCATAGAATCAGACTCCAACAACAAAAATATGTGCACTAGCAATGTAGCTGTACAAGAGCACACATGCACAGATGCAGAATCTAACTTGAACACCAGCCAAGCCAATTCTTGCGAAAATGAACATTATGTGAATGCAGAAGTAAAACTAGATGACGTGAAAGTATTGGGAGACGACAGTGGAGCGGCAATGGGTAAAGACGAAGAAGTGAATAGGAAGTGGAAGAGGAGGTACGACTACTCAAAGGTGCATATGCATATACACATACATGTATGTGTAGTTGCGTTTGTGTTATATGTAATGCATGTGTAGTATAGTAATGGTAACTTGCAGCTTAAGATTTGCTAGTTTTCACAACAGAACGATAGTCATACAGCAAGAGTATTGATACATACCGTTATGTTTGCTTTTGTTTGTTCTGTTATGACCTTGAGAAAAACTATTCGGTTTCGTGTACTCTCGAGATTTTAAGAGAGCCAACAGAAATCGAGCTCACATACACGCACATAGACTTATATAATTTAATTTATACATGCGCATGCAAATAAACATATACATGTGCTTAAGAAATGAACTACTAATTGCACTAAGCTCGTAATGGGGACGCTACAGTGTATGGGTACTATACGCGTAAATTCATACGCGTAAATTCAGTACACGCGCACGTTTGTATATGCGAATGCAAACGCATATGTATATAGATATGGTATGAAACTGTTGAGGCTGTGTTGACTACGTCCTAAGTCGGTCAATAATTTCGCGCACACGTGAGACTGAGGTTCGACTATGTACAGCGTTTACGTGCATGTGCACGTATACATGCATACATGGAAAGAACACAAGTAAATGATGTGAATATATAGACTAGGCACCCATGCACACGCACGTGAAATATGTAGTCATGGTATACGCATATCTGTGGAAAAAATTTCACGGACATACAGGTCGCAAGTGCCATTGCAACAGGAGTGACTTCAGTATCTTCCACTGCTTACAAAACATCTGCACGGTTCTATGCGTACGCGACTTCGCACACCCCGAAAAGTGAGAGTGGGCTTAACGAAGAAGATGACCTCCAACTGAGAAATATGATCAACTCGTGGGATGTATTGGAGGGAGATAGCGTACACGAGGAGATTAAAGACAGATTGGTAGTTGCTGTTATGGGTCGTGTCTCAGCAGGTAAATATATGGAAAGTCCACATGTAGAAGAGTAGTATATTCATATACTTGGTTGTATGTATATATACAAGTTGGTTGATAACGTATTACATAGTCACGAAAGCACCGTACAAAACAGCATTCATACCTGTTGACACAGCAGTAAAGTGAAAAGCTATGCGTATATTGGATGTATGCATGATGTCTCACTTCACGTTGACGATATAAGACAAAAATTATCTTCTGTAGGTTCATGTATATAGATGTATTTGCGCGTATAGTTATTATACCCAGAAAAACACACAAACATGCGCATACAGGTGCCTAACGTAAAATGTTTACGTAAATATTATTTATATGCGTGTGTATGTGAAGTTTGTTCGTGTTGTATGCTGATTTATCAACTCGTAGATTTGAACATTTGCCCTATTATGGATGTGCATAGGCTAAGCTGTACCGACTATCTTTTCACTACAAATCAATGTATCTGAGGCTGAGCGTATCTTTTCCTAAACTGTCGCAAGCACGCATAAAATTTATATGTACACACGCACTTACAAAACATGGATTTATATCAACACCAAGTACGACAAACCCACCCATAGGATTCGCACGCAGCATACAAGCTAACCACATATATTTATGTACTCAGGAAAATCGACGCTTATGAAGGCCTTACTTCAGATCGATCCAGGGGAGACAGATATCCTCAAAGTCAGTGCCCTCTCCGGCACTACCAAGGAGGCCCAGGCCTTTCTCTGGCAGTTTGAGGGAGGCCAGTTTGTAATTCTGGACTTCCCGGGTACGTGCATAATATATATATATTTACACACACATACTTGTAGACATTTCGAGTATTCAATACTCTGTGGAACCCAGTATGCCAGGTAGTATCTCATCCAGTTTAAAGGGAGATACCAAAAATCGCGATACACCCCGACATACGCACAAGCACTCACGCACGTGCACACTATTAACACGCACATACACATGCATATACATACGTACTAATGAAAACATTTGCGTTCGCGTTACGTGAACCATACAGGATTTCAGGAAGTGTTCGATGGACGCAGTGATGCGGCGAAACACTTCGATAAAACAATCCAAGATTTTTTTAAATACGGAGTTATAGATGTTGGTATTTACGTGGCCAATGGGGTACCAGATGGGTCACAGGTACATACACTTGCTATGTGGTTTGTGTTGTAGGCGTGTTTGAAATCGACACGAGAGTTAGTGGAGCATAGATACTCAGAGGAGGGAGTAGTGACAAATAATTATGCAAACATCTCCAAATATGTATGTGTGCGTGTACATAACGTAGATGAATACCCTCATGGCGAATGCAAGTGTATGTAGGTTTGTAGTTTTTGTATAATATTTCTATTTACAATATACTGCGATTGTGGTATCCCTTTTGTTATATCCCACGCACTTATGTATCCCATTTTATGTTGTCCGCATTTCGTGTTCAATATAGAGCGGAACCCGTCAAATCTGGCGTATATATAAATATAATTGTGATATGTATACCTCGGAGTGTGTCTATGTGTAACTAAGATGAGGTTGAGAGAGGATGTTATTACAAAGCCATAATTTTTTTAATTCTATTTTAAAATTTGAAATGTTACTCGTATGCTATGTATAGACGTACTTTGTAGACACATTGTAAATTTTGCATATATGTCTGTGAACTTATATCTACTTGGCTTGTATTCTCTACCAACGCAGAAGCAAGACTTTGAGAAGCTCGCAAAATATTCTTCGGAGATATTTCTAGTTAGATCAAAAGCGGATGATTTAGAGACATTCAGCACCGAGGGAAGAGCGAAAGTGATTGCACAGTGGCAGGAACAGTTCAATATGGACAAGATATATTTAACGAAGGTATGTATACGTCAGTTTATATATTTCCACCAATGCTCATATTCACACCCTTCCACATTCATACACAAGCACTTCTATCTGTGCGTGAATGTATATATGAACTGTGTGCGTACTAGAGCACATGACTTGAGAGAGTGTGTAGTGGAGATAAGTGTAATACGTACGAGGAAAGATGTACTTAACACACAATATATATACAATACATTCATGCACGTATAAGTAGCAAATAGACATCACGTCTGCATATGATTGTTCACATACGCGAGTACCTCTGTGACGAGCCACACGAGTTCGCTGACATATATATATGCACCAACGGAATAATCTACTATTACGCACATACACACCGCTTTGCCAGATTATTGGCTACGACCCAGACTCCATAGACTTCCCCAACGCAAAGGTCGAAGGTGTCGACGAATTACGTAACGACATGTATGAGGCACTCAAGAACAAGAAAAAGGGGGCTATGCTGGACATACTTAAGAATGGGATAAAAAACACAGCATTGGGAGACACGGCCAAGTATATTGGGATTGGGTTGGCTGTACTAGTGACGGCGGTCATGAAGGCACGGTAAACCGGTCGTATTGTTTCTATATAGGCAATCATATTAATCATGCGTGTACCCAAGCTATGAAGTTTAGGCCGGAAACACTCAAGAACTCAAGCGATCAGAAAAGGGAGTCAAAGCTAGATACAATTGAAGTTATTAGTTAAACCTATCGATTTTGTACAAGAGACAGACACAATGCATACACACACACGCGCGCACACACACGCACACGCACACACACACACACACACACACACACACACACACGACACACACACACACACACACACACACACACACACACACACACACACACACGCACACAGAGGGTGTGTTTCGGTGAATATGGGAAACATGAAAATTGCCACTAATTTCCCTAATGCAATGTAGACAGAAAACGTGCCTGGTACTATTTGAGGTGATACGTGCCTGACGCCATTATATGGAACATTAAACACCCAAGATACACAAGATACTCAAGCTTTCAAAAATCATAGACTCGAACTTTGCATTAGGAGACAATAGTTTATTGCTAGTAGAGTAGCTTTTGATTTTGTTATGGTATCCACAAAGTGTATTCGAATACACGGCCTACCATATATAAATGGAATATACATTAGTTAACAACAAAGACTACTATTGCTAAGTGCCATTTACCACAGCGCCACAGGGGCGGATTGGCCCTGACGGCCGTAAATGCATAGTTGGGCCAATCTGTATAAATGGCAGTCAAATGAATATTACACTTTCACCTCTAAGTTTTACAAAGTACTAAATCACCACACAGAAATGTACCGAGACCGGATCAGATTCCAATTGCTATAGCTGTTGAATATCATATTTAGTTGCTCAGCTTTTATCATTTATATTGGACGTTGGAACAAAACAGAAGGCACTTATCATTCTTTACCTAACCTTAAACACATTGAAACATTCCACTTTGTGGGATGAATTACTACATAACGACTGCATAACTACTGCTACTTGTATATTTATGGCAAAGATTACGAGTAATATGCCCAACCTTGAAAACGTTAACTAAGGATTCAATCTTATGTGAAACTAAAACAACGCTTATTCCGTACATCTTATTCCGTCATGTACGGAAATACAGAACGAAAGAAATAACATAATATAAATGTTAAGTTGTGCTTCAGAATACAGTAGGAAAGTATGTATGTAAAGGACACATATGCACTCTCGACTCGTTCACATTGACTTTAAAGTACATAATTATCAGGTCGCTTGCCCAACATCCATTCCGACAGAAAATTTACGTCTAAACGTAACGCGTTTGGATCTTATATGGACTCAATGGAGAATGTGAAATTGAGGACAATGAGAGACAGTAAGGGTTTTTAGAATATCCCATGTAATAATGGCGACTAATGAGGAGTGGAAAGAATGCCGCTCAAAGTCCAAAAACATTCCGTATTGGTTCAATAAGAGCACGGGAGAGTCACGATGGTCACCCCCACTGGGCAGTCGCCTACGGGTAAGTTAAAATGTTGCAAAAATGTTGTGTGGGTTCGTTTTTGTTGCACTTGAGGATCCCAAATATCATAAGAACGGCAACTGGACCGCAAGTGTATGTAAGACCACATGATCATGTATGTATAGCGTAGGTGTGTACATTGATATGTACACGACATATACTATGCACACTCATGTTATGTACAAAATACTACACGTGTACAGCCTAGCTCCTAAAATACCTATTTTTATATACATCTACATACACATCCATATCCACACATGAAGCCTGCATAATAGCACAAACGCTCGCACATACAAATACATATTCACATGTACAACTGCGCTCGTCAGACAACAATGTACACAAGCAACTACCAAAACTGGTATGAAAACGGTTTTGCGTGTTTTTGATGTTTGCCAAGAGAATCTGACGAAGTAGAATGGCATAGGAGAACAGATAAAGCTTGGGATTTCTCATAGAAGCACTAACACGCACCTCATCCCTGTATCCCCCCCTCCCGCCACCACGCACACACATGCGCACACGTACGCATGCACACCGCAAAAATTAGGTTACTACAGCTACCTTGGTTCAAGAGGATCTTATGGAGTTGGATGACTTGGATGAAGTCCATAAACAAAATCTAAGAGATCAGCTAAAGCTGCAAAGGCGAAAATTGTCCAACGTTGAGCCTAAAAGTTTGTTTACCCTTGTGTATACTTGAATAACACGTTTCAGTCACGTGCCACGTGCGGCACACACATACGCACGCTTTGCACATGCATATAAGGAATAATAACATACATCCTCCAACTGCCTTCGAGTACAATGTACATAAGTAATAATTTATTCCATTTTGCGGCTCTATAACGTTTGGTTCACAGAGGATATCAGTTCAAGTTATCACGAAAATCAGCACTTGGTAGTCCGAAATAGTGGCAGTGTTGCTCCAAAAAGGGTATGCACTCATGTGCTTACATATCTGACCACGCACATATATACATATATTAAGTATACCGCGTATACACTAGACATATGCTTGTGAATGATAAGTATACCATTTCTCGCGCAGTTTTCTTAATATGACTTAGTACTTATATTCACGAGGGGTGTTGGCGACATTGACGAAACCCAAACATGCATCGTAACCCCCGGTTTGCATACATTTGACGAACATAATCCTATATGCTTACGTACGACTACATGGATGCATGCCTCACATACTTCTAAACTGTGTACACAGACGCCAGTATTTAGCTACATAGTAGTGGACACGAACGTTCTTGTAGGCCAACTCGCAGCACTGAAAGATGCTTTTGCCAGCTATCGTACACACACAAACCCAAAGTGTGCACTGGTGGTACCTTTGATGGTACTTCATGAACTCGACAGGCTAAAGGGGGGAAACTGTTCTCGTCAGAATGAGAGACGAGATACACTCTCTAAGTACATATATTATATAAACTATATATATATATATATATGTGCATAAATGCATGTGTGCATATTATATGCCAGTATAGTGTCACACTATTTTTTAAATGAAAAGTCCAATGTACTCGAGGTTGCACATTTTGATTTATCGATAATCTAGCCAAATATTACAATTAGCGGAAACACCGAGCATCGCGCCACTTGCAAGATGTTACATTGCACGATTGTTCAATTACGTTTCGTCGAAGCGATACTCTCATTGCCGATGTAAATATTTGCGTTCTCAACTCTGTATCATAATTTTGGAACATACAGATATGCTCGGCAAGCATCACATTTCTTGTATGAAGCGTTGTCCAAAGGAGATGGGGCTGTTGTGGGTGAAAATATGGTAGACACGAATGGCCACAGGGTAATCGGAACAGTGGGCGAAAGTGCCGATGATAAGATAATCGAGTGTGCTATCAAGTATGCCACTTTGGCTGCTCACAGAGAGGTTGTAAAAAGAAATTGGAACAGGAAGGGACATACAGGTATTGGTGCAGATGTAGATGTAGAAGGTGTATGTGGGTGTGTGGGTGTGTGTGAGAGTGAGGTGCACAGGGGTGGTCAGTGCAAGAAGAGGGGTGTGCTTCTTCTAACGGAAGACGTGAACATGTGTGTGATAGCCATGTCTCAGGGGCTAAATGCGTATTCGTTGAAAGAGTTTTTATCGCGAAATGTGAGAAAAACGGAAGCCCGGAGCAAAAGAAAATTATCTGAAAGGTCTGGGTCTGAGTCCGCCTCGGACAGCACCGCGTTATTGCAGTCTGCCGGTGATATGGAAACGCCAAACGATGTCACTACCAGTACTCCCCCACATGGCACAATCAATAGTATCCCTTCGGCTTGTAGTAGCAACATTTTTGGATCTGGATCCAGCTATCAAGGGCGAGTAAACAAAGGCGCACTCACACCTACACATACATACATAGATCCACCCACTTTCAATACCCGTCCGCACACACAGAGAGCTACTTCGTCTAACATGGATTCAGATAGTGATATACACATGCTCGGATATACACCCAACCAAAACAGAAAGAGATTGTATGATGATGTGGATGAAGGTGTTGGTGGTTGGGTGCGTGTGTATGGGTTAAATATCACATGTACTAAGGAACAAGTCAAATATTTGTTCAAACGCTTTGATGCGAGCGAAGTCACTTGGATTGGCGACAGTGGTATGAATGAGGGCGAGGCAAGCGTTTATATCGGTCCAAGGTATGTATACAATGTGCATGTGCGATTACACTAGTTCGTTCATTATATAGGTCTTTTACTTGGTTTGCTAGTGTATAGCTTTGCGTATATTTATATATATATATGTGTATTTATATATATGTGTGTGTGGACATGCGTGAAAGAGTATGTCATATATTACTGGGAGGTAAACATGAATAGTGCTAAACAGTGGATCAATGTGTATATCAAATTTTTTGCTGTTGTAACCGTTGAAGAATGTAAGATGTGTGTATACTTACATATTTATATGTATGCTGCATGAGTATCCGTGCTACGTTGCATGTATGGTGTGATGTGGTATGCCCGGAAATACGCGCAGGAACGAGTTCTAAGTATGTGTGCGACTTTGATTCGTTAGTATGCTAATTTTTTGTACACAACCCCCTGAAATATCGCACTCAGCTGTACGTATAGATTAGGTTCGTACGGTCACACTCTTACACCAATACTCCCACACAGGTATGGCGGAGTGAGTGCTGCAGTAGAGAAACACGACGGCGATGACCTGATGGGAAAGACAGTGCATGTGCGCGAGGATATGGACAAGAATCATGAACAGAAAGAACATGAAAAGCAGAGTGAATCTGTAATGAAAAAAAGGAGTGCAACACCAGAAAGTGGAAAGAGACCGATATCGAGATCCCGTATATCAAGATTTTCTCATAATGTAGAGAAAGGTGACGAATTTCTCAGTTTGCCCACATGCATGAGCACAGAGGCACTCAAGGTATCCACAGGTGCAAATACCTTCACTGATGCGAACACGAAAGTAAATATTTCGGTGAACTCAAGCCTAGACATAGTCACACCACCACATTTGGTAAATGTGGTTTGTTTAGGAGAGAGTGAGCTCGAGGAGGTGAATGCTCTAATTATAATATTTCTCAGCCTAGTCGAAATTTCACTGGTCTGCATATTTATCGAAGAGTTTGGATTGAACATATGGGAGGATATGGTCAGAACTCCACTAAAGCCTTGGGGTGCGCCTGACGTATTGCAGTTAGTAAATCGCTACGAGAAATTGATAGCAGATCATTGGCCTTCTATGGTAGTCAGGTTTGTTTAGTCCCGTACTGTATATATTTGTGCATGTATACACAAATGCGCAATACTGACCACACCCACACATGAATGTGCACGTGTACATACATAGAGAGGGCTTCGCTAATCTTGCAACACTGTGGTCAAAGATAAAGCGACTGAGAAGGGGAGCAACACTCGACTATAAAGTAGATGGCATAGATAAGGTGTGATTTCATACACACGCACTCACGCCTATCCCACACACCACTATTCACATGTAAACGTCTTTGGGACTACACACAATACATACAAGTGCCAGCATGTAGAACATCCAATTGTTTGAACAAAATCTTTTGATGTTCTCTCACACAAATACTCATACTTACGATGATATACATGCATTGCAGGTGTTAGACACGATATGCGTGGCCTGTCAGTACATTTTGAACAACATTGCTGGTAAAGAGAAGCAAAAGAAGGCCCATGAAATGAAGATAAAGGTATTGGAAATGGTTAGGCAAATACGAAGCAAGTATGGTAGGACAAGCGAGGACAAAATAAAAATGGTAATTGGCACAACGACAAGAAGAGGTACCGTTGCCACAAAACTGTGAGTGACTATGGATGCACGTATTCGTGAACCGCTATACATATTTATACTGATACACTTTTATATCGCAAATCTTGCACCATGTACCCACAGATGTTGATCCAAATCCCTCGAAAAGAAGGAGTCTTGTAGTATGCAACCTTGAGCTCTTTCGAAAATCTACATTGGATAACACATCTACAGATTTGTCACAACTCTCTCCACAGTACTACTTGAGCTGTGCGAAGGATGTACAGATGACGTTGGCGGAGTTTATTAAAGGTAGAGTATATACAAGTATTAGAATATGACGTTCGTGTGTACAGTTTTGTACAAGATACGTGTGCATTGCGCACATATATCCTCCCATGTATACTTAATCACCCAGACAACCATGAATTACTAGATCCTCCTGGGGCATTGCGTCATGCCAAACACGGACGACACTAGTCCGGAAAATATATAACTCCACTCGTGAATATGAACTAATGTACATATACGTATATGACATGCATATTCACGTACAGGTCAGATACAAACGGAAATAAATGCAGGAGGTAGGATCGTCCCTGATACTGCATTGTTCTTAAATGCGTATAATACACATTTGGAAAATATTGCACTCGCACTTCAACATTGTATTGCTGCAATTGACCAGCATATAGACCCGGATACGGTGAAAAACGTCTTTGCTTCGTTGGCAACTTCACTCGAAGAATACTTGCAGACATATAGCTTAAGGTTGCCGAGGTACTTGTATATGTGTGCGTGTGTGAGTATAGCGCAGATAGTTGTCAGAGCATGCGATAGTATGTTATACTTCGTCTATCTACATGTGAAAACATTGTTGACATATCTTCGTATGTATGCGCGTGCGTGCTGTATACAACGTGAGTGAGATGATAGATAGCTCAACTAGTGCGCACATGTTCGGACATTCATACGTTCATATACTATCAGTCCCAATCCATGGAGCATTGAAGATATGGCGACAGGATGGCAAAATTTCTTCATGCGTGCCTGCACGACAGCGGACGGATCGGCTGAGGCCCACAAATACGTACAATACTTTTTAGCGGAAACTGTGGCAGTGGAACGGTTTCGTCGTATGCTGTCGACGTAATGATCGTAGTCAATTTAGACTGCAACGTAAGTATAGGTGAACTCCGCGGTAATACATGAGTGGAATTGAGCGAAACTGCCGCTGTAAAACAATCCTTTCTTACTGTTACATGTATCGCGGTGAAAGGCAATAGAGCATAACTTCGTGTACGCCTGTATATTACCAAAGCACATAAACCATACCCAACACCGCAGAAAATCGACCCATAAGTTCACACCCAGCATATTGTTCAAGCATGTAAACTATTTTCCTGCTCTAGCAAGATGCCATGATTGGCTCAGTCATGTATTGCGCTCATAGATATACCCAGACATGCATCCATTTATATATGCACTGACACGTGTACATCAGCTTAGAATACATGGATTATCGTACAGATTTCGTATTTCACTACGAATCTCACTAAGCTACTGAATTTCATTTACAATAGCGGTGGGCATCATACATGCTCATATGCACGTCCAAACGATTAGATGTAGAAGAGAAAAAACAAAAAGCTAAGGCAAACTCGTCCACTACCGTGGTAAGGGAGTGTTGCAGAACGCCGAATTAAAGGAAATCGTGCATCACATCCTGGACTGTTGTACAAGCATGCCTTGTTGATCTAGTCCAACTATTTTATATGATCAATAGCCTCTCCAACTTACCAATACCAGAACCGTGCTGCAACGATGTAAATAGATTTATTTCTGGTGCAAGGAACTGTGAGCATGCCTAACGCATGCATAGAGTCATCGCATATATTCTAATGTCAGGATTGTTAGTGCTAAGTTCAGCGTTGCGTACCAAGTTCAAGGAACAGGCTTATAATCGTCAGACGTATCTGAAATAGTTTGCATCGCGTGGGTAACAGGATCTTATATATTCGAACAAAATTACAAGCCAGAGAGGAGTGGGAGTTAAGCTACACATAAACAAGTAGTTGACTACACGATACAAATGTTCGAAAGAATTCGAATTACATTTAAATCCTGTACATACGTTTGCAGTGATTTCTTTACGAAAAAACAGTGTGGATGGTACTAGGAGAATGGTTTGGAATTGCATTGTGGACCGCAAGTTAATTACTAAACAGATACAAAGATCTTCCGAAGTGTGCGTAGCATCTATACGTTGTGCCCACTTGATGTGTACGGAGGACTGTATCTTCATCTGTAATTCACATTAGACAGTTTTATGCCATTCATCTCTTATGCAAACTATGCCATACATCACATCCTTTATACTTTGTTGCTATTTACAAGTTAGCCGTTTGAATGTTCGGAAAAGGCTGACCGCAAGTTGCGTATTAAGCATCCTCCTCCCTCCGTATGTTTGATTGTATGACTTGCACATAACGCGTAGGCATACAACATGTTTTGTATAGATTATGTGTGGCAGCATGTTCGATCATCTACAGGAAGTCTCTTACTACGTGGGAATCTTAATTCCCGCTATATAGAGTAAATATGTATACACTCTTATGTATATATTGCTGAGTATTCAATAAATGTGCTCACCGGCACAAAAGTCGTATACATCCTCCTAGATCCTTGCTTATGTTATTGTCGTCCAATTGCTTTTGATAAGAAGCAATGACTGCTGCGATATCCATACCGATGCCAGGCCTAATGCCACTCACATGTACACTGTACCCCTTTCCTACGACGGCGTCCTGTAGTATTAGCACACACACACGCACATTAAACATAGGTAGAAAAGTATTTATACTTTTTAGACAGAAAGAAACATACAACGCGTGGTAGTATCTTCTTATATACGTACTTATGCATGATACAATGTAGTACGTATGCGTTTGTTGAAGATAAGTGGTTATATTTTGATCTTACGTACTCTCTTTACATCACGAATATTTACCTGGACATAGAGTGTAATAATTCGACCTTCTTTCACCGGCACTGATATGCGTTGTGTCTTGGGATGCCATTCCACACCGTAAAGTTCCTTTAGCATGTGATACGCAAAATGGTTGTGGTGTGTAAATGGTAATATATATGTACATATGCAAACGCATGTCTGCCTGCGCGTATGGAGAAATGAGCGAAAGTGTACGGTGTGTCTGGGTAAATATATGAACAGTATATGAGAAGAATCCTTCCCACACTTCAAACAACACCCATTAAATCATACACGTACATACACACATGAATACCGAAAGTCGTTCCACTTCCGCCATAATCGTGGTAATAAATTTAATGCGATGCTTGACTTCACGGATTAAAAACACTATATCGTTCATGTATGTTGCTTCTTGTACGATGATAGATATGTCCACTCGGCCGGCAGGGGCAAGACTGGCGATGACAATGTGGTTTAATTCTACACATTTGAGAATTAAATTAGTACATTGATGAATATGTATTTGTCTATCATATGTGTACGGTGGAAGACGCGTGGTGACAATGTGGTTTCCTTGCGCATATAGGACCATGCACGCTCGTAACAGGGAGTATAAAAAATACGTATGTGTATTCTTGATTGCACCAGAGGTATACTGCTTTTTTTTTTACGGTCGGATAGAGCTGATGTCCACGTGCGTTGTATTTTAAATGGTATCTTGGGCAGTCTATGTACAGAGTAATACGAATCAGTAATGATATAAAGAAAAGGTTGCTCATACACATGTACATACGAGCACTCATACTTACCGTCATCGAGTTCGATGGTAAGTGTATATAGCGTTAAGTCTTGCGTGAGAGGATTGATAGAGCTAATATCCACATGCAATTTGTTGTCCTCCATTCGCATTTTATTATGTGACATTTTTCGCATTAGATCGAGCATGTTTTCGTACCATTCCTTCTTCTCGCTCAAGCTCTGCACACACCCGCACATAGATATATATAAATACGGTTATATTTAGTCAGGTTGTATTTTTTACTAGAGCAATGAATGCATCCGTGTGAATACGGCGATTCAGGTAAGATGGGTACATGGACGATCATGCTTCAGTTTAACCTATTAGAATTAAGTAGATGAAGTTATGTATGTACACATATGCATACATGAGCTGCCCGCCTACCTTTACGGATACACCGTCAGTCTCCTGTATGTCTATAGATTTGATCTGTGATTGTATCTCACTGGCTTGAGCCTTCAAATTCTCCTTGACGTCTCCTACCTGTGTTGGATATATACAAAAAAATGGTTAGTATTTGGCAATCAGACAGGGAATTCCGTTGGAATTAAAAACTCAAACAAGGCAGGCTTGTTTTGTATATTTGTGTATGTACATGCTAGTGTTGGGTGTAGCCAAGATGGGGTTCAAGAAACAGATAATACATTGATAAGCACACAAACTGAACAAAGACAGGCCTTATCTTACCCATAGTAACACGTACAGTGGGGAGTAAGTACACGCGTACCTGAGATATTTGCCATTGCAAATCCGCAATCTCTGATTTACACGTCTGTTCATTTTCGAGGAGCTCTACTATTGTCTGCTTTTGCTGATCCAGTATTAGCTGCAACAAGTATAAACGTACGGATAAAGTTATTTGATATAGCTATTCACATCCATGGGCGCACGCATGTATGATGCTATGTACGCTTCAGTGAGCACATGAGTGAATGAGTTGGTAAGATTGAGAGTATACCTGTGGATGAGTGTACGGAATAATCGTATAGACAAAAATGCATGTGATTCACGGTGTTTGGTAAACGTAAAGAAACTGTACACGTATCACTGCCACGCACATTCTACAAAGTGGAAACGGCTGCTTGTTAATTTCATACACGTACTCATACTTTCGTTTATATATTCTACTGAGTGTCGCCACTCTCATTCTCGTATTGACATAGATTGCTGAAGTTGCATGTCTTAGTTGTAGGTACACATACATATATGCCTGGTCATTAACCATAGTCGTAACACATATTGAACGGGGCGTATGTCGTGATATTGTACTGTCTATTGTGCACAGATGGGACTGACAACATACCTGAGCATTGTCCATAGTCATCTGTTCATCATTAACATATAGAGGCTGGTGTGTTTGGCGTTTTAATTGTCGCACATCGTCACGGAGTTGGATTGTTCTTCCAAGGAGCTCGTTGGCCTCTACCAACTCTTTCTGCACACAGCAATATATGTACGATGGTTTAGTGCGTGATTTGTGAGTCTTCACATGCATGGCCAAGATATTATGAACGTACATGTGCCCATTACACTCATATGTGTAATATAAGATACGTAAAATTAGACTGACATACATCCGTACACACAGAACACAAACACGTATGGCTATACTCGTGTATTTTACCTGCTATTCACAAACTGTGTTAAATGTCACACACACTCACATTTGGCCTCAGTAACCCGATCGCACTCGTGCTTCACCGTAAGTGATTGCAGATTCTTCAACACATTTGCACATCAGATTTTTTGCTTCATCGCCTCAAATTCCCTTTGATGGTATACATGCATGTGATTGCACAATGTTCAATTTAGAAAACATACCTGTGATGGTTCGTAGTGTTCGCCCACTTCATTGCATATCTCTTGAATACGTTTGTACAGGCTTGCGTTTGTCTTCTTAAGTACTCGTATTTTTTCCTTCTCAGCTTGAAACGTCGCTTCTAAAACCTGAGGATCAAAATACAAGTACATATGCAAGCAAATACATGCATGTAAATGTTTAATATATAACTAAGTGTGAGTAAAGTGTTTGAACATGAAAACGTGAGCGAGAAGTGCGGATTTCATGTACAAATCACCTTGGTAAAACAACGTCACTCTCTTAAATGTAGATACATATGTAAGATTTACTAAAATTACCCCCCACCCTCTCCCCCGCACCCCTTACACGTACACCTTCACGGGTAATGTACATGTGTAGAACTTCGAGAAATCTAAACCACGCCATAAACTTGCACATCTACTAACGTACTTTGATCGGTTGCAGTGTCACGAATAGCATTACGTAAACACACAGCTGTACTTCTTTGTCTATATTCCTGACATCGCACACCTTGTCATCGAAATTTCCATTGAGGTTCTGGAGGTGTTCCAGGAAACAATTCTTTGTCTCAAGCTCTATGAGAATTAATTTTAGTTTCCCAAAGTGTTCAGTTTCGCTGTCTAGGTTGTTTTGTATGTTTGCGGATGCTGCATTTACAACATCAAGTTCATCTGGCACACGTGTGGGTTTATTTTGAATTTCTGTGAGGACACGTTGAACATTCGATAGGTCTGCACTTAGTGCCGCGGAGGGTTGTGTTTTAGGGGTAAGATGCTTTGGGGTATGCCCTATATTGGCCAGAAGTCCTCCTCTTTTCGCTCTGTGTGGAGTTTCCACACTCATAATGTTGTGTTATGATTGTAATGGTATGTGTATATGTATAGTTTAGAAGGAATCAATGCAGTTGTGAAAATAACGGAGGAGAGTTGTACAATAGTAATGTTCCCCAATACAATGACAGTTCAGCCGGGGTATTCTTTCCGCGAACAATTCATTTCCTATACCCTTGAGAAAGAAAGAGAGAAGAGAGAGAGAGAGTGTGTGTGTGTGTGTGCGTGTGTGTGTGTATATGTGTATATATATATGTGTGTGTGTGTGTGTGTATGTGTGTGTGTGGGTGTGGGTGTGTGTGTATAAATAAGCATCGCGAGAGCTGTTAAGCGTTTCCCGCCATTTTTCCAAAACTGTTTCTTACTCTTTAATCGGGTTATTCGGTGCTAAATATATTTATACATATATTCTTGATTAATATGTATACACATCGTATAGATGATACAAAAGTAAATATATTTATATATAAAAACGCGATTAATAAACTTCTAGTGCTATGATTAGAGATCCAATATGGATTCAAAAAAACATTGAACTAAGAAATGTTTTGGATAATAGTTTTAGATTCTTTAAGCCTTGGTATCTACGCTCTAAAAACACTATTCAAGTGATCAATTCAATATTAATTAAATATTATTCAATCCACCAGTTCTCCAAGCAGTTCTCGAAAACCTAGTTTATATTGGGAGCAAGCTCTATTTATAGATCATGATCTATAAATAGAACTTCTCGGGTGTGTGTGTTTTTCGTACACACTGTAAACAAAGAGACACCACACACACATATATATACACAGATACACGCAAACACACACAGACACACAAAAACACACAAACGAACTTACACACGTACACGCATTTCCCCTCACACACGCAATCACTTACACACACACACATATATATATACACACGCACACATATTGAAATACATAAAAGATGGCACCAATGGACGATATTATGTCTTTGCCCGACTGGATGACAGCGGAACACATGACCGGAGTACGTAAAAGTTGAAGATCGCTGTTGCCTTTCTTGTCTGTTGCTTTTTGTTTTGTGTTTTATGATGTACTTGTGCATATGAATCTAGCTCGGTAATCATGGTGGTTAGTACGTGAAGGTGTATGCTTGCGTGCCCGAAACAGATTCTACTGAAAGAAAGCCCTTCTAGTCAGTTATGTAGACAGAAAATTCACTCACATGTCTCATTTGTTTGTCTGTTTTTCAGACCACTATCATGGCTGTTGAGTACGACGGTGGTGTTATTATCGGTGCTGATTCTAGAACGACTACTGGGTATGTATTGTTCGTAATATGGATCCATTCTTATTTGAGCTGTGTTCCTTTTCACATTATTGAAAGTCAGTTCGCATGAATTGCAATAATTTCTGTAAGTGCGAATGTTTATCAGTACAGGCTTACACGTATGCGAGCGGCATGCGAAAAGTAAATCAACGTCATCAACGAAATTTGTTTCATTTGGCCACTTCACGCACACACACAAAACACACTTTGGTACTCCAACATGTGTATGTTGTTTTGCTTTTTCCTAGCTCTCATATACACTTTTGTGTACTCATATGGCAAGCGCGAGCGAAAGTTTTCGCGTCACTCTTCGCCCGAACTTTGTTTACTGAAAATTTTGACACGTGAGCGTATTTTTTATGCACTTCCTTTCTCCACTCACGTGGAGTCTTGTACGTACCATCAATCACCTGACCACATACACATATTGTTGAAATGCAAGCACTTTCATATTTCCTCACCGCATACGCATTTTCAAAGAAACTTTTTTCTTTGGAGCACGAATCTAACGAGCACCTGATAAAAATGCTGTGAGTCTCGGTTTACACTCACAAAAAACAGTCACGCTTCAATTCATAGCATGTACACTCCCTCACGTTGTTTAGTCTCATTGTCTCAATCGGAATTTACTTTTCAGTTCATACATTGCCAATCGAGTTACCGATAAACTGACCATGATAAGTGACAAGATCTATTGCTGTCGGTCTGGTTCGGCTGCTGATACACAGGCAGTAGCTAACTACGTCCAGTACTACTTGAGTATTCATGCGTATGTTATATGTATGCTCGCTCAAATATAGACACACACGAGTACGCGCACATACACATGGGTATTTACTACGCATTCAAGCATGCAGATATGTTCGCACATGCTAGCGGACGTGCGCTTATAAGTACATACTCACGCGCTTTCTACATATATTCCAGTGTTGAGCTTGGGGAGGAGCCACTGGTAAACACTGCGGCGAACATATTTAAGAGCATCTGCTACGGTAACAGGGAAAATTTAATGGCTGGAATCATCTGTGCGGGGTGGGACAAAGTGAACGGAGGTCAGGTTTACACTATTCCACTAGGAGGAATGAAGGTTCGTCAGCCATTTTCCATTGGAGGTATGTCGTATTGCAACCTATGCATGTATAGGTGTGTATGTGTATCGGAATTCTTACATGTGTGCCTTCCGCTGATGAGATAGCCGTACAATACATGATATAAAGAAGTCAATAAATACATCATCATGCTGAGCTCTCTCCCTCTCTTTAGACTATCTAAGATTTGATTGTCGATTCAATTTTCACGTATGAACCGCGCACCTTCGTTTTCTTCGTATTATTCATCTATGGTTATTATATACGTATTATCCAGGTTCCGGCTCATCATATATTTATGGATACTGCGATGCCAACTTTAAAGAGGGAATGACCAAAGAAGAGTGCGAGAAGTTTGCAGCTAATGGTACGTGATCATTGTTACAATAGATAAAACTACTACATGCGTGTTTGTCTATTCACGAATGTGTTAACATGGATATAAGTGTAATCATTGTGGTACTATGTGGGTTAACACCCAAAACCACAGGTAAGTTCGCTTATTCAACATACGTGTTTAGGCACGCATGCCCGCAAATGTCCGCACCTGAATGAAAGAGCAGTTTCATAGACTGGAAACCAACAATTTATATTTAAATTGTCTTTGCTCAACTTCAACCATGTAAGCGAACATGGGACGTTAAATAGAAATATTGTATGTCTAACCCACATCGTATCGCTTTGCCAACCATCTAAGCGAACATGGGGCATTAAATAGAAAATATTGTGAAAATATGTCTAACCAACATCGCATCGCTTTTACTCGAATTATATAGCTATCGCTCTTGCAATGGCGCGTGATGGCTCATCTGGCGGTGTGATTCGTTTGGCAAACATCTGTGAGACTGGTGTGGAAAGAAAGATCATTACTGAAAAGGATATGCCCTCATTTAGCGTTGTTTAAGTTCATCTTATTCTCCATAACTATCGAGTGTTGGATGATCATATCAAGACTTATCTAAATAAATGCCTTTAATTTGTGTGACTCGATCGTTGTATAATCTCCCATAGCACACGCATGTGTTCGTCTAGGGTATTATTTCCAATTATTCTTGTTTGTCTATCAAGCGCCGTCCCT
Source organism: Creolimax fragrantissima (assembly GCA_033442365.1). NCBI lineage: Eukaryota > Ichthyosporea > Ichthyophonida > Creolimax > Creolimax fragrantissima. The sequence continues at coordinate 588,290 of JAWQFL010000023.1, read as the reverse complement.
TGCCCCTTTTTTACATCGCGCGTTGCCTTCACTTATACATAACCCATTTATTATCGAAACGAACTAAAACGTTTTAAAAACTGCAGTATCAAGGTCAAGACAAATTTTTCTCACTCTATTTTCAAAAGGACCATTTTTTCTGTAGTCCATCAAATATTTAGAAAATTGGTTTCTTGCTTGATGCGCACTCTCAAATCAATTCGAAATCAAAAGAGAACGGTGCCTATTCTGTCTATGAGTAAATATTGCATGTATATTCGTATATACATGATAAAGTACACTGATGAATAAACCTATTTATATTCTTTCCAGTCCTCGTCTTCACTACTTTCGTTTTTCCGTTTCCCTCGTCGTTTTGGGGCTCCTTTTTTGTATTTAAGCTCACACTATCACCCTCGGTAATCAACAATCTGCCGTCGGCTTTTCTACCATTGAGCATGAGGGTCATTTCTTTACTTACCTTGTATCTCGCCTGCTCCAGTTTCTTGATCAACCCATCCTGTGATGAATAAAATATATTGGTATAAACCATGTATCAAACCTCGCATTTTGACATGATTTGAATTTTAAATTTTTATTATGGTGAATATTCATGTGTTCTGTCAAACTTGCTTTTGTATCATTTTTGGCATATTTCACTCCATAACTCGCACAAACAAACTGTAATTCGTCTCGTTCCATAGACTCCATGTTCGATGGATGGTCTTCCTCATCGACCTGTCCAATGCCCATAGTGTCGTACCTAAGATGCAGAATGTATAAAGCAATATGTGCATATGTCAAGTCAGAGAGTATGCAGATATACGTCTTGAGGGCTGGCTACCTTGCCCGTGTTAGGATGTATATGTAGGAATAAAATAGCAATATATTCTGTCCCTAGACTCCAGGCCGGGCTTTGTCCGTAACGTACTCGTCCATAATATACATGTGTGAATATGTGTACCACGTGGGAATATTAGTGGATATTGCCCCAAGTCAGCGTGTTCGTTTTTCTCCCCGTTAGCATGACCGCTCGTCAACAGTAGTTGTTTACCAGATCGTAGATATGTAGAGAGTCTAGCAATTAGATGGGCTCTGTCTGCAGGCGAGTATATGTGTGTATGCGTATATTCGACTTGCTCGTACAAAGTATATAAACGTGTGCATTTACATGATCTTGTAAAGTCATTTTCTCATACTGTGGCTCCAATAACAACTAAGCAGTATGGGTAGTAATGTCAATTCATTACTTGCGTAGAAACAATATACCCATCCAAGTGTACGCATGAAGTCCACATACAGCGCAGACAAGTACATCAAAGCTTACTCGTATTAAAAACAACTTGTACATCCACGCACACACACAAGCACAAACGCACACACAAACGTACGCACAAGATCCAATGCAACAAAGTCGCATTTAATTAGTCGAAAAACGTAAAATACATGGGTGAACATGCGGACGGATACATACCTTCTTTTTTGCATACTCTAACCCTGCAAACATAAGTTGATCTCGTAACAAGGGTATACTAAGCATCCATAACTGACCCACCTTTCTGAGTTCCATGAACAAAGAATAGTGGGGATGAGTACAGGTAACTTCGGAGAAAATGAAAAAAGACCACATTTATAGAAGGAATACCGTAGATGTGTACTTTGTCCGTACAAACAGGAATAAACATACTTATTGCGAAAATTGTCACGCACTCATATCGAAGCAACACTCCAACCTCGAAAGTTCAACCCATTCATTCACACATCCACCAGTGGTGGAACATATATAACTCATATCGAACCAAAACTCCAACCTCAACAGTTCAACCAATTCAATCACACATCCGCTAGTGCTGGAACATATATACGTCGACATAGATCGGGGCATAGGGCATATTCGTACAGATATTTAACTGGTGGTGACACAATTAAAATCAAACATTTAAAAATTGTTGCCAGTAATATATCGTACCTGGCGTCCACTCATTTCCCAAGTCTTCAATATCATAGCGTCATTTTGCGCATTTTCTTTTCTCTGTGTTTTCAAATTACAGTAATACATTGTGAATTTGATTGCGTATGTCTATGCATGTGCCTGTATGCATATGAGTGTATATGCATAGTATCAGCGATGCTTCCCTCCACGCATCGTTTACCACATCACTAACACGTCACAACGCACCACTCGTATCCGGTTCATGTTGCGGGTAAGAGTGGTCCATACATATATAAGTAGACCACTGAGTCCTGTGTACTCAGATTCATAAATTTTTGGCTTAATTCCAGAGAGGTTTTTGCTAGTTATTGTCAATTTCAAGTGTGACGTTGCCTTTACTGTAATCACCTTTAAATGTACCTACCATGTATCTTTCAACATATCAAAATATCAAGCTATCTTCTGCGCTCCAATTTCCATTATGTACGCCACTACTATAATACATGCACAAATATATATTACAAAACAAATATACATGGGCAAATCTATTGTATACGCTCATTGTCAGCTACCTTGAACTCCAATTTTTGCGTTTCTTCCATTCTTTCTTACGAGCATATGCTTTAATTTTCGTTTTGTCAGCGCATAGTTCCATGTGTGTAAAAGAATCCACTCCGAGGACATCACTTACACCCATCCGCTCAGCCGTCACGATGGTTGATATATTGGTTCCATACCTAGTACGGAAACAAGATACATAATGTAAATATGTGCATATAGTAATGTGCACAATTTGTTTTTGGCTGTTAGCATGCTCATGCATTCGTTTACTTTCAACACTAAACACCAGTACAAATATGTGCATTATAGTGACTATTTATCGGTCAAATGAGTGAATGGGAGTGAACTGCTTAGACACGACGAACATACATCTACGCATCGTACATGGTACATATAGTTGTGATAAACGCTGTCATAAAGACGCAAAATATTCACATGGACATAAATCAACACATCTGTATTGAATATATAGCCAGACGCCACTATTTTGCACAAATATTCCATCATCATTCTCATACACGCACATAGCTATGTTTGGGTGACAACATAAATCACATGTGATACAGTCACACTTACACTTGCGCACAAACACATATTGCATACATTTATGTTATTTGTGTTTATACCTGGGACAGTCATCTACCAGGCCTTTCGTGAAAAATAACTCATCTTGGTTCTGGTGGCTGAAAGATTTGGACTTCGTGGCCGGTACTACGTATTTGGTGTCGTGTGTGCGCCGATATAGTGAGTATACAATGTGATACAAGCGGGTGTGTTTGAAGGTGAGGGAGGTGGCAGATGTGTACGGATTACTACGTTGTTTATACGGCATCAATGTGTAAGTGAGTGCCTGACTAGGTGACCGTTTCCATAGACACATAAATAGATACACTCACTCGTGAGATTGTCTAGCTCTTCTTTGACAAGTTCATATCAACTTTGCAACTAATCAGTACTCATGGGTAACAAGTACAAAAACACATGCACAATTTCACATCCTTCTAAACTGTCAAATTTCTTACACGAGGATCTGTCGTTTGCATCCAGCTCTCCTTCTACGCTGAGCCCTTTTGTTTTCTGCTACTTCCTGCTCAGCTCTTGCTTCTTTTCGAACTTCAGCCTCGCGTTTCGCTGATACATCGTGATACCAGAAGCCAAATGTTCCTTTACACTTCTCATTCCTACAACTTATCTGCACATACGCAAATGATATATGCAAGTGTATATTTGTGTGCAGCTTGTATATACATGTCTGTCATCGTGCGCTATTACGTTCTAACTTTTCAATTGCACAGTTTACTTTGTATGGTCGTAGGAATAATATATATCGCGTGTACATTTTTGTACTTCTCGTTAACTCAGCTTTTCTGCAGTAGTTATAGAGAGAGACATGAGCATATAGATGTGGATATCTGCTTGTCCTTGGGATATATATGGACAGTAGTCTATGTTGCGGTGGTACTGGACATGGTCGATTTACTAAACAGAAAAACTCACGCCCCACAATCAACATCAAGATTGAGTATATGTAGGAATGTGTGTGCATGAATGCATGCATGTACATTAGTGTATATACATATGTAAGATGACAAGATGAATATTTCTGTACCTTACGATGGTAATCACTTGATCATAATCAAAATTTTTCTTACAGAGAGGGCAGTAGTGGTTGGCCGTCATGCATCCAAAACTCATAGCACATCTTCCACATGAGTACTGCTTAATCACCTTATTAAAAGTACGCGTTCATATGTGAGTGTATATTGTGTCCGTTGTGGGCTCATATACTCGTATATTTGCTTGCATACATACGCGAGGGTGTACGTGTGCAATTGATAGTAGTTGTCTGCTGCCTTCTCATTTTCTCAAACCTCCAAGCCTTTAAATGATTCCTATGACTGCGTGAACCCATGTGTGTCGGTTTATGTACATGTGCTGTTATATATTATACACATGTACATACTACACACTTAGGCAAACATATTTATGTACCTGCATAAAAAAGTTGTATGCACCCTTCTCGTTACCAAGGACCGCTGAACCCCACGTCATATGACGGCATGGGCAATCAATGCGTGTTACGTAACATCCAGAATAAGATCTAGCCACTCTTTCAATTTTTTTTCGCTTTCTACTGCTGCTTCCACCACCTAACTTCTATGATGGTTTTATACATTTAAACGTAAGATTGTATGTTCAATAAAACTCAAAAGGCAGACATGATTCATATAAGCATCCACAAGTACAGCAACACCTATTACGTACACACAAACATGTATACAAGAACTTGTGTATATTATGAGATTACACGCACACTCATACTCAGACAAATACACACACCCAGACTCTTAGTCCTACACTAGGCTTACCACACGCCAGACTCTTAGTCTACACCAGGCTTACCACACGGAAGGCTGTCATGGAAGCTGCACAGTCGTAACTTGTGACTTTTCAGCTCGCACCACACAAATACAGATAACCGACACAAACGCGAGCAAGCAGGTACCTCTTCACCCGCTACTTCTGGGTTAGACAGTGCATCGAAGGCAATAACAAGAGCTTGGAATGTAGCCTTAGCTTCAGTGCTGCCGTTGTGTTTGTCAGGATGAATCTTTAACGATAACTTGAAATATGATTTACGCATATTGCCCACCGTACTATTTGGAGTAATACTGAGACCAGACAGAGAGAGAAGGTCAACGTATTCGTCCTGTAGGCAAATGATTTCAGCTACTCGGCTGGACTTTCCCACCTTCGACAGTGCCGCTGGTCCCTTTTTCCGGCTTAGGTCTAGAGAGAGAATTACATATGTATAAGTGCACAATCTACATTGATAAAGGCAGTGAGTAACGAGTGAATACTCGTATACTCGTCCAATGTTCCTATCCACACCAGTAAAATTGGAACTGTTTCGCGTTGATTCTGGTTTAACTCTGTGCGAGGTCAGTCTCATGACTCTCACTACTTTCGGTTTAATTTCGCTTGAATACTTGACGTGTGAGGTAGTTTTACGTAAATAGGGGGTGAACATAATACGATGTTTACTGCCTTCAATTATGGTGACGTCAAGTATAGAATGAATCTTTATAATCATTACTGGTCTCGCTCGTGATGACAGCCTACACACCTGCCATTCGTCCCGACTACTTGATTTATCTCACGGACGCTCAATTGAATACAAAGGCACTAGTTGTATATGAATGTTTTCTCATTACGCCTGCTTCTCACTAAACTGAGAGTGTCAACTTGGTATACCAATGAGACGTAGTCAATAAATATGAACATACGCCTAGGCATACAAAAATTGTTCACAGAAATCAAGACCAACAAACGTGAAATGGTAAAAACCAAACAACATGACACATGCAGAGTCTTTTTTCTGATCTTGCATGTGTAGACCAAGACGAAGAACAACTTTCAACTGGAGATAATTTGTTCATGGCGAGTGTCCTCTTAATTTCACCTACGGACAACGTAGATCGTATCTAAGTGCCGCAGGTGGTAATAAGCACTATTATAACTACGATCGCAAGTTCTACATAAAAAAACATAGTCTACTCTCACAGGCAAACCTTTTTTCTATGTTACACTGCAATCGTATACCTATAAATTTTCACACACAGACACGCGTACCTTGATCGCTTCTTTAAAGTTCATACAAGACTCGGTCGAACCACTGTGGCAGTCCGACCCACACGGTTGCTTTAATTTTTCACATGCACAGGTCTTAAAATTGCCTTTACAAGTACACTTTCCCATCCTGACACGATGTATCGTGTCTGCGTGAATTTTGGTATTGACGAGTATGATCTACGTGCTATTTCGCGTGCAAGTATACATACAAGAAAATTATATATTGTGTTCGCGGATGTGCGTGCGCGTGTGTGTTGGACTCTATGTTTGTGTGTATATGTGTGTGTGTGTGTGTGTGTTTATGTGTGTGCAGTCGAGCCCGCCAAAATGAGTCTATTTAAGAAACAAGAAATGTATTTATAGTTACCAATAGTATCAGGACCAGTGAATATCTTTTTTTAGAACAACTGATTATCGTTTCATCATATACACACATGTATATATACATACACACACACACACACACACACACACACACACACACATCTATATATTTATATATCTATATTAAGTATCGAACGTACATAATGGGAGGTGGAGATCTTAATTTGAAGAAGTCATGGCATCCCGTGCGTCTAGACAATGTCGAGAAGGTGTGGAAAGCAGAACAGAAGGATAAACATGAGCGCGAGCGGATTGCACAATTGATTAGAGAGAAAGAAGAAGAGCGACAGAGAGAAGAGCTTGCTAACCAAGCTGTGAGTGCGGGTCATGCGAAAGTAGGGTCACAACGACTTGAATGGATGTATGCGGGTGCGTCCACTACTAATAAAACTCACACGGGGGTACGTTTAAATGTATTGTGTGTGTGTGTGTGTGTGTGTGTGTGTGTGTGTGTGTGTGTGTGTGTGTGTCTGTGTGTGTGTGTGTGTGTGTGTGTGTGTGTGTGTGTGCGTGTGTGTGTGTGTGTGTGTGTGTGCGTGTGTGTGTGTGCGTGTGCGTGTGCGTGCGTGTGTGTGTGCGTGTATATATATAGATATATATGTGTATGTTGTCAGCTTAAGTCTAAAAATTTACGTATATACTTGCATAACACTGTTCCTTGTGTTTTATACTACTACTCCCACTTATTGTTATCTATGCACACACGAACTTGAAAATCTATTTCTCTTTCAAAAGTACATGAATAGCGCGCACATATATGTATACTAAAAACATGAAATTGCATATCTCTCATGATGCTTCTATTATATCAGGACGAATATCTGTTGGGAAAGCGTATTGAAAAGTTACCTGGGCAAGATGAAGATGCTGAGGCAGAAAGGGCCGCACTAACCGCTATTCCAGGTTTGGGTGCAGGAACTTCGTCTACTGGAACAACTACAGACTTGGCTGCAAAGATAAGAGAGGATCCGATGTATCTAATTAAGAAACGCCAGAAAGATCAGGTGAGTGAGTTCAATTCGCAGCTATAAGCACGTATTTTATGCTCATGCATAAGGGTGCAGTGTTGTTGTACACCGTACGGATAATACGCCTTTGAATTTCCTGATAGATTATGACATATACAGGTCACTGCTTGAAAAGTAATATATATATTCCAATACTCATTCTTATGTTATTTATTGTTAACATACATGTAGGTGATGGAAATTCGAAATAATCCCGTCAAGATGCAACAGCTCCAGCAGCTTCTGGGCGGAATGAAGGACAAAAAGCACAAAAAGGATAAGAAACAAAAGAAGGACAAGAAACACAAACGTACCAAACACCGTGACGATCGTGACGCGATTAGCGGCGTTAATTCGGAGCCAGAACTAACCCCTCCACCAAGCACCTCATCACACTCAGCAAGAAAACACAAAAATAGTGACTCTAGTACGCTGAGTCAACGGAACATGCGAAATGACAGAGAAAACAAAATTATGCCCACACGCGCACGCGCACGTACTCGTTCGCGCTCACCTGATCGGCACCGGAATCGCAAGTATCATGATCAATCGAGAGGCAGCGAAGGCCATCGCACAGTTGGATCCATGCCCAGGAGAAGTGCGGGTGAGCAAAATAGAAAAAAGGTCACCGAAAGTAGAAAACCGGGCACTAGTGCTGAACGAACTGATACTAAATTAAAACATGGAGGTGATCATTCACGCACACGTACGCAGTCACACTTACACTCGCACTCACGGTCACGTCGTAGCCGAAGCACAAGCCGAAGCAAAAGCCGAAGCAGAAGCCGAAGCAGAAGTCCAGTGCAAACAAGTAGCGAGAGCAGGCGTCGGTATCGGTCACCCGCCTCAAGCACAAATGGCCGTGATGATACAAAGGCTTTGCCTCGCTATCGAAGACACAGTCGCAGCCCAGCACGATCAAATAAAACGAAGTCTTTACCACGTGCCTCCCCATCCACAACTGCATCACATGATGGTAATCCACGGCCAGAGACATCACGTGGCAATCATGGAAATGCCCGTACGCAGAATGCAAAGATCCATACACGATCAAGTATTGATCCGGCCGAAAAGGCAAGAAAGCTGGCGGAGATGCAGGTATATCCGCATAGAAAATGTGTGCAGTTGTGTGTGTAAGAGTGTATTTACGAGCACTACATATACGTGTACTTGTGCGTGAATGAGCTTGAGGAATATATATTACGAGTACGCTAGTTTATACAGTAAGACGCATTTGTAGTAAATGTTGAGCGTTGTAGGTATCAGCAGTATATAGTGATCCAACTTCGGTTACTTTGTATAAGGGCGAGAAGGTCGCGAAATGGTAGCCTACAAGCAGATCTTTTGTCGATACAAGGCATCTTTCACGCACTGACACATCACACGCACAACGTACTATTCGTTACAGGCCAACGCGTCGATCGTTGAGACAGAGCGTTTGGAGCGAATTACGGATGGCCATCGAATTCAAAAGGAAGAAGATGAGAAAGAGAAGTTAGCTAGAGAGAAAGACCACTCAGCTGATAAGAGAGCAGGTTTCCTTGAAAAGGTACTTTTGGCATACGTGTATATGAACGTACCTGCGTTGGTATATGTTATGTGGTCAGATCACGCTTTCGAGAGGAGTATATCACCAATGCCTTATGTATCGTGCATCAACTTTGTTCATACATACTATTACATATCTACTTCGTTGCTTCTTGTAAGTTCTTATGTAAATCGGTTTGCTAATATCCGTCCAATACCTATTTCAGATGGAGCGTGATGCGACTGTTGGTGTGAACTCACTTGAAGATCGAATTAACCGAAACCGGGCTTTCAGTCAGCGCACAAATGCCGCGCTAGGCAAGAAATTCACTGCCAAATAACGGTTTCTTACGATATTTAGCATGGAATTATCAGTATTCAGATGGTCATAAGTATCATAGCAGTATTCAGATGGTCACAAGTATCGTGCTTTAAGCCATACGTGATATTGGTATGCAATATTAGTAGATATCTTCACTTCCTATGAATTCCAGGCCAAAATTTCAAAGTGGCGTGTGACATCTTGTACAGATCATTAGCATTTTTTTTTATGTAAACGTATGTCATCTGTTCATCGAATCTAACATTTGATAAGCCAATCGCTTACTGTACAAACATGAAAAAGTTCTTGTTATGTACATTTTCATTTGTAGTTGTATACATGTTGGAATGTAATTATTTATGCGTATATAATGTTAAGCATACGTTTACATACACTGTCATGAGTGATTGTGGATATTGCCATAAGCAAAAATATACGCAGACATATAATTGCAGATAGGTTTGTTCATATCTACAGATACATCTGAAATGCATTAGTATGTTTTGTTTGTTCGTGTTATCATACGAATTGAACGGCTGAAATGAAAGGAGCCATTGTTACTGGTGGAGTTATGCCAACGATTAAATAGATGTAGTTTTGCAGATATGTACAAGCACATGCTATACATATCAATAGTAATTTGACATCGTTTGTCATAACCTAACGCTGCATCATTCATTGCGCGAGATGAATATGTTGCAGGTCGCTCTTCTCACATTTTGTCAGAACAGCTCAGGATACATAGCATACACTGCGAACATAAAACCTGCTTGTGTTATGTGTGTCCAATGTTGCCTACCTTAGAATATTCTATGTTTGTAACCGAACATTATGCATTACAATAAAAGTGTCATTTGTATAAAGCTGAAGTAGTGCGTTTAAATGTATACAGTTCAGATTTCATGCCTCCCTTTGAGCGTTAATGCACACGTCATTGGGGGCAAACTATTTTAGGTATATACATAAGGATAATTGAACTACTAGTTTGTTACTCGATTTGAGCTACGCTCACGAAATTGGCCTAGTCCGTGCGTATTTTAAACTACAAATCCATGCAAAATTCTTGGCTATATTTTAATTTTGCGCATTCAGTTATGCAGATTCAATGTACAACCACTTGCATCAATGATCTTTCACATGTTGATCTGTAAATAGGCACAGCCCATCAAAACGTAACCAGAGCTCGTACTCTCGCTCGTCAATAATCCCAGTTGGATTGTTGGGTAACACATCACCTTCTCCCTGCATTTGTGTGTAAAGTGTATACAAACTGATATTTATGCGTTTGTGTGTTAACGATATGCAGGGGCGTGAGGAGGTACCGATGTGTGTGTGCTATAAGACAGCAGGAGAGTATACAGAAGGACCAGTGAGAGCACGGTGAAGTTTCTTGTGTAGTGTACAAAAAGTAGTATGCGAGCGTGAACTCGCATCGTGAACCTTCCTTAAAATATCATAAAAAAAGGTCGTCGGCAGTGTGTACGTGTGTGCGCGGAAGGAATAGGTAAAGGCCAGTCAATTACGTTTTTATAAATGGAGGTATAGAAGCGAGTACCTTACTTACATTTCGGACAATTCTCTCGAAGCCCTTTTTGAACGTTTCTACGCTCTCGTCGGCTTCTAACGTCGACCACAAGGAACCAGTGATTTCTCCGTAGTCTTCCTATTGCTCATCAATGTGTGTACACATATGTTAAAATATGCTCTACAGGCATGTATGAATATGAATGCAGTTGTAAGCTTTCATATAAGTAGGCTATGTATTGTACAACAAACAAACGTGTATACTCAAGTATATACACTTAATGCTATATATGTGCATAAATATAAAATCGATGTTCACCTAGTCTTTGCATAAGTAGACATTTATACATTCTGATTCTTTAATACGACACAGTACTCACAATCAGGGCATAAGTACTCAGTTTACTCCACTAAAAATCGATTCATATCATTACATAACACATCACAGGCTTACAACTATACACATCTCTTTTCAACAACACATAAACATATGTGCAACCGCATATATACACCCACCCACACCTTTCCTTCATAGTGGTACACATTAAACCGTCCCACTTGCTTAGCCAGCAGTAGAGCTTCCTCTAGAGTAGATTGAGGAGTCACTATCTCAGTATCAGTTAACGTCCATGTATCTCCCAGTGTGCTTCCAAGCTTGTGGAATATACTAGTCACAACAGCCATGTTATTGTGGCGCCATTTCCGCGGAAGGAATGTCATCATACTTTTAAGTATCTATAACATGTACATATGTATAGGTGTGACTAATGTAGAGAAATCAACATGCTGTAGCGGCATTTCCAGAGAGGAACCTAATCTCGGCGCAATTAATGGTGCATATTCACGTGCGGGTGTGTGTATCTCACTTGACATACAAACCAGCCCATAAGTTGTGTTCATAAGCACACTGTTGTTAGTAGACTTTTGTCGTGAAGATAAATACGTGTCTCACGAATGCAAGTACATATATACAATTTTTTGCCAAAATAAATGTACAATACATGCATAAATAAATTTCGCACTCACACAAGCAGATTAAATACAAACTTAAGGATGATACTATTCAAGAATTGTATACAGGAATGCACACACGCATCTGTCGATCCTGCGCTCTTTGCTTCAGAATCACAAACTTCTCTGGTCGTAAACAGAGATATAGTGCGTACATGTAACTACAAACGCATACCAACAGTACACGGGATATGTTCAGGTTTGAAATCTAATGCGATTATTAGATTATACATTTCTACTAGCTCAGTTTCTGAAACGATCAATATCTATGTGAATACCTAAACAGCTTAGCATACATGTGCACATTCGTAGATGAACACAAATACCTTCAAAGCGTAGATTTGTATACCCTCGTTGTCCACTCTCAAGACAGTTTTAAACACAGAATGTGATTTAAATTGGACTAGCACACGTATTCGCTCTGGTTTGTTCTTGGTCAATTTTTGAATCAATCGTAGAATGTTTAGTACGGTGATATAGTTTCTTAACGATCTTGCGGACATACAAGATGTAGGTGTTCTGAAAAATGTGGTTGGGATTATTTGTGTTTCTTTGTGTGTATTTGTATTTGTATTTGGGCATGTTGGAAGAGATGTAAGAATATGTGACGGTGCGTGTGTACATTTGATAGATGTTAAAGTATTGTCGTTGTTTTCTGGTACGGATATATCTGTTGACGAGCATGTTGGTGAATGCGAGATTGCTGATGTTGGTGTTAGTTTATATGTGCATGAAGATAGTTCACCCGTGCTATCGTCGAACAGTTGCACCTCTTCCCTATTCATCTCATATGTTACGTCAGTGCTGGAAGAACGTATGGCAGTGGTTGGTGCTGACAATTGCTGTATAGCATCATCAACCATTTTTTTCTCCTCGTTCATAGTCATACTAGCCACATCGACTCTCTTCGGAGGGTTGTATGGTGGATGAGCTTCTTCAGCGTGTACATTTGTGTAGATGTCCTTATTTTGAAGTTGAGGTAGTTCCCCATTAACACCAATTCGCGCACCTGCTGTGAGAGGTTCCAGCGCGTCTACTACCTTTTTACTTTCTCTTGTCACATAAAGAAAGAAACGACAACCGACGTTGTCAGTGTGCGTTGTATCACTTTTGTTTCTGTCAGTTGTGTTGGTAAGTGAGTATGTGTGCGAGTGTGTCTTTATACTTGTATTCATGTTAGTGGTAGTGGTAGTATCTGTACCTGAACATGCGAATGTACATGTAGGTATAGATATGTGCGTGTGAGCGGGAGTAGCAGAAGTGGAAGTGGAGGTGGAAGTGGAAGAGGAAGTGGGAGTGGGAGTGGGAGTGGGGGTGGGATTGGGAGTGGGAGTGGGAGTGGGAGTGGGAGTGGGAGTCGGTAAGGTCGTGCTCATTTTTGTGTTTTTGTTTGTAGCAGTAGCTGTGGTAGATATAGGCGGCTGCTTGGGCACTGGTATAGACTCGGGTGTGGATGCTGATGTTGATTTAAGAGTACAAGTGTTTGTGGTTGAGGATGCACGTTTGGTTATAGAGGTCGACAAAGGTCTTGGCGGGGGTGGTGGTGAGTGCTTAGCCTTCCTTCCATTCAAAAATGTGGACATGTCTTGTTGAAGTATTTTGACACACAATAGAAGAGCGTTGGCATTCACGGCTATTGCGCTGAAGTGCTCGAATTGCATTATATCTATAAGCATATTTAATATTTCGTACACATGCAGATACAAATCCAAACACGAACACAATCGCAACCACATACGTACAACGACATAAAACAAAGGTAGGTACATATGTTGAATCAATGCGAAGTTGAAACGAACATGTTTACCCGCATAATATCGACATACACCGCAATACAGCAAACCAATCAAATGAAACATGTAAGATGGGAGTGAGAGAATAGGAGTCAGTTGCAGGCTAGAACTTGCAACATTAGAGAAGTAAAACTAAAATTGCCGTAAGAAACACCAGATAAACATATTTGATCACTTGGTACTTGCCCAGCAACAAGACATGACTGCGTGTGTGTTGACGTAAAAAACGTACATAAATCCACACGAACAGTCCATAGCTACAAGACGTTTACACACACACGTACACCAAAAGGGTACAAAGCATACTACAAATGCAAATAATATAGTATTGATCGATGAATGTACTACCTAGTGTTTACGTACTTGCTAGGGAATACGAGAAACACCTTGCCGCACAAAATAGTTTTTCTCAAGCGAACAACCTGCATCTTGAACTACATCATCAAATGTCGTATAAACAATAATATTCAGACGTAGAACATACGTGATCGCTTTAAGAATTTGCCAAGTAGGTATACGATACTGCTTGCGGCGTACAAAACAATTTCTTTGAAACGCACAACCTCGTGTGTGGCTTGAAGTTTATCTAAAGCAGCCACAGATAGTGTTTGTCCCTCTCTTACTTTCTTTCTATTTATAAACTCGTTCAGAATTTTAACAGATCCAGGAAGCTTAGCATAGCTGGCCGTTGCAGCGAGTGCTACCTATATGTCATGTGACGATAGAGGGGTATGTGTGAGGTGAGTGCATAAATATTGAAAGTGGAGAGTGGCCTTTTGTACGTATACATGTGCATATATACATATCATTGTAACTGCTAGTAATATTGATAAATCATACGATACACAGATCTATGGAGAATATAAGTATGCGTGTACATGCTACGTATCTGTGCAAATGTGTACACTTTCATACTACTAAATATATGTACTTACCTTCAGTAGTAATATAGTAAATGGTTGCATAGTAGGCAGCATCTCCTCATATACCACATCACTATACGTGCGATGAGGGTCATTTCTTCGCCTCATCAAAGGCGTATGATAAGAATAGGAATCCTCCCCTACGCAGGTGTATGAGCCAATACCACTACTTGCTTGGGGGTGTGCAATGTCGACACTAGGGTGCTGGTGGGGGGCATTTATTTCTTCAAGATACTGTTTCTGTGCCGTGGAAAGATGTAGGCGCCGTTGAAGAACAGAGTACCCTTCTCGCACAGGTGGTGGTGCATTCAATAGCTGCACGTTAATCCAAAATAACACAAATTAACAAATTAGTTACAAGGAAGCACTTGAAGGTATCTGTGGGTTTCACATAGAAAACTTTGTCTGCGTGGTCGGAAAAAAAGTACTTTTCGGACCACGAATATAAAGTGTTTAGTAGGTGTTTCCAAGCACAATGGCATGAACAACTTCCGAATAGTCTCAGGGAGGTGGGTGCGTATATCAACTAGGAATGTCACCATAAGAAGTAAAGTGAAGCGGAAGATACTCAGCACCATGAAAACAAACTGAAACTTGCAATTTGCCGAACATACACACGAAAGCGTCAACAACGACGTATGTAACGCAATGTGCGGCACTATCACAGACTCACCTCCAAACATGCGTGCATCCATACGTACACACCGACACGGCATTGCTCACACAACACATGGACACGAAACATAAAACCGAGAGAGAGAAAGAGAACGTGTTGGGGGTATATTGAGTCTAGTCTGAACGTGTACATGCAAGTGTTCGTATGTATTTAACGAACGTTGGATATGCCCACATATATGTACTGATCGAATTATGTACACGCCACATACGGTGGTGGAGCTGTCAGTAGAATTTTGCTTGAAGTATTTGTACTGCTTATCCTGAGCGTTGGCCGCAAATGAGCGTAGCTGTGAATGAGAGGACTTGCTCTTCTTGCGACGACGTCTTCTCTCCTACGCATGAGTATGTGGCAAGCATGTGTGTATATGTATTATTAGGCTAGTACCTTGTATATACATGTATGTATGGCGTGTACGTGTACGTCTTTGAGCACGAGTCGGACAATTCTGTGTACTGTATATAGTACATTATATACTGCATACTCTTTTGTTGAGTTCACATGTGCATGTATATGCACGTTGCAAGCCCGCGTGTACGTATGATTAGTGTATTCGTCGCATCCTAACTGAGCTGCTGCGACATTTTTTCGTATCTTTTTCTGTTCATATGTATATGAATGTAATTCTATATCACCGACAGGTATACTGACTGTATTTCGCAACAACGTTTTGTTGATCGTGCGAATTGTATTTATAGATATTATAGCTGTTTGTTAATGTGCATATATGCATGCTGTATATCCTTCGACGTTGCTCCTAGTTTAAACTTTTCCATCACTACAGCAGTTGTGAACTGAGGAATATACCAATATTACGCATCATGCATCTGTATACATATTATATAAGTTATATACCTCTTTCAAGTGTGTTTGTCCTTTGTTGATCACATTCCTAGGATCATTGGAGTAAGTTGGTACTTGAACGCCAAGTACAGCGGAATCTTCGTTCACATCTCCATCCCACCCAAAATCACTCTCCTCTGAATTGCTCCCGTTAGTATCACTGCCTGTCATATGCGTACATTTTATTAGTATATGCGCATGTATATGTATGCATATGTGTAAATGATTTGTCTTTAATGTGTGCAGTGAGCTGGTATAAGTACATTATTCCGTTCATGGATATATACGAGAGCGGTATTTGTATGAGTTATGTGAGGAAGTGGGGTTATGGATAATTGCTTTGGGTATGGTGCGATGCAATAGAGCCAGTGCATATTTGTTTCATCGCGCGCACGATCAGACATATGTATAGTCACTCATACATTCATGGAAACAGAAAATCACCTCTTCAACCATGCACACATACGCACATATGTACACACATGCGAATCTACAACTTTTCCCCACAAGCATACATAGTATATATGTACAAAAATTTCTACCTTTATGTCGCATTCGTAGTTTAGACGTAGAGCACACGTGATCGTTTTAAGAATTTGCCAAGTAGGTATATAGTACTGCTTGGGGCGTACAAACCAATTTCTTTGAAACGCACAAACACAATACCACACCCACAAAATAAATGCATGGGTTTGTATACATACTTGTGTCAGAAACCTCTTCGCTGTCAGTCGTACCTGCGTATGTATCGCTTCCACTACTACTTCCGGATTCACTTTCGATCAAGTAACTTTTATCATGAGATTTACCGCACGCCGATGCAAGTGTGGGTGTTGGTAAAGATGTGGACGTGGACGTGGACGTGGACGTGGATGTTAATGCGGGTTTAGACGTGTGTGCGGAAAAAAACTCTAACGAATGCTGTTTTCCCGCTTCTCCGTAAACACCCATACTCGAAATTGAATGAATTGGTTGTGTAACATCATCATTTATCTTCGTATTTCCATGTGTGTTTGTGTTTGTTTGCGTATTCGTATGCTTGTGTGTATGTGTTGTTGTGTGTGTCCTGGCACTCACAAACAGGTCCAACAACGTCTTGAACAAAAGCAGAAGCTTGTTAATTGGGTACAGTGTGACGATTGGCTGACCAAATTTCAGTATAAGTTTGTATATGACCATTAGTAGTGTGTCATTTGTGAAATGTAGGGGCATCTCAAGTTCACGTTTAAAGTCTACCAAGGCATCTTGTGTTAGGGCGGGATCATAAACTTGCACCATAACGATTGTACAAATAATATTCAGACATCTTCGCATGCCGATGCCGCCTATATCACTGGCAGAGTTGTTTTTACCTGTGTACAGGGTACCGGAGGGGAAATCGTTGTATGTGTACATAATACGTGTGTACAAAATGATAGTCGAAAATATTGTTAAGATTAAGCACAAATAAATGGTGCTTATCTACATACTTGGGCATGTATGCAGACACATCTGTACTTCTCATTCGCACAGATGTGATCGTACTTGTAGTTTTACATATTAATTATACATTCACACTCAGGTATAGGTATATGTGGATATTTACCCGTATTCGCACACCGTTGACTAATCGAGAGCCATGTTTCTCATTTGCACTGATGTAGCTGTGAGCACATACGCATGTGCAAACGGTATACCACAAGGGTTATGATAATATCATACATATATATGTCTGTATGGCCAATACACTTACTCAAAATCACATACCATCACTATTTACGGAAGTAGATGTACTTTTCGTCCGCAGAGGTGCGGACGTGTTTGTGTTACTACTATGAGACAACGCAGTTATATGTTGCACCACGTGCGCTATCACATCCATTGAGCGCAGGACACACGCATTGGTGATAATCCACGAAAGCACATCATCTTCGCTCAAACACGTATCTGCACTCTTATTGCGTTTATAAATACCCTGACACAGATATTGGAGGGCAGCTAGACTATCGTGTTTGTCTGTTATATCACCATCCTGTAATTGACAAAGCAAGTGCTGTATGTAATCACATCGTTCACACTCACTAGCACGCATCCACAAGTCCGCACTGCCGAAGTCACGTTCAAACACAATATACCCGTCAATCCACTCCTCGCATTCAGAAAACGAATAAAGTGTATCGATGGATTGCGCGAGTGTGAGTGTGTCCAACGGCGAAAACGGAATGCTCAGTTTCTCATCGTCGGTTTCACTGTTTTTACTGTTGTTTTTGACAGTGTTGCCAAGATTTAGCTTCAAAGCTGGTTTGGCGCTTCTTTTTCGCACATGCTCATATCCGCGGTTGAGCAAAATTGAAGGTACATGAGCCTTCTTATGTTTGGCTTCCTCAGGCACGGGTTCGCATGTTTCTGTGGACCTGAACGTGGTTGAAATTGAGCATGCTAAATTTGGCACTGGAGTAGGTGTAGTTGTGCTCATTTGCGTATTTCTATCTACCACATCCGCAATTCCATCAACATCCACACTATTCTCCTTATCTAGGCAACTACCAGTAACACCACTTGGATCTGTGGGTGAAAAGGTAACTAGGACCTTTTTGTGACTCATGATACTATTAGCATCAGCGGAATCTTTAGCAGAATCTTTTACACCACTTATACTCATTTGTACTCTCTCTTCAGTATCCGTATGCTCAGTAATACTATGGGTGGTAATAGAAGTCTGGTCTCCACAAATCACATCACTTTGACGGACATGCCAGTCTCCCGTTGGGACCTTTTTTGCCTCTTCTCCTTCTTCGTCACACTCTTTTTCAATTACTACATCGCATAGGCACTCCGATGTAGATATTCCACAAGATACAGTAAGATGTTGTTAAGAACGAGAGAGGGACAGAGTTTGTGTGAGCGTGAATGTACGAGTGTGTGAGTGTATGTATGTGTCTGTGTATGTGTGTGTCTGTGTGTGTGTGTCTGTGTCTGTGTGAATTTCTAATCTGTTCAATCATAGCGGGGATGGTGGCCTTATGATGATATTTTTGTGGTCTTTTAAAGGGTCTTTTTAGTAGTTTGTTTTTGTTTGTTTTGGTTTTGGTTTTGGTTTTTTGCTTTCGTCTCATTACGCATTCGAACATAAGGCCCATTTAATAGCCTTTATATAGAACAAAAAGGCTACCCCAACATTCCAAAAAGAAAGGCCCATTAGAATGCCCTTTAATTTATATAAACATAGTTTGACGTTTAAAGGCCTTATAGATCTTCCACCTTGATAGGATACCAAAAGACGGATACAACACTGTAAAGGTCAACACACTGTAGTGTCTACATACACTCATAAGAAACAAAAGCTTCTATGAAAGACCCTATAGAAGACCCTATAGACGATGTTTGCCAGTGCATATTAGTCACCGCAACTTTTTTAAAAGGATCCTGGTTTGGAGAGGGTCATTCAAGCGCCCGTTCTACGAGACGGTGGTGCCGTAGTTCTGTCGGTACTTGTTGAACCAATAAAATATCAATCAACACTCATTATTCTTGCACACGTGCATTTTGGTGCTCATGTCAACTGTCAAACCATACATACAATATATGATGCCTGCCCCCAGTAGATGATGACGACCCTTCACTTTGTGCTGGATCATATACACCTCATTGATATAGTACTTACACATGTTCACAAATGGTCGTAGAAGTTCGTATTCCAAACATGATTGCCGAGACACCCAGCCCTCCATACTATGCGGTAATATTCACGTCTATCCGAACAGATGAGGACAATGGATATTCAGCTATGAATGACTTGATGCTTAAGTTAGCGTACAAACAACCAGCGTTTTTGGGTGTCGAGCGAAGTACAGGCATCACTGTATCGTATTGGAAAGATACAGACTCTATACAGAATTGGAAAGTGGACATGAATCATAAGACAGCCCAAAGGAAAGGAAAGTCAAAATGGTATGAGAGCTATAAAGTGCGGATTTCAAAGGTAGAACGAGATTATGCTTTCATAAAAAAAGTTAGTGACCAAACTTTGTAAGGAATGTACACGCTGAAGAAGCTCATCCACCATACAACCCTCCGAAGAGTCGATATGGCTAATATGATTATGAGAAAAAAATGGTTGATGATACTATACAGGAATTGTCAGCACCTACCACTACAATACGTTCTTCCAGTACTGACGTAACATACGAGACGAATAGCGAAGAGGTGCAACTGTTCGACGATAGCACGGGTGAACCATCCTCATGCACATACAGACTAACACTAACATCACCAGTCTAGCGTTCGCCAACACATACATCCGTGCCAGATAACAACGACATCTAGACAAAAAATAAATAAAAATTTAAGAAAAAGACAAATATGATTTTTAACTGCAAAGAGACAGATATGATTTCTAACTGCAAAGAGACTTTATTTTATAGAATGCATAGCAGATATTAACTAGTCTGCGTTAATGGGACAGTGTGGACACAGCACAATCTGCCCCTGATGTAATTAGTCTTAATCCAAATTACATCTTAATTGTAATATTATTTCGTTATTTCTAATATATAAGGTTCGTGCTATATTTAAGCACCTAGCCTTTAAATTTCGTATGTTCATTCACCTACACCCCTCCTATATTCGTGCTAAATTCATGCACCTACCCTTCATTTTATGCAAGGTGCAAAATTCATGCGCCTATTCTCAGTGCCCAGTCCATGAGAAAATCTTTCGCTTCATCAATGGTGCATCTTTCATGCGCGTTCACTGTGCACATACTGGCAAGTACGGCCTGTGCGTCTTCCGACATGTTCTTCCATAAAACAGTGGGTCCCAAATGAGATCTGCCCTGAGCATAATCCGCAAATGTTTTTACTTCCATATCTGCAGCAGAAAACGGTAATCTACTAGTAAGCATCGCATACAGTGTGATGCCCAGTGACCACACATCACAGGCTTTCAAGTCAATCGAAGGTATGTCTTCTCTGCGTGCTCCTCTTCCCATAATGTCGTGCGCTGCCAATAGTTCCGGTGCAACATACGGAAGTGTACCCTTTCGGAATCCGTCAATCTCCGAATCAGCAAACTGAGCCTCTCCAAAATCCACAATCTTCATAGTGCCATCAACTTTGCTTGTGCACACATTATCTGCCTTGATGTCGCGATGTACAACATTCATACTATGGACGTGGGACATGGCATCAACCAACTGCAAGGCGTAGTTTAGGAAGTCAAGCTCTCCCATGCCCCCTTTATGTGCGGCAATTATGTCCACTAGGTCACCTCCATGACACAACTCCATGGAAAGATAAACCTCACGTTTGTTGAAGTCTTTGATAAGATCGTACATTGTAGCTATGTTCGGATGGGACCCAAGTGACTTCTGAATACAGTATTCCCGTTCCATCTGAGCAAGGTATTTCCACTGAGCCTTCTTAAGTGCCACCGGTACTAAAGAGACGCCATCAATTGCCTTACTAACAATACAGGTTGAACCCTTTTGTAATAATGTTTCACCAGTAAAGCGTTCGGAAAGATCTGAGTAAGTCGGTTGTGTAAATGTAGGCTGCATTGGAGGTGTCATCGCCTCTGGATGAACTCTTATTTTCTTATGGTGTGAGGATGGTGTGGGGATGACTGTAATGTGGTTCGTCCAGCGATTGGACTCCTCACACGCTGAAGGGAGTACATTGCTGCTATCCGTATTATTTCCAGTGAAACACTGGAAGTAAGAAACCATTGATGTTGCAGCCATCTTATCGAATGTAAATAATTATGGATGAGGGCTCCTACTGTGAAGCACTCGAGTGTACGTGAATTCCTTTGAATGAATGTGCAAACGTGTGTGCGTATGGGAGTGGCAAAACCAGCAGCCGAACGACTACCGAAGAAGCAAATAAACAAGGAAAGAAATAGTTATAGATTCGTATCAACAGTGTATTAATGAACGTAAAACGTACGTAACCATAGGTTTTATACGAAATGAGAAGGGCAAGCAAGTTCCGGACGTGGAGAGTTGGGGGGCGGTGAGGAGGGGAGGACAACCCAAAACATAATAAACAACATTCTAATTATGAAGTAGAAGAACGAGCAAACACACAACCCCCCATTCCCCACCCGCCTACCGCCTCATATACACACACCCACACACAGAAACACTGTCCACTCCATAGCGAGCTGTGTGCACGCATGAGTATGGGTGGTGCACACGTTTCATGCTGTTGGTCGTGATGTGATGATGTGCGCAATGTTCGTCACCACGTCGGTCCACAGGAGTTCCCGAGCCTGACTTGGGTCTTGAGTCTGACCTCACAACATCCACGACCTGACCAGATTCGCTCGAGTCCTGAGGTGTTTCGAACATTTTGTTGTCAGAAAGCGAGGTGGCACTCTTTTAGAAACTGTAATGGAGAAGCAGCAATCAGGACTGGCTAAGAGTGGCCGCTTACAGCTACAAGACACATTCTACAGCGTATTGCGCATCGAGGTGTATGTATATTACCTAATCTTGCTCCAAAGCACAGCAGAATACCCAGAATAGAGGGCTAGCGAAATAGAACTTGATGAGGTAGGCCGATGTGAAATAAGAGTATATAGCTTACTCATAAAGGTAAAAATTACATAAAAATACTATGTTCCATGCTCTCAATGGTTGTGCTAGGATAGCATTTGTTTATAGAGAAGATTTGTATACGTACAAAAACACCAAAGAGATGGATTGCTGAGCGGAAGGAGTCGAACTGTGACTGTTTATTCGTGCTTAGTGCAAAACTAGGAAGGAAAAGGCCAGAGATATGGCCCAATTAAAACGAAATGCATACGGCACACATGGGAAGGGTGCGTGACCTTCAATGAATACTTAGCACGCGGAGAAATGACTTCCTACAACCAACCCGTCTACTTGCAGCAATGTCTGATCTAGAGCAGAACAGAATAATGTAGTTATTTGTTACTGACTAGGAATGAAGTCAGGAATACATTTTCTCGTAGAAGTAGATACAACATCCCGTCTGGTCTTGCCTGCAGGGCATGTCCGATTTATAGAGACATAAATTTGTGTGTGCTGCTAGCGTCAGGCGTACGAGAACGAGCACGGACTCGCTAGATAGTATTACTACTGGCTGCCCTGAGGCTTCGTCTTAGTTTCAGCGAATACTGAAGTCTGATTCTATAAATGGGAATTTTCTACACTACGGGAGTCTTACGACATAGGCGTCCGTATCTTCACTTGTGTTTTGAGATTTTTGTTGCATAGTTCATCTATATTGCATAGTTCGTCTTTAATGCATGGTTTGTCTTCGGTGCATACTTCCATCTATTAGCACTATATATGTTTCTCCGAAGAAGATAAGTATGTATGCTCTGTTTTGTTGTGCCAAAGATCGACGAACGATTGTTCTGCAGCTACTTGTGGAATTTATGACACATCTTTCGAAAGTTGCGCACCACTTCCGCGGATAGGGAAAATCTGGAACATTGTCCGCCCGAAACTGGGTTGTTTCGTTATCTTAAGTACATATTATCCTCTTCAGTTGGTGTATACTCTTTGCTCAGGATGATTAGATGCACAAAGCAAGTATGATGAAGCTTTAGATAGTGCTAAAGTTTTAGATAAGTTTCTGAAATTTCCTACCAACGATCTCCTGTCCTCTAATAGACTACTGGGCAAGCAGGACCAAAGTAAATAAAGGTTGTATTTTGCATCGAAAAGCATATTAATGAAATGAATGGTAAAGGAACACTTATGGTATACAATGCGGTTGGGAAAGATAGCTCGCCAATGTAGACTTGCTAGACTTTTACTGCATCCTCTCTCACCGTGAGCGCAAGCAAGAATACAGCTACCAGTATTCCTAGAGGACTAAGAATGGCGTAATATTTTGTCTTTTTTCTTTTCTGCAAGTTTGCCAGTCACTGATAATAGTGATGGCTATAGATTATTTGTGTATATATGTTTGCCATTGTAGATGTAGACTTTTACTGCAACCTTTTTCTCACAGTGGGCACAAGCTGAAAGGATACAGCTACCAGTACTCCTAGACGACTAAGATTGGTGTAATATTTTGATCTTTTTACTTCTCGGGAAGATTTCCAGTCGCTGGTAAAGGCGATGAATACAGATTATGTGGTATTTATTAGTTAGTATACAACTAGGTGCGTTGCTTGTATGTAAACACTTTCGTTGGTGATTGGCAAAAAATTTGATAAAATGGATCAATATGATGTATCAAGTCCCCACTATAGGGTATTATATGATTCTGATTGGCTGTTATAAATAGAATGGAGGCTTCTGATTGGCTGTTTTTAATAGTTTATTAATAGAACAAGGTAGAGTTCTAATGTGGCTATTGGTGGTTATAAATAGTTATTGGCTGCTATTCATAGATTTTTAACAGGCTCATTGGCGGGTATTTATAGATTTTTTAACAGTCTCATTGGCTGCTATTCATAGATTTTTAACCGGCTCATTGGCGGGTATTTATAGATGTTTGAACAGGCTCATTGGTGGCTATTGATAGCTATTGGCGGCTATTCATAGATGTTGGAGCCCGTCGATTGGCGGATATAAATAGATACACAACCCGGTCAATGGACCGTCTCAGGATTGACAGTCTAAACCCTAGTCACCACGTTAGCCTGTAGAAACGCTGCGATAACGACTCGACCTATAGAAAAACAAGAGGCTTAGTAAGGACTCCTCCATAATGGTCCTACCTACCTGATGTTATACGTCCAAGAAAATACTTACTGTTATTGTCGCATTTCCGCTTCCAGTTGGTGTCGTTGGTCTTCATGCTGTTGGAGGCGGTTCTCAAGACGCTGTTTTTCATTCGTTAGACGATGGAGGATCTTGGGGTCACTGATTTCCTTCTTCAACCGTTGTCCCTGAGCCATCTGCTGATCGATTCTATAGATTCTTTCCAAGAGATTATGTATAACGAGATCGATTCGATCCAATCGTTGTTTCTGAGCCGATAGTTTCTTTTCTTCCCCTAGCCATTGCGTCGTACGGCTACGCTGCAAGACTTGTTGTTCAACGGGTTCCATAACGTCCTAATAAAGGACCGAGATAATTTTACCTCCGTCATGGCTTCACCACCCGCTTTTTTGCTTCATCCACTTTGTTTCCAAAGACAAAGTGGAGAGAAGTGAAGAGGTGGGGTCTTCTTATATCGTAAAAAAAAAAAATAGTCTCTTGTCCGTTTCAATATTTATTAGGAGGATTGTTCTATTTTAGACCGCCAAAACGGGGCAGCCTCCCGCTCGAATATATTCTCGGTACGTTTCATCGTACTTATACTTTTCAACAATATCGTCCAAGTCAAACTCGAGTTCAGCATCCAAATAGTGACTCTGCATATAGTAGGTGTAGGGATTACTCTGACGGCTACTCGATCGGTCAAAATTTTTCAATTCAGGTCCCTTCTTGACCAACAATTGAATCACTTCCTCTAAAGCGGCTGCAAACAAAAGAGTGTCCGAGCCAATGGGGGTTTCCACACTAGCTGTTTCTAGGTCCACCAGAGAGGTATGGGCCCGCATCATAAAAAGGTCAAGAGTCGGACCGTCTATTTCGTCAATTCCCAATTCTGTGAGAGACCTCTCAAAAAGGGGTTTCCACTTTTGAGTCATATACTTTTCCCAAAACTGGACCAGGGAAGTGAGACCTTCTTCAAACTGGGCAAGGGGAATGTCCATCTGGATCAAGGATCGGACCAGGGCGTATTTTTGGGGGGTAAAGGAGGTGTTTTCAAGGGTCGGGTTCTTGACGGCTTCTTCAGTGAAGATGGGGAAGGCCATGGTTTTCATCCTTGTTGTTTTTGAAATCTGACGACTTACCCAAGACGAGTCGCTCTTCTTATAGGGACCCGTTCTCAATCCTTCTTCTTGTTCGGGTTCAATCCCCACTGACCTGTCGAGTCATCCAAATAAAAGTGACTCACGTGTCGGTCAGACAAAGGCTTTTTCGGTGGGTCTGTGTAGTAGATACTAAAGATATCGTGGTACATTCCAAACATCTTACTGGGTACATGTATACTCTCGGTGATCAGTACATCCTTCTTACTAGACGGTTGAAACACATTGCCCGCACGAGATAAGTTATTGGTATAAGCTATGGCAAGCCCGCGTTCTCGAACCCGCGCTTCCATAGAGTGTAGGTAGCACTCATCCCTTCGAATCTGGTCCGTGTTGTCGAGCTGAATACCGTAGCAACCCAAGCTCTTGGCTTTATCAAAACGTTTCTCCATAAGGGAGTGAACGGTGTGATGAACGGGTTCTTTATACAGATATTCGCCTTTCCATTTCGGATAAGGGCGATCGGTAAAAGGTTCCAGCTTCTCAAAGTCTTCACGCCAGTCTTCGGCTGAGCCTATGGAAACATAGCAAAAGGTTTTCTGTTTTGTGATATAGGGTCGAGCGGCCATGTCATCAATTCCTACAAAAAGCACATTGTGAAACGGGATATAATCGGGAGCGATTCCACCTAGACCCCAGGCTGCAGAGAGTACCATGCTGGATGAGTATAAATAAACCCACAGAAAATTTTTATTGGTCATTTACCCCAACACAGCATGAGAGTAGTTCAGGTAGCGCCAGAGAGTGTCGAAGAGACACGTTCCTTTAAAAGTGTCAAAGAGTTGGCTCAGTTTGTAGATGAAGGTCTAGAGCACAAGACTCATGTGGTTCGCCAAATTACAAACAAAAAGTCGGAGGAGGTATTGAACGATACGGATCAGATCGTCTCTGTGAGCCCATGGCTAGGTGTCATTCCCGACGGCTTTCCACAGGAAATAGGTAACGACATTCTACAAAAAAGGTTGGAGCCATGTGACATACCCTCAGAGGGGGTGCAAACCGTCCAATCCATGCTCTGTGAGGAGGTCAATTTTAACTTGCTGATACAGCCCACCACTCGAAAGGTCTTTTCATACAATAGGACGAAAGGTTCCGTGACCGTCACCCAGCCGGACGAGAAGGGTTGGGTCTTTTTACCCTGGCCCATGCACACTTATGTACACTGGATTACGTTGTTTGCTGCGGCGAGCGAACCACAATTTGGTCTGGACAACCTAGATTGTTTGGCAGGACATGTTCGTTTAATATCGAACGAAGAGGATTGGGATGAGGTCAACATCATGGTTATAGCCAATAGGTTGGGAGCTTCAATACCCATGATACACGAGTCAAGAGACGAGATAGAGTGAGTAGGGCCAAAATGAAAAAAAAAATGAAAAAAAAAAATATGTGCTTCATGTTAAATCATGATTAGTCGACCGACGAATAGTGCCCCTCCCTCTGACAAGATGAATGCCTTTAAACAGCAACTGGAGACGGCGTTGGGGAACCGTCAGAACACAGCTGGGCAGGCGATGACTCGCATCGATCAACCCAGACCTCTAGAAATCACGAAATCCAGTAGTGCGAAAACGATCAAACCGTCTACTCACCAACGCTATTAAGATCCACGGAGGACAGAACCCTATATAACCGTCTGTTCCCTTTCCTACCTTTCACTTCAAACGACGCGTCTAAACACCATCATGTACGCTCGACTACTCAAGGGTATGGATGTGAGTCGTACTTTTGAGGAAAAGTACCAACCCCAGTTAGAGGAACTGTGGGGTCAAAACATTAAAAGTGTTCGACAGTTAAACTATATCCTGGGGTTGGAGGGGCATCTCAATGTATCGAAGTGGGTCACTCAAAACCATCCAGCCTATAAGAGGAGGATTAATGAAGTCGGTCGAATGACGCATACCTCGAGTACGGGTCGTAGTGCTCCCGCAACGGTGAGCAGTTCTCGAGAAGGAACTTTTCAAGCGGATGTAGTGACGGTGTTTAAGAATGGATACAAACCCAAACCCAATACCCCTGATTTCAAGGTCCATTACGTGATTTGCACGCTGACACGAAGACTGTACGTCTCCAAAATCTATGGTTCTGGGCCGAGAGGAGGGGTCACCGCTCTGGATGCCTATACAAGTCTATGTGAATGTATGAATCAAATTAGACAATGGGAACAGGAGCATGAGGTCCCTGCCGAATTCTGCTGCAGGACGCTGGCTACAGATGATGATAAGATTTATGAGAGAGTGGAGACCAAGGACTTTAAGTCCAATACGCCTGCGGAGGAGGGAGGTCTAGGACTCGTACATATGTATGCGAATGCAGGGGATAAATCCTTCACGGGCCATGTCGAGCGGTCGGTACGGTCGACTCTAGAAATTTTGTATATGAACTGTGGGAGGGAGAGGGGTGGTGAGGTGGTGGGGGGTGAATTCGAGTGGGAGGATGTCGTCCAGACTGTAAAATTATTCAATTGTTTGAATAATAGGACGATGGCTCAACAAATGAAATTACCGCGTTGCAGCCCGAACGACTTTACGAGTCCCGAAATGTATGAGCGGTTGGGTCGGGCCGTTAAGAGACTCCGTCTGATCAACGGTAATATGATGCCTCTGAATCCTCTCCACATTTTTATTCCGGGACGAAAATTTGGATCCGTGGTGATTACGAATACAGACGAAACCAAAAATTGGAATCCGACCTGCTGTTTTGAAATTGTGGAAGATCGAGAGGGAAGGAGGGAGGGGTTCGATGCCAGTGCCTGGAAACCCTACTATAAGGTGGTTCATCGAGAGACTCACCCTACCCTTATTTTTACGAGGGAACACGCGGTGATTGTGCAAAAGTTGAGAACGGATAAAATCAACACGACGAGTGGGAGACTACCTCCACCGAGTCATCAATTATACTTTGTGACGGGAATGGAGGGTTTTAGCTTAAACTTGACCCCCTTGGAGAGGGGTTCCTGTCAGAGCAAGGTTTCTACGATTAAATTGCGACCTTATCAATGCAATGTCGTTTATTCAAAAAAAATTCTGACCAAGGGAAACGGGACGGTTCTTATTCCTCCTAGGAAACCCTCACCCCTCAACCGGTATTATTACGAGATTGAAAAGGCGTTTAAACTAATGAATAATGAATAAAGGGTTTATGGATACAACGGGGCGAGTGATTCGCCTTTTTTATTATTATTTTATTCTTCGAGTTGGATGAGTAAGGGGGTGAGTTTAAAGTTTCCATACACGGCGGGTTCTTCAGGGTTCAATTTCCACTGGATACTGTTGATTCGATAGGTGATACTCACCGTCTTGCCTTCACAGAGGAGGGTGAGGTCCTCGGCGGTGGGGTTCGAGTACAAGGTCTTATCGAGGGTGAGGAGCTCGGTTTCCATACCACTCCAACTGAAAATATTCCCCGAGTTGGAGAGATTGTAGGGGGTGTGTTCAGGTAGAGCAGGCATGGCACTGACGGCTACAGAGGTGTAGTAGAGACCGAGGTTTTTGAGTAGTTCTTCCGCAAAAGGGACTATGCCGAGTTTGAAGAAGTTGGTTTCAGGTTTAGCCAGAGTAAAGCGTCCTTGCACGGTGAAATTTCGAGGGGAGGATCCGTTGAAGTAGACATTGACGTGAATACTTTTTCCTTCTTGTCGAACCCTGGGAGGATCGGCTTCGATGCGCAAAAGGTCTTTGGTCTCCACTCCAATCGATGGGTGGGCGACCAAGGCCGACAATCGTTCTTTTTCATGAGCATCGGCAAAACCAGAGGGAGCGTCTTTGAATTCACCATAGAGTCTTTGAGCTTGTTTCTTGGTGAGGGTTAGAGGGAGGGCAGCAGCACTGCTGCTTCGCAAGATGGCTAGAGGATCACGGTTCTTTCTACGGGCGACCGTTACGGTCTTGGAACGGGGGGTCTTGGGGCTCATGGTTGAAAAGTAAACAGAAGAAGAACAAAGTGTTCAGGTAGGTGTTCAAGAGGGTGTGTTTTATAGTGGGCTTGCGCACATGAGGGACTCAGCGTGTTGACAACATGTTGTAGGGTCTTTTTTTTATAAAAGAGTGGAGGCCCAACTCGTGAGCCAAAACAGACCTTCTGTCTTACTTGCCTAATTAAGGTCCACGGCGATGACTCTTTTTTTTTTCTTTCTTTTATTGGCGTAGAAAGACAGTGTGATTTTTGCACGAGTGCAAAAGACAAAAGAGGGTCTTTACCCATCGGATGGAACGAGTAAAGAGGGAGCGATTGGTTCATGAGAGGTGGGCGGTCAGGAACCCTTACCCGCACGATCGCTCCATCGTGCGGCTATCCTGAGGTGTATAGAGTTTTGTTTTTTTTGCGGTAGGCTTCGAGTATAAAAGTCAACGTAGGGGGAAATCCCTCAAACCTTTTCGATGGAATAAAAAAAGAACAACAACATGGCGTACATGGAACCTCGTTTTGGTTTAGGACGACAACTTTATTTGGCGGCCGATCGGGAGGGCTTTCAAGCCGTGGCGACGATGGGAGGTCGAGTGAATAGTCTCTCGGTCAGTTTGGCTGAAGTCTTGCAGCGCTCGACAAGAACCGCTGATGAAATCAATCAACTCTCAGGAGAGGTCGCTGAGTCTGTCATTGAGGATCTGGTTCAGGCTTTTATTGACTTTACGGTTCCCGCCTTTATGGACTACATGTCTCAAATACCCTTTTTGCGAGGTCTGTCGTTGCGGCAGATTATTAATGGAAGAGTCTTGGTGAGTTTTGAACTCGAGAATGGCGTAGAGGCTTACGAGGACGGTCGTGATTTTCAGTTTATCTCCCCCATGATGGAAATTCCACAGATGGAAAGAGGTCAAGAGGTCGAGGGGGTCTTGAGTGATTTCTTTACCGAATTGTTTGAGGCTCTACTCGCTCTGAAAGAGACGGCTGAGGCTTATGAACGGTACATGCGTATTTATCCAGCGACTCGACTCATCATGTATGTCTTTGTGATGGGACCAGGTGCCCCGTTAAGAGGTAATCCTTTATCGGCCTCCAAGTTTCATGCCGAGATGGATGCCCGAGTGAAGGCGAGTAGTGTCTTGGCTCAGAAAGGACACTTTCGATTTATTGAGCGTAACGAGAAGACCAAGGATTGTGTACCGCGAGCCCTGGCTCATGCTCTGGTCGATCAAGCGGTGGATCATTATGCAGGGCGATTCAACGTGGAGTGGAATATGCTGGAGGCCTTGAATTATGATTTGTATTTTATGCAGCCGAGGGCGAATGTCCGATTTCGACGACGTAAAGAGAGAGATAGTGGGATATGGGAACCCTTTGTAGAGGATTTGGTCTTGGCTCTGTGTGAAATGGGTCAGGTGAGACACGGTCAGGACTGGTGTTTAGAGGATATTAGCGCTCTTGTGGACACGGTGAATGAGCGACTCGAGGACAAGATGTGGGTGGTCTATCTCATGGATATGCAGGGAGATCAACAAGGGGTCTCCTTTGCTTTTCCTACAGAAGCCGATGCTCGGACTCGATTCACGGATGAGAAGACCCTGCAAGTGACGTTGGCCATCAACGGGAATCATGTTCACCAGCTTCGATCCCGAGACCCGGGTCTCATTTTGCGTAGACAGCATATTCCAGGGTTTCCACAACATTTAAAGCATCACGATTTATGCAGACGGTGTCTACTGCCTTATCATAAGAAGCGATCGAGTCATTACTGCACGCTCTTGTACAATGAAAACCAATCCCAACCTCAGTGTAAACAGTGCCAGGGGTCCTGCTGGACGAGTCGAGAGGGGCTGGAACGAGTACGGCCTAGGCTACCGTGTGATGATTGTGACGGACGATTTTACAATGAAGAGTGCCTGAAGAATCATCAGTCGACCTGCTCTCTCTACTTTTGGTGTTTTGAGTGTACAGGGTTGGGGATCAAGCTTCGCAAATCGACCTATCATACACTGGGAAAGTGGCATGACGGGGTGGCGAAAGAAGGGTGGCGTCTTCATGAATGCTCGGACCAGTTTTGCAAGCCGTGTAACCAGCATATGCGTCGAGGTCACAGTTGTTATTGGTCGCGAAAGACGGCTTTGGTCCCCTATGCCCCGTGTTCTGCAGAGAACTGTCAAGAGGTGGGTTATTATATACCGAGCGAGTATGGTATGAAGAAGCAGGCGTATGAGCATAAGCGTTTCGATCGGACTCAAAACGCGATTCGACAAGTCATACGAGAGCGTGACACGGGGAAGAAGGCCTGGCAGCTCGGTTTCTGTGAAGCACACCACGAGCCTGAGAAGCATGTGCGAAGTGATTTTGAAAAGATTTGTTACTATGACCTGGAGACCATGGTCGTGACGGATCGTGATTTGCGGTTCCCGCCTGCGGAAGGGGAGGAAAAGAAGTTGCAGTACCAGGTGAATTTGGTGGTGATGCAGCATGCCGACGGGTCAGAGCCGAAAGTCTTTTATTCGCTGGAAGCTTTTATGGAGCATGTCCTCACCGCAAAGCATAAGGAATATGGGGATTTTTTTTATGGCGGGTGGACCTTTGTGGCTCACAATGCGGCCTCTTTTGATCTCAAGTTTGTGGTCAAGTACTGCCTGGAGCAAGGTCTAGAGATGCAGCCCATGACGACGGGTCGAAAGACGCGTCAATTGATTCTTCCTTTGAAGACCCCCAACGCTCGAGTCAAGAGAGCGTTTTCTAAAAGCCAAGAGGCCCCTACGGCTGACAAGTACAGGACCATTACCTGGATTGATTCGTATGCCTTTCTTCCTTTTGCCTTGAGCCGGTTCGGCAAGGCGTTTGGGCTTTCTCAGGGCAAGGGCGACTTTCCTCACTTGTTTAATGTACCTGCGAATCAGAAGGTGGTGCTGGATCATCATCCACCGCTCGAGTACTATAACCCCCAGGACAAGAAGCCCGAGTCCTACTTGGCGCTCACCCAGTGGTATGAGACGGTCAAGAACAAGCCCTTTGACTTTCAAAAGGAGCTGGTCCGCTACTGCAAACAAGACGTGGAGGTCTTGCGGCAGGGGTGTACAGCGTTTATTGAAGCCTTTATTGCGAAAAACTTTTTACATCCGTTTTCCTACTTGACGATTGCGAGTGCCTGTATGGCCGCTTATCAGCAGAATAATGTGCCCGCTGAAACCGTGCGTTACTATAGGCGGGGAGGAGCGATACGCTCTTCCAAGGCGGCCCGCCTCTTTTTTAAACAAATTTCCTTTCTGGTGCAAAAATTGGCTCGAGGAGAAACGGTGAAGGGTCATGACCACGGCTTACCGGATGACCTCCCTCTGGATGCGGAGAGTTGGGCCGAGGTCCAGTACGAAGCTCAGATTCCCAACACGCGCTACTATGTCGATGCTCTCCTGCCTTCTCGCCGTACGGTGGTGGAATTTAACGGCTGCTACTTTCACGGTCACGGCTGCCAATCGAAAGCGCCCCAGCACCCCGCCAAGTCGGAGGCGGCGAATCGAGCCGTGTTTACCCACAAGAAGAATATGACGGAAAAGCTGAAGAAGACGGGTCAGCGTAGAGACCGAATCATGCAGGCCGGCTACCGGGTGGTGATGGTGTGGGAGTGTGAGATGAAGGCGTTTATGAAGCTCAAGCTGGGAGAAGACTTTGTCCTGCCTGAACTCCCGCCCCACCGTCTCAATGTTCGAGAGCATTTGCATGGAGGAAGAACCGAAGCCTTTGGTCTGAGTTGTGAGATTCGGGATATGGACCAGGTGTCGTTACACTACTATGACATCACCTCGCTGTACCCCTTTGTCAACTTGACCTGCAAGTACCCGGTGGGGTCGGTGACCGTGTATCTCGGTCTAGGGGATGCGTACAAGCAAGATGACGAATTAGAAACCGTGGTGCGAGTGGAACGATTGGCTCTGCCTGAAACCGACTGGTGTGGCTTTGCCTATGTGCGGATCCTCCCGCCTCGAGGACTCGATATGCCGGTGCTCCCCTACTCGATTGGGAACCCGCCGAAACTGTTTTTTGGGCTGTGTCGAACCTGTATGGAGAAGGCGGGTCAGGCCGAGACGACGGCGGAGCTCCCTCAGGGTCGGTGTCGTCATTCAGAGGCCCAACGAGCGTTTATCTGTATGCTCACCAACATGGATGCCGAGCTGGCCTTGGAGAAGGGCTACCGCATTCTGAATGTGTACGAGTTGCGCTTGTACGAAGCCTCGTCTTCTGACTTGTTTAAAGAGTATATGCAGGCGAATGTGCTCCTCAAGCTGCAGAGTTCCCCTCGGCCGGACAATGTGCAAGAAGTCATTGAGGCGTACGCGAGCGAGTTTGATATTCATTTGCGGGCCGAGGACATTCAACCGAACCCGGCCCAGCGGGAGCTGGCCAAGCTGATGATTAACAGCCTATGGGGCAAGTGTGCTGAGCGCATGAACTTTGTCGAAAAGAAGATTTGTCATTCGTTTGAGGAGGTGCGGGGGGTCCTGAACAGGCACAGGGAGGGCTTTAAAGGGGTCGAGCACTGGACCGAGCTACCCAATGTCTGTGTGCTGACCTACCAGCAAGATCGGGATACGGTGCAGCAGCCCAAGGCGTACCAGCATCCGCATTTGGCGTGCTTTACCACGAGCATGGCTCGGGTGCATCTGTACCGAACCTCGCTCGGCTACCTGCATCCTTCGCAGGTCTTGTATGCGGATACCGACAGTGTGGTGTTTGTGTATGACCGCCAGAACCCCTACCACAAGAAGATGGACTGTAGCAAGGGCTATCTGCTGGGTGAGTACAAGGACGAGCTGGGCGCCGGTGAGCGAATGAAACGCTTCTATGCGCTAGCGCCCAAGACCTATGCGTACGAGCATACGATCTCTGAGGCGAAACAAGCCGAGATTGAGCAAGAACCCGACCGACTCCGACGCCAATTAAAGCGGCAGAATGCGACCGAGTGTGTCAAGATGAAGGGGTTTAGTCTGAGTACCGAGATGGCGATGCAGTGCAATGTGGACGGTTTTAAAAAGATGGTGTTGGGGGAGCAAGAGTGTTTTGTGCAAGACCGACCGTATGCGATTGGCCGATCGGCGCAGATGAATGTGCCTCTGGTGCAGCGAGAGAAAAAAGTATTACGAAATCCTCTCTATGTCAAGAGACGTATTCTACCGACCATCGAGTGGGGGACGTATACCCTGACCCCCTCTGAACCTTGGGGATATTAGCTTTATTCACTGTACATTTATTTACAAATAATAATAAAACTATTTATTTTCGACCCATAATACGTCTCGTGAGGGCATCAATATACGGATCCTGATGGGGTCGTTTCTGTACACTGTGTAGTTGGTGAGAAGGCAAGCGTCTAGGAATCGCTCGAGGCTGAGAAGGGGCCGGGCGGGCCTGGTGGGCCGGGGGCCGGGTGGTGGCGGCGGCGGCGGCGGCCTGGGGGGTGTGGGCCGGGCGGGGGCGGCGGCGGTGAGTGGGCCGGGGGCGGGGGGTGTCTACAAGGGGTGGAGGTCGTTCGAGGTACTGTTTTAGAACCAGCTCGCTCCGAGTAAGCAGTCGGTCCCACTCCTCTCTTCGGGTCTGATCTCGTACTCGTCGCTTGGTGTTGGCGGCTTGTCGTTTCGCGTCTGCAACAGCTGTTGGTGGGTGAGGACGGTCAGGCACTCGACCATGTCCTGCAGGAGCTGAGTCTGCTCGAACGATTGATGTGGCCCCTGTTTTTCTAGACTCGTCAGCTGATTCGTTAGACGCGTCACTTTCATGACTAGACGCGTCATTTGATCCTCTAGACGAGTCACTTGATCTTCTAGACGAGTGGTTTGAGGCACTAGACTCGTCACTTGGACCTCTAGACTCGTCACTTGGACCTCTAGACTCGTCACTTGAGGGGTTAGACTCGTCACTGGGGTCTCTAGACTCGTCACTTGAGTACTCAGACTCGTCAGCTGATTCGTTAGACGAGACATATGCTCCTTCAGACCAGTCACATGAGTCGTTAGACTCGTCACTGAATCCTCCTCGGGAGCCTCGGGTGGCGTAGACGGCTTCCGCAAACAGGTCGCCCACTTCCGCAGCGTGCGCTTCACAAGTAGCAGTAGTAGACTCGACATGGTGTTGTTGGGGTGGGGGCTGCTCTGACATGTTGAACCGGCTAAAATATTGTGGGGTCATGAGAGTACGAGTGCTCTGCTTAAATGGAGGTCCAATGCGAGTGCTGTGGGTCTTGCCTCCTCGAGGAAGAGGCCGCTCTGCGCTTCTCAGGCTCTGAACACGTCTATCTATGCCTGCCCACGTGCCTCGATCAGTATGTCGATGACCTATGGGAACTCGGAAATTTTTTGTGTCCACTCAGTAAGGAAGACCTAGGAACATGTCACGACGAGCCCCCACCAATGCCAACCACTTTTTCAAGGTGACGGATGCGTCCACCTACACCCCTGAAGAATTTACCCATGTGCAGAGTCGATCGACCGTCAAAGTGCTGCCGCAGCACGGCAGTGTGTTCCGCAGTGATGGCTCCACCCTCATTCGCTTCACCCTCCCGAGCACCGGCTTCCTCGATTGCCAGAACTCGTTTCTGTCCTACATGTTCCAGTCCTCGACGATGGACAAGGACGGCAACCGGGTCATGGGCGGTCTCTTTAATACGTCCGGCACCCCCTTTGCGCGCATGCGCTTGATGGTAGCGGGTCAAACCGTGGAAGACATTCGCGGATACAATATGCTGAACAACACCCTCACGCGGGCCACCGTGCCCAAGGACTTATCCGATTCGTTTGCCGGTGAAGAACTCGGTTTCTACGGGTCCGTGAACAATCAGAACCACTACCTACCCGTCTATCGTCATCCCGTCGATGACGAACCCATCTTAGTCAAGTATGCCTCGGACATCTACATGGCGGACTCGGACAAGGACCCCACCCTCACCAGTGGCGATCTCATCAATAATCTGAATGAAGCCGAACCCACTGA
This sequence comes from Creolimax fragrantissima, assembly GCA_033442365.1. Taxonomy (NCBI): domain Eukaryota; class Ichthyosporea; order Ichthyophonida; genus Creolimax; species Creolimax fragrantissima. The sequence continues at coordinate 551,453 of JAWQFL010000023.1, read as the reverse complement.
GGGCTCCTCGGTCGACAATCCGATCCCTCGGTACAACCAAGAGTCCGAAAAATGTAAACGACCCGTGACGACCCGACCCATTTTCAAGCCTCGACAAAGACGAGACTGCCAGAACGGTCGAACCTACTACCACAACCCTATGCTCGGTCTCTTGAACAATTCGCGCTACCTACCCCTCTCTCACCTGGGAGAAGTGGTCTTGGAGATCACCCTCGATTCGTACAATACCGTGATCAAAGAAATCCTACCCGCTACCTACGAGGCCGTGTCCGACCCAGGAGAAACCCCAGAATTGAATAAACGGGCCCTAGAAACCGACGCCTCCCTTATCCCCACCCAGCAAACGGATTTGAATGCCCTAGCGACAGACAGCAAATTCTATACGCTGAGCGATGTGGGCTACCACGTGGATATCCTCCAGTTCGATGACGCCTACCTCATGGCCTTTGAGGCCTCCCTCGCCGAACGCTCGATTCACATTCCCTACGTCACCTGCACCAACTATACCTACCCCCTCAGCTCCCAGTCGGATATCATGGTCCAACACCGCAGTCGGAATGTCAAGTCCATGTTCCTTCTCCCTCGAGTAGGAGGGCTCACGGAAGCCAGCACCCACAACAGTTTTATGAGTGCCGGGGCTCGGGCTCTCGCTGAAGTGCAGGTTCGTATTGGCGCCTACCAGAAACCCCTACAACCGATCCGTACCTCCTCCGCGGTGGGAGGGGCTCTCGATCTGAGCCGAGCCTGGGCCGAAACCATGAAGGCTCTGTCCTTATTCGGTAATGTGAACCATGCCCCCGCCCTCGACTCCAAGATGTACCGCTACGGCGGCTTCTTCATGGCCCTCGACTTTGAGCGAGAAGGCGGGTCGAGTTCCGGCATCGACACCGCCTCAGAGAGTACCCCCATCATCCTCAGCATCAAGTGTGATCACGAGCTGGTGGGTAGGACTGGCGAGTATGGTGGGGTCAAATTTAATAATGTCTCGGTCGATGTCTATGTCGTTCATCAGAACACCCTCATTATGAGTGGCGCCCACGAGGTGGCCGTCTTTACTTAATAAAAAAAATATTCTGAAACACCAGTAAACGACGAGCAGTATGCGGTTCATCGAACAAAAGAACAAGTCCCGATTGGGTATACAGCACCAGGCCATGTCCTGTGACGAACCCATGCAGGGGATCCCTGACCCTCTCCCCCATAGCAACATCTTCTTTTGTCTCGTGGGGCCCCCGGGATCGGGGAAAACCAATGTCATGCTCAACCTGCTCACCGTTCGTAAAAAGTTTTACTACCAAAAATTCGACAAGGTCTACATCTTTTCACCCAGTCTGCATACCGTCAACAAATCGATTGGGGTTCCCAAGGACCAATTGCGAGACTCCCTCGAGTCCTTTCCGGCTCTCTACGACGAGATCTTGGCCAAGAAGAAGATGCGCCCGACCTTTCGAGCCTGTATTGTCATTGATGACATGACGCACGAGTTTAGCAAACAAAACAATATTCCGCAGCTGGTCAAGGCCTGTCAGAACCGCCGACACGCCGGTATTTCCATCATTATGATTACTCAACGGCTCAATAAGGTACCCGCCGAGATTCGGGCCCATATCAGCGATCTCGTGTGGTTCTACACCCACTCCATGATGGAACAGAACATTCTACGCAACGAGTTCTGTGATCTCGACAAGAACGATTGGCGTGAGCTCATGCAGCACACCTTTCGAGATGCTCATGATTTCCTCTACTGCAAATCCGACGGCCGCAAGTTTAGAAACTTTGACACGCTCATTGAGAGTTGAAGAAAAAATATTATGACGTGTACTCTAAGCAGGATGTGGGATTGTCACTTACCGGCTCTTCTCTGGGCCCTGATCGCCTTTATGGTCATGACCTGTGTGCTCACCAGCATCCCTCTCGTCATCTACACCGTCTCTCAACCGATGGTGAGTAATAGCACTCTGGAATGGTGTCACTAAAAAAATTATATGTGTATCTTGTAAGAGACACGGACCATGGGACTCCAAGGCGTCTATCCTAGTTACTATGTTGGGGACAACAACCCGTCTATTGCCGAACCACAAGACACGGATTTCACAGGGGCCGCCCTCATGACCAGCGACCAGTACCGCCACTACGAAGCCAAGCACAGTGAACAACTACCCACCCAACACGCCCGTGAACGAAGAGGCGCCAAGACCACTAAACGCTATGTCGGCAACCAAGAGTTTTAACAAAAAAAAAAATATAGCGTGATGAATATAAGATGATTGAGAAACCCCAGACTCTACAGCGCGAGGCGACTACGGCGGGGCACCAGGCGGCCTCCACCCAGAGTATCGAGAACCCCGACCGCCACTTTGAAAGCACCGACAAGATGTACCTGGGCTACCACGGCCTCACCCCCAAAGGACTGACCCACGACACGACCACTCGGTTGATGGAGTACCGCCCTGTCCCTCTCAACAACGGCTTGACAGGGATTGGCGGGTTCAACTTTGTCGATCAGGAAAACCCCTTTCGAGTCTCCCGCCCCCAATCCGGTATAAATACAGGCCGGCCTGTGCTCTGGCAGCGAGTCAACATGCACTAGGAGGATGATCGAAGCTCCCGCCTACGAATTTGAGGGCAGTCGATTGGATTCCGAGTACGCGTGTGCGGGGAACCAAGGCTACGCCCAATGCAATCATCTCACAGCCGTGCTCAACCACCGCAAGAAGAACCGCTACAGACGCCTCTCTCATTTTAATAGGCTGCTCAAGGATGTCGAGGCCCAGCAGGTGGCTGTCCAGGATCTACCCGAGAGCTACTTTAACTACCTGGCCGAACACAACCCCACCATCACCCACGTGGACCATGTACGAGCGGTCTTCAAGGCCTGTAAGATTCGAGAGTTTCGACTCGTGTATCCCTGTCTCTATTGGACCACAGGCGATCTTCCCCCTTGTTTCAGCCAACAAGAAGTCCATTTCCTACGCAACATCTTTCGCCGCATCGAATACTATCTCAAACGCCAACCGAACAAGCCCCAACACCGCAAGAACTTTATCCACTACGGGTGTCTGCTCCGTCTCATCTGCTTTCGCTTCCAGATCCAGTACCCCCGTGTCCAGAGGTACACCCTCTCGGTCCAATCGGCCATCACCCGGACCCTCTACAACACCCTCTATATCCCTCTCCTTGAAGACTGTATGAATTTTTAGCCCCCCTCGAATAATAATAATAAAAAAAAAAAAAATAGTACCCTATAACAAGACCACCATGACTCAAGTCTCGAATACCAAGACCGTTTTTATTCCGCCCAACTACCTCCACGAGGAGCACAAAAACGATGGGACCCACTCAGGCTACATTCCCTTTGACCACAAACTCCTCTTGCGTGAAGACATTCGTGTCCCGGTCACCGGCCAAACCACGCTCAACCTATCCAGTATCTCGGCCACGCCCAACCTCACTGACCTGCGCTGGCAGACTTTTGATATTCTCGATGATGAATTTATTGTCGATCTCATCCTACCCTACTACAGCGTAACCCCCTACCCTCATGGTGAGGCCTCCGCGAAACCCTATGCTCCTTTTAAAGTCCGGGCAGGGACAGCGAATTTCTCCGAACCTCGGATGGATCGCTTAGATGACACTTGCTACCGTTTCCTGTTTGAGGAAGATGGGGTCGACGACACGGGGAAACCCAAATTCAAAGCCGTCCGAGATGAAACCGCCACTAGAAATTTCCCTGAGGATCCTGAAACCCAACTCCCTTATTCGCTGTTCACGCTGGAGGGCGAGCCCGGTTTTGATACGGTCGCGAGACGTCGGTTCTTTTCACAATTCCTGGGTAAGGGTCACCACTCTCGATGGCTGCAACAGCAAGCTGAGAACACCATACCCCCAGGGGAGCCCAACAGTCCCTTTATCAAAGTACGAGTGGCGATCAAAGGCGGGGTGTACGACCCCTTCCGAGGAGCGGATATCTTCCGAACCGCGGGAGAACGCTACATGTCGGTTCAAAACGGCCCCTATGGGGCTCTTAGCAACCTAGAGGCCATCAAGGCCCCTACAGCCCCTACGCATTGGGGTGAACCCTTTGACGAACAGGACAATACACTCGGGGGTCGTCAGTACCTCCAAGCAGGGGGTAAGGGGGAGTTCTGCGAACGGCTCACGGACGCTATTCTCACGGCTCTACACAACCAGGTCGGTGAGACCCTATGGAATCCGACCGAGGAACAGTCGACCCAAAACTTACAGTATGGGGCCCGAATTTCGGTGTGGGGTGGGAGAGATTCTGAAGGAAACGAATTACCCAACCGCCAATGGGCTCCTTGTTACAAGACCGAATACGACTTTTTCTACAAACGCCTCTTGTTTGAAGTGCTCAAGTCGGTTCGGGTCCAAGTGGTCCCCGACACGAATCAGGTCCAAATCCAAATCCATCATGGGGCTATGATGGCGGATCTCATGGCCGCCCCTCGGTACACGGGTCAGCTCCATCAGAACATGGACAGTGGTGTCCTCTCGGATGTTCACCTCTGGTACCAGCAGTCGCCTCGGGATGTCGGTGAGGGAGCCATAGCTCCTGTGGGCGAAGACTCTGAGGAGGCCACTTTCAAGGTCGGCTGTATTCCTCTCTTTCTTCCTTTTACCTACGTCAATGCCTGGAATGGTTCATTGGGCTATGACCCCTTGACGGGGGATAAGCAAATAGAAAAGAAAACCGCGCTAGCCATCGTCACCCCGAAAAGTAATGACGTCGATGAAGAAGTCCTACTCGGGGTGCAGGAAACCAACCAGCTTTCTCAGTACAGTTACCGAGATACGGCCGGGATCTACCAATCCTGCACCGTCAACTCCACCAATGGGGTCCTGGTGGGGGGTATGATGAATCGATGGCAAGGGGTGGAGAGAACCATGAACATGCGCACCACTCTCAACATGTTTTGTCACGCCACGATCCAATCCAAATCCGTGTGGGGATCGAAAATGCTCGGTCAGAGTCAAGTGGGTCAGACTCTCAAGGGTCAGTGCTGCCCCATCGTCACCGATCGTCTCACTCTCCAGGATGACTCGTTTGATAATTGGATTTGGGGTGTCAACTTGGAAAAGAAGGGTCGCTCCTATGAAGTCGTCCACTTCAACCACAGTTTCAGTACCCTCGCTTCAGGATCAGGCGCTCTTGCCAACGGTGTGGACCCTACCTCAACCCCTCTAGTCGTTGAGGGGGCCCAGGCTCTCTATAAACAAATGACCCCCAGCAACGACCATACCTTTTTACCGATTTGCAACTTGATGGAACTGGGCTACAACCCCTACTTCACAGCCCGCATCGATCCTATGAATCAATCGGTGGAGTACCCTTTTACCCTTCCTTCAGAAATGAGTTGGGACGGTTACCTGGGCAAATATGGCTACATGCATGAAACGATCCTCGAGGAGTCCCCCTACCAGGCCTACGGTATCACCAGTGGGTTAGTCAATGGACACTACCGCCAATCGGATCATGATGGGTTTCTACTCGTCAACGGTTACCAACCCACTCATCTCATGGCCGGTGAACGGGAATACATGTGGGAAAAGTGCTACAATCATATCATGGGGAATGGTCACGATGTGAATCGAATGCTCTACGACACGATCCCTAAGGAGGTTCTGTCCACCACCTATGAGCAATTTAAGACGGCTCACGTGCAGAAATTGTCGGCTCGTAAGCGCAAGGATAACGGCCAATTCGTGACCCGTACCCAACCCTTTTACAACCCCTCTCCCTGGAGACTCGGTGAACTCATTAATGCGGCTCTGTTTGTCTTTGTGGATGTGGGCTCCTCCAGCTCCAATACCACCATCACGACTCGCCCTGTCGAAGACCAGAACGACTTTACCAATCATCTGTCCTTGATGGCCGTGTTTGACTCCTCTTTTAACAAGGTGTACTCGGTCAACGTCGGTCTCACCGCGGGTTCGCAGATGAACAATCTAAGAATTGTCATCAAGAATGCTCAGGGGGAAACCATCCACTTGCGTGGCGAAATAGCTCTCTATCTCAGCATGGAAACCCGCACCGATCTCACCCCAGCCCTCGTGTAACTCTTGTTGAATAAAAAAATTTATACCCTCTATACTACGTAAGCACTATGGGTATTACTAGTTTGGTGAAAGCAGGAGCCAAGCTCGCTAAAGGCGGGTTGAAGGCTGGAGCGTCGGTTGCCCGAAAGACCATGGGTAAAACCGCCGTGACGGGAGGTCGAATCATGAAGAAAAGTCAGCATGCCGTGACGAAAGGAACCAGTCGATTAAAGACCTTGGCTAAAAGTGGCAGTAGAAAGACCATCCAACCCAAAACCTCTAGTAGGGGCACCAAGACCAGTAGGGGTGGGGGTTCCCAGAAAGGCTCGACGACAGCCTCAAAAACCGGTGGGTCAAAAGCCGTCGATGGAGCCACGGGTCCTGCGGTCGACTCTTTGTTCCCCATGCGTGAACACATGAAAAAGAAAAACAACGCAACCTCGGCGGCCCCTTCCAAACCCTCAGGATCCTCCTCAAGCACTTCCTCAACAGCTCCTCCTCCCAAGACAAGTGCATCGAGCACACAACTTCAGGATTCAAAGATATCCAACCGCATCGAAGGCTCATCCAGCAAGATGAAGAAAAAGAGAAAGAGGGAAGAGGACGAATTGGAAGCCTCTAACCGCCTCAATAAAAAACAACCCCCCGCTGTCCCTCCTAAACCTCCGGGTCAAAACCAATCAGGAGCCCCACCGATCCCTCCTAAACCTGCAGGCCAATCCCAATCAGGAGCCCCACCGATCCCTCCTAAACCTGCAGGTAAAGCCCAATCAGGAGCCCCACCGATCCCTCCTAAACCTGCAGGTAAAGCCCAATCAGGAGCCCCACCGATCCCTCCTAAACCTCCAGGCAAAGCCAATTCAGGAGCCCCACCGATCCCTCCTCGACCTCCAGGCAAAGCCCAATCAGGAGCCCCACCGATCCCTCCTCGACCTCCAGGCAAACCCAATCAGGAGCCCCACCGATCCCTCCTCGACCCAACACTTCAGGCAACACCACCGACACGGTGGTGGATAGTAGCAATACAGCCTTGACGGGTAAAAAACTAAGCAAGCGTCAAAAGCTGATGCAGACCATTAAAAACAATAAAGAAGCGATTGGTACGCTGGCCGGTGTAGGAGGCATGGCCGCCGTGAGTATGGGTCATACCAATCTCATGAACATGATCACCTTGGGCCAGTATGATGACTCGGACTCGGAGGGTGAGGTGGAGGTTGACGCTCCTGACGTGGATTCTGGATCCTCGGGTTCAGGGGGTGGTGGTGGTGGTGGAGTGAATGGTTTGGTCATTAACAACAACCAATACAATAATCCAGGGTATAATGGATATAGCGGAGGCGGTGGGGTTCTACAACAGCCCGTTGACAATTCCATTGGTGTTCTCGACTACAAGCGGGAAGAGTTTGGTGCAGGTGAACGTATGGAGGAGTACTACTAAAAAAATAGCTGCTTCAATCAAAGGATGAGTAATTTTCTAGGCCAAGATCCATACGAAAAGCGGCGTGGTCCATATGGTTATAAAGAACCTCTCACCGACGCTGAAAAAAGAGCCGAGAAAGACAGAATAAAGAACAAAACACGAGAGGAATATGATCCAAAGCTCGATCGGGATTCTGGGGACTGGCATGGAAGTGCCCAGGATCTAGAGGGGCACACCCTCAAGGTATGGCAAGATATTCAATGGCGGAAAGACCATGACGAATACGCCGAATACACAAAGTCCTCGGCGGGTAGTATATTTTCAGATATCGCGAGTTCTGCCGCCATAGGAGCCATGACGGGGGGTCCCTTTGGAGCGGTCATGGGGGTGGTCGAAGGCTTTTGCACCCTTATCATTGGAGGTATGATTAGTGCCTTCACCGACCCAAAGCACGGTCAGAACGACTATCTCGTTTGTAGATTGAAAACAT
>JAWQFL010000023.1:523219-543386 GCA_033442365.1 Creolimax fragrantissima | reverse complement strand
GTCTCCAATCGAATCCCCCAAATTCGTTGAACTCGACGAATCCCCTGAAGCCATCATGCACAACAAGCAGAACAGAACCCGTCACTCAAGTATGGAGGGGGGATCATCCCTTGAACCTTCACCCCAAGCAGAAACCTCAATGGTTGTTCACAAAGACAACGGAAAAGAACCTACTCCATACCGAGTGACAGATAAAGGTCAAAAACTGCTGGATGAAGCTAGAGAGTTTACTCGCCGAATAGGACTGAAAAAATTTTATCCACCACCCAGTCCAGTCCAGAGGGTTCGGCTTAACCGTAAGGAGGATCGACGTCTGTATATAGATCGATTACGACAAACACAGAAAACGATTGAAGCTCCACCCCAGCCTCTTGCCCTGGAAGCTCCACCCCAGCCTGCAGCAGCTCTTGAAGCAGACCTTTATGAAGATCCTGGTCTTGAAGATATAGCTATCCTCCCCGAGAATCCTGCAGGATTGAGAGACCATGAACCTGCAAAGTCTGTGGTCGAAAACCCCGACGCTCCTGATTGGCTGCCTCGTGATGCCTATATGCGAAAAAGACTCGGAGAGGCTCGTTCAGAGACTCAATATCAACTACTGCTGGACAAGTTTAGAAAGCGAGTAAAGCACCGATTGACCCGATTGGCTGCTAAGGAATCAGAGGATAAGTCTACAGGGAAAAAGAGAGCGAAAGACCGAACCCAGTATCAGAAAAAAGGAAGCAAGAAAAGAAAGCTAAACAACGACTCTTGAAAAAAAATAAAGCCTTAGCGATATAAGATGAAGACCCAAAAACGAATCTCACAGCTGGCGTACAAGAAAAACCGACCGAAACAGGTGGGGGGCTATCTCTATGTTCCCCAGTTTAGCAGTCCCACCCTAGCCGTCTATAGAAACCGCCGTGGAAAGATAATCGTTGGAATTCGTGGGACCAAGCTCACTTCTGCTGATGATCTCAAGGCCGACTGGAAAATTCTTCGAGGAAAAAACCTAAAAGGAACCGCACGCTACAAAGAAGCCGAACTGCTGATACGAAAACTGATGCGTGACTATGGTGAAGAGAATGTGGAGCTGACCGGGCACTCGTTGGGTGGAACAATTGCTGCTCAAATACATGACGAATATCTACCCACCAGTAAAATCCACGTATTCAAACCTGGAGTGGGGGTAGGCGGGACTCTGACCACCAATGAGAACGTGCATGCTGAAAAAGCCCCTCTTGACCCCGTCAACATGTTTGGAAATACGGGCCCTAATACCACCCTAGAGAACGGATACCTGCGCACAGGTTTTAACCTGGTCAAATCCACAATCAACCCCTTTGGTGGTCTGCTTCCTGGTATGATCAACCCTTGGGGTGTTGGACTCCTTACAGGGTTAGGTACCAATCATTCATCCGAGCATTAGTTCATCAGCCAATACAAATAAACCCTTGAACCATCGTCTTGAGCATTTATTTTTTTGTTTTATTTTTTTTATTTTTCCCATACAAAGCCCATTAAAATAAAAAGGTGTAAGACCTGGACACTCCTGCGTATTCACGGTCATTTCTACACGGGTCAGGTAGGGTTCACATCGTGGACCCCCCTTTGGGATGGGGACCCACAGTAACCCTATTGACGGCTAGCGAAAGCCCAGTTAAACAACCCTACAGCCACCTTCGACCCCAACGATGTCGTCAAGAATTCAGATCTTACGGCAGTCTCTAGGTCGTCAATGGCCTTGTTTAGCTTGATCTTCACTGCAAGTATTTGGTTTTTCTTACGCAAGGTGTTTGAATGCAATAATATTTGTATGACAGCGCAGACTTCATTTCTTAGAAGGCATCGGCACTCGGCTACCCTGACACACCTCAAAGGTACCCCTGTTTCATCTATTGTGACATCCGCCAAAGAGTCGATGTACTCGTATAAGGTGGTTTGTACTTCAAGTATTTCATCCTTGTTGCGGAAGGGATTGGGTTGAACATACAATAATCTTTGTATTAGGCTTAAAACTTCCTCCCGTAGACGCTCAGCGCGTACAACTAACTCGGACTTCTCTTCAGCGGTCGACATGTTGCTTTAACCCTGTGGACCTGAACTTCAACACGGTTAACTGAACATGAAGACCCTCAGTTCCCTCTTTTTAAAGTACGCGTTTGTGATGGAATTAATGCAAATTCCCTTATTTAGTCCTTAGTAACAGAACCCTTCTATTGGAAGGTCAATGATCGGGACATTCCCCCTTCTATTGGAAGGTCAATGATCGGGACATTCCCTGCGTTTCTACGGATCGAGGTTTAGGCTGTCCTAGCCTGTCAATCCTTAGACTGTCAATTGACCGGGTTGTGTATCTATTTATACTCACCAATCGACGAGTTAAAACATCTATTCATAGTAACCAATAAGAACGCTATAATCTATGAATAGTGCCCAATAGCCTTGTCGAACAATCTATTCATAACGACCAATAGCTATAAATAGCAGCCAATGAGCCGGTTAAAAATCTATGAATAGCCGCCAATGAGCCTGTTAAAAATCTATAAATACCCGCCAATGGGTCTGTTAAAATCTATGAATAGCAGCCAATAGCCACATTGGAACTCTACCTTGTTCTATTAATAAACTATTAAAAACAGCCAATCAGAAGCCTCCATTCTATTTATAACAGCCAATCAGAATCATATAATACCCTATAGTGGGGACTTGATACATCAAATACAACATTTTACCTTGTTGATATGACTAGCTAAAAATCAGGACGCGTGTAGAGTTTCTATGCAATTTTTTACACTTATCGCTCACGTATACCGGCTGCTTATATACAGAGCTCGGATGTCTTCTCACCTAAGTTTGTCTATGTTGGAAATAACTCACCGTTATTCATCGGTCGTGTGGACCACGAACAGTGAACAGCCACTTGTGAAAGCCAAAGTGTGATATTCTATATGCAACTGTTAACAAGTTTTACTGCCATAAAAGATAGTGCCGTCATGAATTGTAAGCCGATTAGATGGATAAAGTAATCTTGAGTGACCAAAAAGTTCAACTCGCCTCCACTAACAACAAAATATCTCAGTGCACGTACAGCGTTGTGAAAGCAACATCATTTGTATCTATTTTAGTGACAGCGGAATACCCACCGCCATTAAGCTGCGTTACGTGGAGACAAGTAACATAAAGTGTCATTTCATGCTAAGAAAGTGATGTTAAGATGGGCTGTTACTGGAAAGTTTGGACTATGCGGGTATTATGGGTTACACACTAGTGTATACATGGCAATCAGTTTGGATTCGATTCCATCTGTAGAACCAGGACAACACAGATATTTTTGAGTCGTTCGTCACAGTTCGTATTCGATTCCATCTGTAGAACCAAGACAACACAGAGATTTCTGAGTCGTCCGTCACCTCAGTTCCAATTCGTTGGCAACCAGATATGAGTCTCCCATTTCGTCGTCGTGAGGTATTCCGAGTATACATGCGGGCTAGAATGGTATCAAGATGGGTATCAACAACTTTCCTTCTACCCATTTTAGAAAATTCTTCTAAAATTAGATTCTTAAAATAGTCTTTATCGGTGCGCCAAGTAGAAACACGGATTGAATGTCAAAGAAACACATTCGGAATCACTACTAACAGAATAATGTAAGATGCAGACAGACATTCATCTACTATCTATCTCTTTAGCCAGAATCATTTTATTTCGACGATTAGTCCTCAAGTAGGTTATAAATGTTTAGGGGAAATGAAATTGAAGGTGAAAAATATCTAAAGAGCCTCGATACTAAAGATTTTGAACTTTACAAGTGCCATGACTGTGAGACGACGTACATTATCAACTACGACGTACACGAAGAAACATTAAGTGGAAAAGATGAAAATAGATTTGTTGACCCGCTACGGTGTGTTTTGAGTCAACCGTTTGAAGAATTTAAACACACATCATGCAAGTCGTCAAAGATGAACATAGGTACATTAAGATAGAAATGCACTAGTCCTCATAATAAAACCAGCAGATAATAGTGTACATATCATAGCTTGACCAAAATATGTAGGTTCAAATTCTGTTTCCCTACTATTGAAGTAAGAAGTTTTTGTTCTACTGATACAACCCTAAATTCCATCACCGTCCTTTTCGTACAGATACAAATCTTTACAGGAATCTGTCCCTATTGTTTCCATGTATGCCCACGACTATAAATTTAATCCTATATCTATATTCTCCCAGTCGCCCTATAAACACACCTTTTGATCATATACTATCACTGTCTCTTTCATCTTATACATATTGAACATAGTCAAATCGTATAGTCATTGATATAACCCTTCTCTTTTTATTTCTGTGAGAGTGTACCGGCCGGCACGAGCTGAAACTTATTTACAATAAATTCGAGTCGAATAGTACCGTTGCCTTCGCATACGATTCACATAATTTTTCATTTTCAAATAGGTGTAATTAGAATTTTCAAACCATGCCAATACACGCCGCTTTAAACACCTTTAGGCCAAAACAGGATCTCGTCTTTGACTATCTTCCAGTCGTCACCAAATTGCTTCCAAGTAGCAGTACATGCACCAGTACCATTGTCAGCCGTCCATTTATCTGTGTGGATATTCTCAGTCACGTCAGTAACTACAAAATGCATATTTGTTCCTCCCATATCGTTACGTAGAGCCGAAAGGAATCCTGCCACCTCAGCTGGAGTTTTTCCGGTGAATGGACCACCACTCTCGACACCCCCATTCACAGTGACTAAGCAATCGTCGGCATACGTTGAAGCAGATTTGGATGTATCGTCAACGTTGTATGCTTCCTCGAAATCAAACATCTTGCTTTTTACCACTTCCGAAGGCACAGTCATGGTTTTACAATAGTAAATATGAAACTACGTTGAATATATTATGACCCGCTCTTAGCAATACGCCTGACTTTATATTTTTTATGACAAGAGATTGTGTGTGTTCGCGAGCTTAATAAGTTACAGATGACTGGGCATTGCTTGCTGGATATAGATAAGGGCAACGACTATACAGTGCTACGATTGGCGATCATTACAATACAGCTGTCCATAAGGTTTTTACATATGCGTGTGTCGCATAAAAGAGAATGATTTGTTGACAAGTTAAAATGTTGGAAACTCTCGAATAACCCATTTACATGTAATTTCGTAAGTTCGGAAACTCTGTGTGTCTCCACCGCAAGTTAGATTGATGTAAGAAAGTACTGCTGAAGTACTGCCGATGAAGTTATTCGTTGAATAACATCTTAACATGGTTTCGACGAGTTTGCAACAGGTTTTTACAGGATATTACATGAGCTGCTGATAATTGCTAAAGGTTATCTACCGTATGGCGTACTAGTGATAATTTGGATATTTTATCATACCTTCCCAAGTAATTAATTAACTTATGAACTTCGCAAGGTTCCAGCACTCTACGTTCTAATCACTCTCTGAAATATTGTTCATGAGATACGGGGAGATCCTAGGGTATTTCAGTACTTGAAAAGAGCGAAAATTTTGTATTGAGCCGAACAAGTCACGATCATGATGGAAGCGTATGTGCACGGGTAACGGAAAGTATATATGTTGAATGCACAAGTATCTTCCGGGGCACTCTGTGTATGAAGCCATATAATCTCGCCTATTTAGAATGCTACAATAATTCCTGGAAATTTTGCCTCCAAGCTTCGTCTTCACACTAAACGAGGGGCGTGCTATACTCCATAAAAATAAACAAAGAAATGAAAACATGGCAACTTGGGGTAGTTAAAGTAACCTCGACCAAGTAAAGGGTAGTTTCCTCAACAGACGAAGCCAAAACCTGGTGTAGCGTTCACTCACTATCCTGCTACGACGTCTACAAATGAAAGTGACTTCCCTCCTTTACAGTTGACCTGTGCTGGTCCTGCCCCAGGTATGTGCGTGCGTGTTTTCTTGTGTTCATGCAGAGTGTGGACACAACCGGTCTGAATCGAATGGGCAAAGTCAGGCACCAGGGGACACAGGCATTTTTGTACAACCCTGCAGTAAAAATTACCAAACCACAAGAACCGGCGACAAGTAAGGCTCTGGTTAGGTACAAACAAATTACCATCAGTCCAAAGCATAAAACCAAGCGTATTGCCTTCAAGAGACCAAATGCTATTATTCTGATTCAAACACAAACTCGGTCAAGTCAAAGGAATCCAGTACTCTACGAAAGGTGCCACACTCCGACACCGATCAGCAAAAATACAAGTTCCCTTGGACTGATGTATTACAATTATCATCAAGACTGGTACATTGTCAGTGACGCCTCTACTACGATACATTAACCACAGACCACTACATCTATACTCATAATCATACGTAGCCATTCAGCTATACATCTTCTGCGAATCTTCTCCATAAAAGTTCTGATTACATGTTATTTTCATACATATTGTTGCGCTCTGGAACATGCACAAATATGCATGGGGACTATCTCAGGCAGAGAGTGTGGTAGGACAAATTGCTATCAGAGAATTTGTAAATATACATCAATCATCACCATAAAAAACTAAATTTTCAGTGAACGCTTCCCGGCTGCAATCATCTCAGACCAAGGTATACACACCGTAAGACTCATAGTTGTTTAATGGAGCACATAATACGTTCGCATATTTACTATTTGGTTCACAGTGTGAACTGTTTGCTATTGAGACAGTTTTTATCGTTAAATAATAAAAAGCTAAAGAAAATCTTATAGAATTTATGTCTGAACCATAACCGTCACAGACACGCATACATAAGACAGTTTAATATTAGTCATATACAATAACAACGACCCACATAATCTCTACTTGCGGTACCACAAAGTGGCTTGTCTGTTGCGATAAATTTTCTTTTGCAGCTGTAGCATGCCAAACATGAGTGCCTCAGAGGTGGGTGGGCAGCCTGGGACATAGATATCAACTGGCACAATGCGATCACATCCACGAACGACAGCGTACGAGTAGTGGTAGTATCCACCGCCGTTCGCACAACTTCCCATAGAGACAACCCATCTGGGCTCAGGCATCTGTTATTTCATGTATGCATATACGTGCACATGATGGTGGTAAAGGCGATGAGTATGCGAATCCATAGGCGATGAATATGTGCGCCGTAGCATGTAGGGATATGAAGAAACAGAGAATAATGAGCAAGTTCTACGTAGTACGCTTTAGCATCGCTTTAGCATAGCACTACACCTGTGCCCGAGATTGACACCTAATTGTCTACTACTGAGAATACATTACAGAGGAATATATATAAATGAAATGCGCAGATGTGTCTCAATCTTACGCCTGATAGTAATTAGGAAAGGGCAGGCAGCAGTATTTAGTGAATATACTCGCGAACACACGAAAAAACAAAACATTTCTACCAACCGTATTGCAATATCAGTGCGCATACATGAACCTATACATACTCATACATCCATACCTGATCGTAAACTTTACGTAAGGCAGGGGCCATCTTATTGGTAAGTGTTCCCGCGACAATCATAATATCAGACTGCCGAGGGGATCCTCTGAACACAATGCCAAGTCGATCTTGATCGTACCGAGGGGCAGCCATGTGCATCATCTCTACAGCACAGCATGCGAGTCTAAACACAGTCATTCGCGTATATATAAATATATATATAAGTGCAACATACAGTAAGATTTTATGAATATATATGCATGCGCTACATATGTGCCTGAATCAATGAAACATGGGATTTAAGCAATCGGCACGTATGGCCTTGTGGATGGATTGGGCGTTTGGGTTGAAAGACAGTTGCCCGCATCATACTTCAAAATACAACTACTCTCCATGAAATGATGCACTACATACTCTAATTGGCATCATCCCTGTATGTTTATATATACATACCCGAACGTCATTGGCCAGATCGAACCAGCTCGGCCCCAGTTCACAATTTTATCGACGGTTGTGAGTGCATATTCAGCTGCATTTTGTGGTACAATCTCTGTTTTAGACCCACGTTGAGGGACCTTTTGCACTTGTGCGAGCACGGGCGCGGCGATAGTTCGGCTGATGAGTGGGAAAGCGGCACACGTGGACGTGCGAAGCGATAGTAGGCTTGCCATACTGGTTTGGAGTACAAGGAAGTGAGTTCAGTACGAGTACAGTGTATATACACGATAAGAAGGCATGTAAGCTGGCATGACGAACACTTGTATTTATATGTATTCATGAGTACATGCACATACGTGGATCATGCGAGTACTCATATAAACTAAGAAGATGAGAAAGTTCACACAAACATTATGATGTGAATGGTTTGGTGACCGCTTGGAAAGGAGCTGGTGCATGCTATGGCTAAAGCGAATAAGATTATCTTTCATATAGCATCATTGTAGTACAGTATAATATAACAAAATTCCCGTGTGGAACGGTGAGCGTGGACGTGTTTTCTTTGAAAAATATTCAAACCAGAGGGCTTGTTTCCGTGCATTCATTCCTCGTAGAAAGGTACACGTACATTCGTGCTAATGTGTATTGGCCAGAACCAATGCAGTTGTGTTGTTACAAAATCTAGATACAAAGATAATAAATAAATGCAGAAGGCAATACCTGTTCACGTGTAGCTATATCGACTCTCTGGTGCGCGTATAAGCGTTGTACTGAGGTGTGAGTGAGTGAGTGAGTGGGTGAGTGAGTGAGTGTGGTGTGTGTTTGTGTGTGTGTGTGTGTGTGTGTGTGTGTGTGTGTGTGTGTGTGTGTGTAAAATGTGTTTTGACAGTGTGTGGCCAAACTAATAGCCCAAAATTACCGTATTGCGAAAGGCCCATAAAAGACCCTTATAATGTAGTAAAAATGTCAGTCTCAAAATAGTCAATCGTAAGGTTATTAAAAGGCCCCTAAAAAGACCTCATCTTTGTATCGAAATCGCTTTATTTGGTGAAATTAATCTAAATGGTTTTATTTAGGGTTTAAATTAACTAGAAACATAAAGCAGTCATACACATATATTCAATTTAATCATTTTTCATACATGAATAAGGTCCTTATAAATACCACCAATACTCTGCTTGCCTTCCAATGTTATGTGAATTTACGTAACATGTTTTGCGTTACGGATTTGTGTTGGTCGAGTACAGGTACCCTAAAAAGTTGATACCGTAATTAATGGATATACGTAAATGTGCGGTTATGTTTTTAAATATTGCTTTAATATTACCTCAGCCATATGACCGTATAATTTCATTCAAATCAACATTCCATATATTCAAATAAATGTAGTTAATTAACTAACTTTCAACGCCCTGGTGTGAGTGAATCCCCGCTCACGTCTACTCCCTCATAACTCTGCTTGCAAAACAATAATCAAAGCCTAAATATATTCAATAGTGATTAAAGTAGCACGATGCGATCACTGTTTACTGTTATATCCCACACACCATATTCAGACGAAGCGCTCACTCGAACAAATAACAAATCGTACGCAACTCGTTCCGTACTTACGGATGTGAATGAAATCATCAACACGGTGTTTTGTCCGTGTATGCTTGCGTAAGTGTGTATGTGCGTTTGAGTGCGTGCGTGTGTGAGTTGGAGTGTGTGTGTGCGTTTGAGCGTGAATGGGCTGTAGGACCCATGCAGCGACGTGCACCCGCCTAAAAGAATTGTTGGCATACAAAGCAGTACACGAACCTAAGAGTAGTACAACAGCATTGCATACATACATTTGTGTATTTGCATAGGACGTATAAATTATACAGTACTGTGTTACGACACCTGTATTGTTCACAGACGATTATTTTATATAGTATAACGTGTACGCACTTGGTACTCGCAAGTTATCTATACCACATAAACACTTGCCGCTAGTGGTGTGTTCATTTGTATGCGTGCATATCATACGCGCGCGTGCACACACACACACACGCTCATGTGCAACTTTTATGTACGTACACTACCGTAGAGGATATCTCATACACAAGCACGTCCGCAGGTATGTTATGGATTGCCTTGGATGGATAAAATCAATACGTGCCCATACATGTATATGCACGTAAACTGCTGTAGAGTAATTGTACATAGCTGGTGTGAAACGTACGCACACTGACGTATGTTAATATATCATAGTAGTTATAGCCCTGTTCATCACAATGGAATTAAGAGAGAAGGATTCTCTCACACCAACAAGCCGTGCTGCAAAAAAACCTGCAGAGACGCCATCCTTGTTGTCGGATACTTTCTCAGGAAAGACAGTAATTGAGCTAGATCCATCGAAACCACAGCAAGAGATGTCAGTGGGTACGAAGGGCCAAAAAATTTCTTCGTCTACAGACGTGTGTTTGACAGAGAATCTGCCATCATCATGTGAAAACTCACAGAATCTGTCTACTTCACGAGATATACCACTCGAGCAAGGCCCATTAGAGTCACTTTCGTCCATATTTGATACTTCACTATCATGTACGCCAACTTTATCACACGCGCATGTGCCGCCGGAACAGAGTCCGTCGGGGTTACGCTCATCAAGAGTGAGCAAAGTAAAAGCTAAGGACGTGTTTCTGTCTTCAACCGATGCACTAGTTGAACAGGGTTCGTCCTTAAGCCCGCCAGAGTCACGATCTTTAACGTTAAGCTCGATATCAAATTCATCGTATGAGAATAAGTTATTAGAAAGGAATCCGCTCAAGTCTCTTGCAAGCTTAAACGATATATCCGCGCCTTCGTCATCTAGTCAACAACAAGCACTGGAACGTCGGGATTCTCGATCGTTGTTGAGGCCTTTTATGCTTAAAGGGGATGTGTCTGTTGACTTTGATGAGCAGCCATTATACTTTGATGGTCCTTCGGACGGTGCGTATTTATACGTGTGTGCGTATCCATATGATTGTGTGTATGTTTATATCATTTTTTACAACACGCTTGTGTCGCTGTGAGAGAGTAAACAGGTATGAGGGTTGATATATATATATAGACGTATGTGTTTCTGTGTATGTATGTATATATATGTGTGTGCACTTGATGCGTCTCGCAAGTATATATGTTTGTATATATGCATATCTGGGCATTTTCTAGTAGAGAGGTGAGTACTGTTATTTTTTTGTTACTCGTACGACTTACTCTGTCCATTCTGTCCACCCGATCACCATATTATCGTATATTATGTAAATGCAAATTGACACATATACACACACAACAGCTCTGAGGGAGGAAGACGCGTTTCACTATGAAAATATCTTGGCCGACATTGGGGCAACTGCACAGAAGCTACCAAAAGAACCTACTCTACGCAGTGTTGTCATTCATAAGTCGGGTACGTGTATATAAGAGTAGGGTCTTTGATATGTTTGTATGCTTTTAACAACATGTGGCAATTTTCAGAGCATACCTTTCACACAGAAGGTACTTCATCCTTGAAAATGAGTACAATCTAGAAGTATGTGAGGACATTGTATGTAGTAAATGTGTATGTTGTTATGCTTGGGTGTGGGCTAGAAAAGTGTGCTCTACTTAGTGTACCTACCCAGTGCACTGACAGTAGTGGTCGTTATATTCAGATGTGTATATGTATTTTACAGTTGGGCTCGTATCTATTTATACGAATGTAATGGGTATTTGGGTTTGATATTGTTTTTCTCATAACATTTAATTGTCGGCACATGCACTCAATCTTCATGCATAGTACACTGTCCATAGTCACTCATGTGTTGAGAATCATTTTATACGGACAGGAACACGTATCAAATACACAGTCAATATACGAAGACACACAACACATCATACTATTCCATCGTTACACAGGGGGACAAAGATATGGTCTATCGGTGTCATCTGTTAACAGTAGTATACATATTGCTCTTGTACTGCCGGGATCGCCTGCAGAAAAGGCTGGGTTAAGAGTAGGAGACCGTTTACATGAATTCAACGGGCAGGATGTATGTGTTCGACACATGTGCATGCATACATGCATATACGTACACTAACATGATATATACACCGGTAGATATACTTTAACGCAAGTGTGTTGTATTTAAAAGGGCGTTTTCATAAAAGTAAACCGCCGCTTTGTGTTGGTAGTATATGTGTAATAATACACATACATACATATATATATATATATATATACTCGTGTGTATGTTAGTGCCACGAAAAATTGTATATATAGTGCTTCGAAAGAGCGTGTATTTACCGCAATCTCACATGCGAGTGTTTGTTTCGTCGTGTTCAACTACAGCTTCGTGGCCAAGATCCATCTACTCTTCTCAAGAATATGAATAGCACATCTACTATAATTAGTCTGTTGGTTGGTCCTTGCGAGTTTATAAAAGCATTTAAATTGACAAAGGCAAACCCTGATGATCGGCTTGGCCTACAGTTGGAGAGCTGCAAGGTGTGTGCGCGCACTGTTGTCTGCAATTATGTATGAATTTCGATGGTGAATGGATGCGCAATTATACGTAGTATGTGTAATGGCTTGGGGTATATAAAATGTACACGTACGCGTTTGGTAATTTTTTCTGTTTGTGCCCATTCATATACGCTTCGATCCACACCACATGCAATGTATCGACGGATTGTCCACAAGTGTGAGTGTAATCCATAAAACGTCCCTCTCTGTATTACTATAGAAGTATTCATAATTTCATATGCCCCGAACATATGAACTTGTATATGATCACTCGCTTTAAATCTATACTTGTTGAATTTACAGATTCAAGAGACAGTCCCCGATACGGTTGCGCACACCGCAAGGATACCTTCCAAACATTTTTTAGTATATATTAATGATGTTTGTGGTATGTGGTAGAGTTTGTCTGTGCTGGTGTTTGTGCATTCGGTGTGTACGTGTTTGTGCATGCATCCCGTACATATGTGCTCTGGTAATCGTATACGCATTATAGATGGACTTATGATATGTAAAATATCCATGTACATACTCACAAGTACGGACAAGCAAACGCACACACTATTGCACATGGATGTTTAAAACGCTCTTCTGCTTTGTGTCCGGTTATAAAAAATATACGTGGATGACTAATACGATATGCAGATCCTTACATTTGCGTTTTCAGATGAGTGCTTCGATATACACACGTGCACATATGCACAATGTTCACGAACTTGAAACAGTTCTAAAGAAATCAGATGATAGACGCAGTATATGGGCAATGCAGAAATGTGCACGTAACGATATGTCTGTCGCCACACATGTCCAAATTCAAACTGATGTGAATGTCAACATTTATTCACGTTCGCATACGCGTATAAACCCATTTAATAACACACACGTATAACCATATGTAAAAACTTGCACGAATACATCACTGAATCGACTCCTCTATCTCTGCAGTTGTTGGCATGGACATAACGAGAATTATAAGCACTCTAGCACTGAGGGGTAGTCAGGTACGTGCCGTTCCGGATATTTTACGTAAATTTCAGCTATGTGTTGAACACACATATCCACCAGCCATGCGATCATCATATGTTACCCTATTGCTGTGTTGAAACATTTTGAAGTCTTTGCATACATCAATACCCCATGCCAGTTAAATAACTTAACATTGCATGTTATATTCAGGTTGATCTTGAAATAATGCCAGAGAGGGAATATACTCTGCTGATGATCCAGTTTGGAAGTGATAGCATGGCTAGAAAATTGTTAGATAAACCGCTGACTCCGGTAAGTAATTCGCATGGCTGTATAATTATTGATATGTTGCGTATAGAAGTTCATAAAGGAAAAAGGAATACTTTGAAAGATACGCAAATTAGAAAGCATTCGGAATATACGAACGATACTGGACTGAATAATACATATCTAAAATACACAGCAGCCCATTATATTCTCTTGTTTTATCACGCACTCACACTTAACCACGCACACGCACACCCGCACCTACACCCACAATGCTCGTTCAAGCTCACAATAGACTCACGTACGCAAACAAATTACGATGTATGTATACTCCTTCGTATGTTCATACGTTTGTAGATGCTTGTTGGTGTGCATGTGAAGGGGTGTTGTACTTACCGCAGCCAAATGAGTTCATTGTCGTCAGAAACCAGCACTCTAACTAACCCTATTTATGATCCAGCAAACATCTTCACGTACAGCATAACTGACAATTTGGCACACAACACTCATACATATATGCATTTATACCTTGCATTTACACAATCATATGTTCATGCCAAGACACATATGTATACCTCCATACATCCGCACTCCACACCCTGCAACACATAGTTTCACAAGCAAATACAACTGAGCCTCTTAGCTCTGGCTTCAATCGGAGCTTCACAACTTCTTGTACTAGCTCCGGCTAAGTCAATCTATACTTAGTATGCACACGTACACAGC
Organism: Creolimax fragrantissima; assembly: GCA_033442365.1. Taxonomy (NCBI): domain Eukaryota; class Ichthyosporea; order Ichthyophonida; genus Creolimax; species Creolimax fragrantissima. The sequence continues at coordinate 529,065 of JAWQFL010000023.1, read as the reverse complement.
AAGAATATACACTCGTTCACGCACGCAACCCACTGCAAAGCGAAGAAGCACGTTTAGAAATTTGGTACTTTCGTGGTCGGGTTTCTCCGGCAAAGTGCCTTTATTAGTTGCGTACACAACGTCGTGCGAACACACACACCCACACCCACCCACACACACACCCAAACAGACAAGCACACACACACACACACACACACACACACACACACACACACACACACACACACACATGCTCACACCACGGACGCTCACATCACGGGCGCTCACATGCTCACCACGAACATACACAATTGTTCCATGTAGGCACAAATACACATTAGTGAGCCATCTAATTCTGTTTTCAACTGGAACTTTATCGAAACGGGCTGTGACGAAGTGGGTCTTAAGCGCAGTATCAGTCACTTTGAGGAAACATTGGAGCGGCCGCTAGCTAACACTACACCTTCAACACCCGTACTCTCCCTTGATAATGAATCGTCGTGTATGTTCCTGTTTGTACATATGTTTCACTGTATATTGTGTATTTGTATTTGTATGTTTGAGAATATGTGTACCAATGTGTCAGTATATGTGTGAAAGCGTGCTTCGTAGACTCTGGCTATTGGTGGGGATAGTGTTGGTCTCTACCAACAAACAATGTCTCGACTGTTGTTGCACGATTCATCACCTTAAACACATGTTCCTTTCCATTGTAAACCACGCATTGCGTTTGTGGATAATTATGTACGGAAACGTTTTGTATGTATATGTGCACCTACGCTTGCACAATCACGCACTCCGATATATATGCTCGTACAACGTAGCATGCGAGGAATTGAGGCCATAATCCGCATTCTGTTACCTCGTTATTTATTTGCAGTTTGGTATTAACAGCAAACAAAATCTCGCAGTTCACAGCATGCGGTAACTCGCATAGCCTCGTATTCACCCAACCACAAATGCACATCACACATATACTCACACGCGTTTTCGTGCAAACAATATGTGGATATATTCATCATACTGTTGCAGCACCAAGAAGTCAAATCTCCTCCGTACGTGGGATAATTTTCTCAAAACTAGCGAGCCACGGTCCGTCAAACGAACGAAGGCCTTCGACACGCCGCAACACGCGCGAAGGATTACCAAGTTTAAGTACTAAAGAACGCACGAGCGAGAGTGTGAATGCGAAGAATTCACTTAATTTCTTGGGAATGGATGATGGCGATAATAGGATCAGTAGTGAGCGCGATGAAACTACTGAATCCTCACGATCACATTTATTTGCACTCAAAAAGAAGTTGGGCTTACCATTGTTTTGGTGATTGTAGCTCACAAGTATACACTCATAAACTCACATACCATGTACACACAAATTCAGTTATGTTAACGAATATAGTTATCGAGATTAATGTCAATAATAAACGAGTGAGTGTTTGAGTGAACACATGACATGCAGAACCCAGTTTGGTTCCTGTGTATAGAGATACTATGACTGATGTATGACAGTTATTGATAGTACATTTGTGTCCTTAGGATGAAGCCGAATGGTAAACCTTCATAGCCTAGTGGTAAACCTTTCCGAATGGTAAACTTCATGCATTACGATGTGCCATGTTCGAATTAATGGTTCAATTTAAGATTACCACACAAAATCATAAACACAGCTACATACATACCTGCATACATATTTCATGTTTATATGAACGTCAATAAGTTCGGCAGATACAAGACTTGGATTTCCACAGATAGAATGACGCACGAGCATATCCGGGGATTATGAATAAGCAATAGTAGTGAATGTGCATAATGTCTGTATTTCTGGTATATGTCCGTGTTTCTGGTGTGCAAAACAAACTTATACCCAAATGAGGGTATTGTGAGAGCTAAAGATATTTCACACTCGTACTTTTCCACACTCGAAGTCCTGGATATGGACGAAGTCTTTGACCGTGCAGCATTTGCCTTTTGTTTGATTAGAAATGCAATTGAACGCAATCATGTCATTTAATTGGTGATGAACTCCGGTACAGTACACGTGCATTTCTATGGCATTCCTGCAAATGGGCGACGACTTGAAATGTGAACGCAATCACACGCCATTGTTACATGTTGCTGAAGTTGAGCTTGTACACTACGTATTACTAACTATTCTATCCAAGGGTCTCATATGCCTGCCCTTCATGTGCGATACATAACACGTAGACAATGTATTTACGCAGTGTGTGCGTTGGCTTAAATGATTGGGCGGATAATTCACATTCCCTCCCCCCCCCCCCGTCAGCACTTTTTCTCACAGTCTAGTCCAGGTATCATTTAGCTCTTTGTTTGCATTTCAAGCCGCGAGTGCGTGAGTACTTTAAGGGAAGCGCGTAGCAATCCTAGGTTTGCGTACACGTAGGTGTATATATGACTCCCGTTGTTAATGTAAACACGTTGGAAGGACGTTTACCCTCGCCGGTACGCACTCCGGACGACATCTTTCCTTGTATCTCAAATTGATGAACTGAATACAACAGAAATTCGGATGTTTCTGTCTCACTACGCAATTTCTCGCATCGTGCCAGGTACAGTAGTGAGACGGGTAGATGATCACATCGTGCCACATTTCGGAGTGAATAAAGTTTATCTCATCGTGCCACATATAAACGGGTAAGTATATCGCATCGTGCCACGAACAACTGATTACGCGCCTTTTTTTGTCTAACCACACGCCATCAACGCGCAAATCGCTTTGATATACACAAACACACACACACATGCACACACATACACACACACACACACACACACACACATACACACACACACACACACACACACACACACCCTTATATGAATCTCTTATGCACCTCCATACATGCGCTCCTAGCCTGAATAGCAACGTCCAACACTAAAGCACACCTCACATTCGCTCTTAGCGTGTGTCCATAGGTTCGCCAGTAACATGGATCCTCACATTGATTCCTAGTGTGTGGCTTTACATTCACCTCTCGTAAGTATCCTTATACCCAGTCTTCGAGTTCTTGCTTTTCTACTTTGATAATTAATGTTGTCCCTTTCCGTATAACCGTATATACACCCTACATAGACGTAATATATCAAGCATACCTCTCGGATGTATTGTTGTTCTTGTGTCTGTTGATACTATTATTTCACGTACATAGCAGTTCGTTGCCCATCGCGACACACAATTGTGTTGTTGTCCTAAATGTATTGCGGAGTGCATATTCCCTTACGAAGATTTCTAATTTAGAGTGAAAGAGCGTTCTGTCATTTCTCAATTGGTGCATATTTCTTGTACGGCCCTCCTATTTGACCGTGTATAGACGAACTGCTTGGTAAGTGAATGGAAACCACACGACGTTAATTTCTGATTTGTGCATGTGTAGTCATCATCTTCTAAACGTTCTTTAGAAATATGTTTGTTAAATTAGAACAACCACCGTGAACGTAGGATATACAATGTACAATGGTGAACGTAGCGGACAGGACACTCACGTCTCCTCACAGACACACACGCTTGTGAAACGTAGTATTCTTGATACGGATGTTGGCGTACGTTTGAGTACAGGTGTGAACAGTGGAAGTTTTTGTGAGAGTTTCAATGCCGTGTCAGGCGTGAGTAGACGAGCAAAGCTGTCCCTAAGGCGAAACGAGTCAGTATGCAAATCAACATCTACAAGCACAGTTAAGCCATTAATTGAAAGTAGAGGTAGCACTCCTGCATCTGTACCTGTGCTAGCAAAGAAAGATAATGCGGGATGCGCTTATGAAGGATGTGAAAGGCGACATATGAGCAAAAAATTAAAAACGGGTACTCCGTTGATAATTACGACGAAAGGTCCTGGAAGAGTGGGCGTACCTGCAGTGGAGGATGCATTAGTATCAGAAAATATGACGTCTGGGAGAACGGGGACATCTTTGAGTGAGAGGGGCCCAAATACTGTGGGTGCGGAGGAGGGTGAAGGTGAGGGTGTGACGTGCGAGATTGAGAAGGAGTCGGATTTAGTTGTACATGCAGATTCCTTCGGTCACGGTATGTCTGTTGGTGATTCTGATAACAAGAATGGTGGCACACAAGTGAAGGACATACCGAGAATACAATCCAGTACTGCTGTACTTGAGACATACGCATACGCACGCGCACGAACACACTCACAAAGATGCATACTTACATGTAAACCCACACGCACTGTGAATGCAAACACCAGACCGAAAAGATCTACAACTCGGAGAAATTCAAACAAAAGTAAAGAAACAAATGGGAAAATGCGAGATAGCCTCGTACATGTGGATGCAGAAAAACCTACTTGCACTAGCGTAGGTATCGACCAAGATATGGCTATGATGGAAGTAGAGAGCATGAGTGTCAGTGAGGGCGAGTGTGTAAGTGGGGATGTGGCTGTCGGTATCAGTGATGGTAGTACTGCGAGTGTGATTGCATACACTAATAAAACCACTATTTTAAGCGAGAGTGAAGAGGAGAAAGTTTGTTCGAATGCTCGGACAAGTACGAATGTGAATTTGGATGGTAATGTAAAACAAAATTGTACAAGAAAAAATGGCAACCTTTTTTTGAACACGGGTGCAAATGTAAGCCGAACTACCATTATGGATGTGGATAGTATTAATCGAAGAGGGTTACATACTCCACTTTCTAAGATAGCATCCCAATCCACGGACAAGGGCACAATCACCACCATATCAAACTCAAAGGCTAATTACCTACGTATGCATACCGAGGCACGTCCACCTCGCGTTGAAAACAACAATAAGACATGTGGTACCAAGCACACGTTGGTGACAGAAAACAACCTTATTAATGTCGGAAAAAAGTTTGATGCCAGTGTGAGAGAGGGCACAGGGGAACTCGTCAATGCAGAGAGTGTGAGTATGGATGCCAATGTAACCATACTCGTACAAGATGTGCCTAAAGGCGTATTTGTTGCTCAGGAGACTACCGATGTGGATATGGATCTGAATGTAGCAGTGAATGCGATACCTATCGACTCAGGATTGGAACAAAGTAAAGTAGTTGGCGTTGAGAATATCGAGAGAACAGAAATGAAGAATATAACACAACCTACATTTCCCGAGGGTGTTGCTGGTATGAATACGTACATATAATATACATTGTTGATGTATTATGTAGTTTGTTGTTACTATTGTCATATTATATACATGTAGACATTCATACGTACCTAGAAACTGCGCTCGCACAAATACAAATGTACACACATACGCACACGCATAAATAAACGCACGCGCACAAACAAATACAAACCACATCACGCTCACACAGGCACAGGCATCTAAAATAGTTTTCCACGTGCAATTGTAAAACATAAGCATATGCGAAGATGAAGAAACGTTGTTACTCCTACTGTCACGACACACACACACACACACACACACACACACACACACACACACACATACATACACACACACACACACACACACACACACACACAAGCACACACACACACACACACACACGCACGTGCGCATACACACACACACACATACATACATACATACATACACACATACATACACATACATACACACGTGCACACATGAAGGCGTCCATCAATACATACATACATGTATGCACGTACGGATAAACATACGTCTATACATATAACCAAATAGATATACACGCACTCCAAGACGTGCACGTACAAGTATAACACTCGATTTGTATTTCGACAAATTTAGCAACAATATGAAGTTCTATATTTATCATTGTTTCGTACGTGCGTTCATCAGTATTCCCACCTACGACTATAAATTCAAAGCCGGCGATGGAGATAACTCGGGAATCCTTTGATAAGCTTACGAAACTGGTATGCTGAAGGCCC